>JAESUZ010004029.1:0-428179 GCA_017311185.1 Proteles cristata cristata | reverse complement strand
GGCTCTGTGCTGACTGCCAGCTCAGAGCCTGGAACCTGTTTCAGTCTTGACTCCCTCTCTCTCTGTCCCTCCCCTGCTCACGCTGTCTCTCTCTCTCTCTCTCTCTCTCTCCTAGAAATAAAAAAACATTAAAAAAAAATTAAAAAAAAAAGATATGGTAATGACAGAGTTTGGAACTCAGTGACTGTGTCTAATTCTAATAATCATTGTAAAATATAGTAAGCCATGTTGAAATATATTGCATATATGTATATCAAATAAGTGATATATGAAATATATATCCTTCACATACGATACATAAGAAAAAACAAATAATGGAATTGTAGCTAACTCTTGACTTGGAAGGTGAAAAGCATCATAAAAGAACTATTTGAAGTGAGTAATGACAAATGATCCACTGATCTCAAATGGTGGATATAAGCATTTTACTGCACCAATATATAAGCGATATCCTGATATGTTCTGGAAATAATAGCTATATTAGTGTAATTGGCAAATAAATTGAAGACAGACATGGGAACTGATGGGATCTGATGCTGGCTTGCTGGTTGAAAGAAAAGCATGAAGTTGTTGATGCCGTGTTAAAGAATTTAGATATAATTGTATGATTAACATGGAAATCAAGAACTGTTTTCAGTATATGTGCTGCCAAAATGAGCACAAGAACCATTTTTAACTTGGAATCACAAGGTTGTATTAATACAAGTTAAAATTGTGAGCTTAATGTATTTATTGTACTGTTTATTTACCTTTATTGGCATTCCTTTTTTTAAATGTTTATTTATTTATATTGAGAAAGAAAGAGCACATGTGTGCACAAGCAGGGGAAGAAAGGAGGAGAGAGAATCTCAAACTGGTGTGTGCTATCAGCACAGAGGGGCTTGATCTCACCAACTGTCAGGTCATGACCTCAGCAGAAACCATGAGTTGGATGCCTGACTGACTGAGCCATCCCCGTGGCCCTTTGCCAGTATTTCTAATTGCATTTGCAAAGTTATATACTCATTATCAGGCTTCTTACTCTCCCAGTGGACTTTCGAATTCCTGGTGCCAAAGGCTACTTTTCTTGCAAAAGCAACAACAACAAAACAAAACAAAACAAAACAAAACAAAACAAACAAAAAAAACCCCAGCAGATTTTGGAAGATGAAGGAAAACAATAAGCTAGAGTTTGGCTGTTATTTGGAAATAGAGATGGGTCTACACAGGAGAGCTACTGGACATTAGAAATGTTTGGGGGATAATAATAAAAAAATTGATCATGATGTTACAAAATTAACCAATGTTTCTCAAATAAATGTGAAAGGCAAATAAATGGGTCAGGAATAAAGCCTTGGGATCTACAAATTTTTAAATGTCATAATTTATAAAGACTTTATTGTTTCTTGTTTGTTTATTCATTTGGTTTGTTTTTTAGATTTCACATATAAGTGAGATCATATGGTATTTGTCTTTCTCAGTCTGACTTATTTAACTTTTCATAATCCAGTGTAGATCCATCCATGTTATCACAAATGGTAAGATTTCCTCTTTTTTTATTTGTGTAATATTCCATATTCTATGTTTGTGTGCATGTGTGTGTACCACATCTTACCTATATTCACCTATGGATAGATACCAGGCATGCTTCCGTATCTTAGCTATTATACATAATGTTGCAATAAAGATAGAAGTGCATATATTTTCACATTAATATTTCCATTTTCTTTGGGTAAATAACTAGTACTGGAACTATTAAATCATATGGTATTTCTATTTTTAATTTGTTGAGGAACCTCCATACTGTTTTTCACAGTGACTGTGCCAATTTACATTCCCACTAACAGGGCACAAAGGTACATTTTTTGCCACATAGTTGTTAACCCTTATTTCTTTGTTGTCAATTTTAGCCATTCTGATACCATGTTGTGGTTTTGATATACATTTCCCTGATGATTAGGGATTTTGAATACGTTTTCATGTGTTTTTGGATATCTGTATGCCTTCTTTGGTTAAATGTCTACTCTGGTCCCTTGCCCACTTTTAAATCAGATTATTTGGCTTTTGTTTGTTTCTGGTTTTTTAAAAATTGTTGAGTTCCATGAGTTTCTTGTATTTTGTAAAATGGTGCCTCCTATCATCTAGTAATTGTCAGTGTTGTTAAGTTAGGTATACCAGAAATATTATAAAACTGAAATGTTGCCAGTTTTATGGATGTGCCTATATTATTTCATGTCAGGCCAGAAGTAACACATAGCAACTATGTCTACCTGGAGTAAGTATTTGAGTATAAATATGATTTCACTTGTATAGGATCTTGTTTTTATCTCTTGGTTCAATGTGTGCACCATATATTTACAAACCATAAGCTTCTGGCTAAGAGCTATTGTATAGTTGGAAAAATCTTAACTGACTGAGCCACCCAAGCACCCCAAATCTGCCACACCATATGTACCTCAGTAGATACAGTTTGAGTTGCTAAGGGACTCACATTTTTCTGGTTTGACATTTCCCTCCTTCTTCTGTAGCTAAAGTTAGAAGACACCCGTCTGTATAAGTATAACAAAAGTAATAAAATGAAGAACAGAACTTTTTTGAATATGTTATTATAATTATCTAAAGATAAGGGATAGAGCCCATCCAGCTGAGAGAAGATTCTTTGCCACCACCTGCAGTACCTGCCAGACTGAAAGGAGGGCAGCTATTCAAAGCAAGGAAGTACTATTGGCCTGAGAAGGATGCTGCAGAGCAAGTTTAGGATGTCCAAAGGTCATATAGAATCTGGTTTGTGCAACATATTGCTATCAAATTTTTAAAATATTAAACATCACTGTCATTTTTAGGCATTAGTCTTCCTTTCTTATTCTTTCTTTCCAGCTCTTACTTGCTCCCTTGGTGTTTGCCTGTAGTGGCAGCAGTGTTTATACCCATATATAATGCATAGAAAGGTGTCTATTTTCAAACTAATGTATTTTAAATTGGGTTATTAATACAACCTTATAATTATGCACAAAGGAGGCTGTGATGTTTATCCACTTCAAAATAAAAGTTATATTAATCTCTGGGGAAACTTAATCCTATTTCCTTTTTATAAATGCTCTCATCTTATCCTAAAATTAAATTACTCTACCTTTATTCACAACATAAAGAGGACAGAGTATTGCACCCTGCAGAGTAAAGGTGCTGTTAAAAATAAAATAGATAAAATAAACATTTTTACTTTTAACATCAAGAAAGCATTTGGATCAAAACGTTTTTAAAATTTTTTAATGTTTATTTATTTTTGAGAGATAGAACATGAACAGGGGAGGGGCAGAGAGGGAGACACAGAATCCAAAGCAGGCTCCAGGTTCTGACCTGTCAGCACAAAGCCCTATGGGGGACTTGAATTCATGAAAAGTGAGATCATGACTTGAGCCGAAGTCAAACGCTGAACCACCTGGGCACCCCTGGATCCAAACATTTTAAAGGTTATTTAGTACTGTTCCATGGAAGCTAAATATTGTACCCTAATCAAAAATTTAAAGTGTTATCTTTAATAGGTATATAATTTGTTTCAGATTCAAGTTAAAGACTTATATTTATGTATTTTCACTTATCTGAGCAAAATTTCCATAATTCCTAGAAAATTCAGGAAAAAGTACAAAAAATATTTGTGTCTGGTGATTAGCCCAAAACTATAGATTCAGCCCAACTGAAGATTGTACATAAGTTGAGGGTGAAATTTAATTATCAGCAGCTAGAGTAGATCCTATTAGGCATTCAAATTATTATTTCCAGGAGTGAAAATACAAGTTATAATAAGACTTTGGGTAAGAAAAAGAAAAAAAATACCCATGCAATATAGTTTTTTAGTAAGGCATTTTTAAATTTGTGCTCAAAAATTTTAAAACAATATGTATTACAGGAAAGAAATGTAAAAAAAAGTTCACTTGGTTTGTCTAGTTTTGTTTTCAGCATTACTTAGTCAATAACTCTTTAAAAGTTGTGATTTAACTCCCTTTGTAATGTATTCAGACACTGTATGGATTATTTAAATAAAGATATTAATAAGTATTTGTCTATATGATTCTATATTTTATATCTGTTCATCTACTTTTCTTAGTGAAGAGAAATAAAGATTAGGGACAAATGGTGATAGAATTCATGACATATTAACACTTTTACATGTGTTTGGTGAAGCCGTGGTAGTGACAGACCTATGTTAGAGCAAAGAATGGGGGTGGCTCAAAGTCACGTCTTCCTTTTATCTCTTGCCTGCTTTTGTGGGTCTTTTCTGGATGTCAGGAATAAAGTGGGGGGAAAGATTAAAAACTGACATGACATTTTCTCTTGTACTGTTGACATTTTAAAAACATATCCAAATGTTGCTTTAGTGAGAAAGATCTGTTCTAAAATTAATGCACAAAGAACCACTTTCTAAGTGACTATACAAAGAATATAGGTTCTGGTTTTCTTCATGTGTAAAATATGATTGAATGTTGTATATATTTACAGCATTCTTAAGTTTCATACTTTCTTCTTTTATTTAAATTTTAGTTAACATAAAGTGCAATATTAGTTTCAGGAGCAGAATTCAGTGATTCATTACTTATATACAAACCCAGTGCTCATCATAAGGAGTGCCTTCCTTAATACTCATTAACCATCTAGCTCATCTTCCACCCACTTCCCTCCATCAACTCGTAGTTTGTACTCTATCGTTAAGAGTCTCTTGTGGTTTCTTTTCCTCTCTTCTCTTTCTTTATCCTCGCTTCCTAGATGTTCATCTGTTTTGTTTGTTAAATTCCACATGAGTGAAATCTTGTGGTATTTGTCTTTCTCTGATTGACTTATTTTGCTTAGCATAATGCATTCTAACTCCATTCATATCATTGCAAGTGGGAAGATTTCATTTTTTCTGACAGCTGAGAAATTATATATATATTATACGTATATTATATATAAATTATATATATATTATACACACACACACACACACACACAACATCTTCCTTATCCATTCACCACTTGATGGGTATTTGGGCTTTCTCTATAGTTTGGTATTGTTGATAATGCTGCTATAAACATTGGGGTGCATGTACCCATTTGTATCTGTATATTTGTATACTTTGGCTTAATACCTAATAGTGGGATGTTGGATTGCAGAGTATTTCTATTTTTAGTTTTTTGAGGAACCTCCATACTGCTCTCCAGAGTAGCTGCACTGGTGTGCATTCCCACCAACAGTGCAAGAGCTTTCCCCTTTCTCCACATCCTCTTCAACACCTGTTGCTTTTTGTGTTGTTAATTTTAGCCATTCTGACTGGTGTGAAGTGATATCTCATCATGGTTTTGATTTGGATTTCCCTGATGATGAGTGATGTTGAACATCTTTTCATGTGTCTGTTAGTCATCTGGATGCCTTCTATGGAAAAATGTCTATTCATGTCTCTGCCCATTTATTAACTGTTTTTTTTTTAATTTCTTTTTTTTAGTGTTGACTTTGATAAGTTCTTTATAGACTTTGGATAGTAACCTTTTATCAGGTAGGTCATTTGCATATATCTTCTCTAATTCTCTCTTTTAGTTGTGTTGAATGTTTTCTTCCCTGTGCAAATGTTTTTTGTTTTTTTTTATCTTGATGAAGTCATGTTTGCTTTTATTTCCCTTACCTTCAGTTATGTGTCTAGTAAAAGTCAGAGGTTGTTGCCTGTGTTCTTCTTTAGGAATTTAATGGTTTCTTGTCTCTCATTTAGGTCTTTCACCATTTTGAGTTTATTTTTGTGTACTGTATAAGACAGTTACATTTTTCTGTGTAAGAAAGTTACATTTTTCTGCATGTCGCCATCCAGTTTTCCCAACACCATTTGTTGAGAAGACTGTCTTTTTTTCATTGGATATTTCTTCCTACATTGTCAAAAATTAGTTGATCACAAACCACCAAAACTGACACAGGGAGAAATAGAAAATTTGAACAGACTCATAATCAGCAAAGAAATTGAACTGGTAATCAAAACTCTGCCAGCAAATAAGAGTCCTGCACCAGATGGATTCTGAGGGGAATTCTACCAGACATTTAAAAGAAGAGTTAATATCTACTCTTAAATAGACATGGAAGAAAAACTTCCAAACTCATTCTAAAAAGTGAGCATTACTTTGGTTCCAAAACCAGAAAAAGACCTCACCAAAAAGGAGAAGTAAAGGCCAATATCCCTGATAAACATGGATGCAAAAATCCTCAACAAAATACAGTACTAACAAATCAGACTCAACAGTGCATTGAAAGAATTGTTCACCATGATCAAGTGGGATTTATTCCTAGCCTGCAGGGCTGGTTCAATATTCACAAATCAACCAATGTAATACACCATATTAATAAAAGAAAGGATAAGAATCACATGATCCTTTAAACAGAAACTGGAAAAGCATTTCACAAGGTACAATATCCATTCTTGATAAAAACCCTCAACAAAGTAGGGATAGATGAAACATATACCTCATTGTCATAAAGGCCATATATGAAGAATCCACAGCAAATATCATCCTCAATGGGAAAAAACTGAGAGCCTTTCCTTTCCTATGGTCAGGAACAAGACAAGGATGCCCACTATCACTATTACTATTTAACATAGTACTGAAAATCTTAGTCTCCATAATTAGACAAAAAAAGAAATAAAGGGTATATGAATTGACAAGAAACAAGTCAAACTTTCGCTATTTGCGGATGACCTGATATGCTATGCAGAAAATCTGAAAGATTCCACCAAAAAGTTACTAGAGCTAATAGATGAAATGAGCAAACTCACAGAATATAAAATCAACATGCAGAAGTCTGTTGCATTTCTATACACCAACAATGAAGGTGCAGAAAAAAAAAATCAAAGAATTGATCCCATTTGCAATTACACCACAAACAATAAAATGCCTAGGAATAAGCCTAATTAATAAGGTAAAAGATCTATATCCTGAAAGCTATAGGATGCTTATAAAAGATATTTAAGAGGACACAAAGACATGGAAAAGTAATCCATGCTCATGGATTGGAAGAGTATTGTTAAAATGTCGATACTACCCAAAGCAATCTACTCATTTAGTGCAATCCCTATCACATTACAATCAGTAGGGACACCTGGTGGCTCAGTCAGTTAAGTATCTGACTTCAGCTTAGGTCATGATCTCACTGTCCATGACTTCCAGCTCCAAAGCGGGCTAGGCTGTGCTGACAGCTCGGAGCCTGGAAACTGCTTCAGAATCTGTGTCTCCCTTTCTCCATGCCCCTCCCCCACTTGTATTCTGTCTTTCTCTAAAATATAAATATTAAAATAAAAATATCACTAGTGTTTTTTGAAGAGTTAGGACAAACAATCCTAAAATTTGTATGGAATCCCAAAAGACCCTGAATAGTCAAAGTAATCCTGAAAAAGACAAAACTGAAAGCATCACAATTCCAAATTTTAGCTATACTACAAAGCCGTAGTCATCAACAGAGTATGTACTGGCACAAAAACAGATGCATAACTCAGTGGAACAGAAGGGAGAATTCAGAAATGGACCCACAAGTTTAACGCTTTCTATAAAACCATCTTCTCAGGTAGAGTGCTTGTCCACAGTGAGGTACATGAATAAGTGCTTTAACTATTTTGAAATTATTTGTATTAAATATGATTTCCATCAATTAAATTTGAATATCTTTTATTTGCCAGGCATTGTACTACTTAGTAATTACTTAATACATAACATACATTTACTCTCTTCAAAAAGCTCATTATCGATGTTGGAGAGAGACAAGAATAAAAACAAATTTTTAAAACAAGATAAACATTAATCGATTACTTGATTTTTAAAAAAATTTAAATCCATTTTTTAATGTTTATTTATTTTTGGTGGGAGGAAGTAGGGACAGAGAGATAGAGAGAGACACAAAATCCAAAGCAGGCTCCAGGCTCCAAGCTGTCAGCACAGAGCCCAACTTGGGGTCTCGAACCCACTAACTGCAAGATTATGACCTGAGCCTAAGTTGGACACTAAACTGGCTGAGTCACCCAGGTGTCCCAATTATTTCTTTAAAAAAAAATAAAAATGTGAAGTATTATTGTACTTACCTATTTACTGAGCTGCTGTTATTCTAGTGAGTGTAGAAGTCAGAATTTTAAATGACTCCCAAGATTCCCAACCCCTGCTAAGGCACATTTTCTCCCAGTTACTCAATCAAATGCTAATTTAGGTACTATTTGAAGGAATTTTATAGATAGAATTAATGTTCCAAATTGCTGACCTTAAATTAGGGGAGTTATCTGGGTGAGACTGACTTAACTGCACGATCTCTTTAAGGCACAAAGTTTTATCTGGTTGGTCACAGAAGTTGTCAAAGAACTACAGTCTGACTGGCATGAGAGAAAACAAACATTCATATCGTGAAATGCCTATGGAGTCACATGGCAAGGACTAAAGGTGCTTTGTAGATGTTGAGAGTGAGCCATGACTCAGAGATAGCAGGAAAATGGAAACTCCAGTTCTATAACCACAATGAAATTAATTCTACACTGTTGTCCTTGATTTTAGCTAATGACATTGTTGGACCACCAGTGGACCCTTGAGCTAAATCCAGGGCAATCCAAGGATCTTTAACCACTTACCCTGCATTGTAATGTACATTCTGCCCATTGTTCCCACAGTAGGAGACATTTTCAAGGATGTAGTCTTGAGAAAGTAATGTGTTGATGAGACTACCTGGCCTGAATATGTAATTAAATCCAGTTAAGGCTTCTATATAAATATAAATTAGCTTAAAAGTTTTAATTTAATTAAAAAATATAAAAAGATCCAGTCTTGTGGATCCTTCCTTCCTGAATCTGACATCTACTCATTTCCATCTTACTTTCACCATCCTAATTGATATTTATCAACTTATACTTCAATTGTTAGAGCCTCATATCTCATCTCTACTTCAGTCTACACAAAACATACTCTATTCTGTAAAAAATAAAAAATGTTATTAACTTAGGTTCTCAGTATCCATGAGCTCCTATAATATAACAGGAAACTTGTTGCATAAATGCATATAGTTACTTTGAGGATAAATGTTCCTTAGCTTTCACTAAAACCTCAAAATTTCAAATAAGTCCTTGACCTAAAAAGTAATTACAAGGTTTGCCTTTCTAAAATGTTAATCATCATGTCATTTGTCTGATCTAAAATAAGGACAGTTCTTCACTGCTAACTAGTTAAAGATTTTGATCTGGCATTCTTTTTAGCCGTTCTATGACTTATGATAACCTATAAGTTCTCAGGTCTTCTTCCCTTTCAGCTAGTTCAGACCTAGTCACTGTCACAGTACTCTGTGGATCCTACTATGTGATTAATTTACTGAAATGGCTTTTAAATCCTTACTGTAGATATACATCATGCTCCAATTCAATAAATGTGGAGTGAGCCTTTATTCTGTACCAGGCACAGTGCAGTGGCTTATTCTCCATCACTTCTCTTCAGTTTACTTCTCCATACCTACCCAGAATTCCAAAGTTGAAGTCTCATTTCACATAGTCATCTCACTCAAACTACACCCCCATCCTCTTTATCAATTTGAATCCTACAGATTATTCAAAGTTCAGTTCATAGTAGCTTCATTTATGTTTGTTTTATTATCACATAGTAATGTTACTTTTCTCCAAATTTCTAAAGCATTTATAGTTGATATTTTTTCAGCATAATGGAATCCTACTTTGTATAGTGTCACTTTTGAAAATACAGTTTTGCCCTACCACTATGACACGTAAGCAAGAGTGAATTTGAGTCATGTATATTCAGCATAAGTTTATATACATAGAAGGTATTTGGTATTTATAAATTTGCCTGAAGGTAGTAAAAATCAATATTCCTCCTGCTTAATCATTGCATTTGTCTAGACAATGTTTCTTTCATTACAAAATAAAATAAATCTCTAGGCCCCAATGTTTTTCTTTTATTTTATTCCTTTATCACACAAATATCATTAAAGTTAGTATCTCCTCTTTCCATGAGTTAAAATAATCAATAAGAAAGCAATCTGGCTAAACCTAACCTGTGATCTATGGTGACAGCTTTGAGAATTGCTAACTGTACAAGTTTTGGTACCAGAAACCCAGGTTTAAATTCTATATCCTACTATTTAGGTTTTTGAATTTGAGCAAGTCTTTAGCAAGTACATGACTTACTTTGTTCATCCATTTAGTTAAAAACAACAACAACAACAACTTCTACATTTGCTGTGTGGTTTAACAGCATCTATTATGCAACTCATAAGCATTAATTCTTCTGTTGTTTATCATTCTATGTATGGATCTTGAATGGTTTAACTGAGCTCAGTTTTGTTTGTGTAAAGGCTCCTCACAGACAACATTTGTATAAAAGAAAATTTTATTCAACAGGGATACTATTCTGGTTACTTTACAAATCCAGGGTGCTGAGAATTCTAAAAGATAACTTTCATTATTAGCATATGGAGTGTTCTCATTTTAGTCATTACAACATTTGTAAGATATTGTTTGATTTCCCATAATCCCTCGGCATCTTCCATTTCTGATTATTAGTTTTGGAGTATATTCAAAATTGTAGCCAGCTTAGTTTAGGTTTGAAGATCTTGAAAACCAAATAAAGCATAGCTGTTTTATTTTAATAAAACCCTTCCAGCAGATTATACTTCCATTAATCCTATCAATACTAACTTTTACTTTCACACGAATGTATATCTATATCTCTAAAGAAGTATAAAATCCATCAAATGACCTGCAATTTATTATATAAAATACTCATGTCCATATCAATATCAATAACATAATTATTGTCAATAATAAAGAACACATTTAATATTAAATATTTCATTGATAAACAATAAGAAGAAAATGAACACTATTTTGAAAACTAACATCTAAGAACAAATTTCTATATAATTATTCCCTTTAGATTAAATATGGCTTCTAAATATATATAATATTTTAATTTTTGTGTTTCAGTAATATCTAAGAATTTTACGTTGTCAAAGCCACAAAGCCCATTTGTGTCAGTGTATTGAAGAACACCTCACATTGCATATACATAATGTGCACAAAAAAGGATTAAAAACTATCATTTTTAGTCTATTGAGTCCTATAGCTTATATCACCTCCTTCAGTATTCTAATGATCTTATGAGGAAGATAGTACTCAAAGTGAAAACATGAGTTAGATGATCTGCAAGGTGGAAACATGTTGAAGGAGTGTAAACCACATATTCAAAGTGATACATACAGTAAATGCTAGAGTTCAGACACGAGTTCAACATATGGCACTTGAGGTCTTTTCATTACCCTGTGCTGAACATTAGATAGATTCCTCCCTGGTTGGAGAATCACTTTCATTTCCATTTCATTACACTGAATAAATTATTGCTTAAAATGTACTATATAGGCACATCCATAAAGAACATGTTGTATATACAAAATATAGGTACAAAAATAGTTAAAATTATGATTTATTAACTCCATTAAATAAGAAAATTTATCATATCTCCCTAAAGACCAAAGTAGTCTATTGGATTTCAATTTGTTCCTATCACCTTACAAAACATGAACATATGTGCATACAGATTATTAAGGATGAGTTTAAGGGCTTACAATAAATATTATTCATCTTAGAATAAAAGTTATTAGGACCCTAAGAATAATATTGCTTGACTGTGCCTGTAAAACCACATGGCTTTATAGCTTCCCATTGTGTTTTCTTATAAGACCTTCTGTTGGAGTGAACATTGGAAAAGGTAGTTCAATCAAAATACTGAAATTATGTCAAATTTAGACACATTTTCTTTTTTCAAATTTCAAGTGGATTCTCTTTTTCTGGCATCCATTTCTGCTTATACTCCATCTTTGCCAATGATGGGAGTTGCCTTCACTGAAACCTGACTGGTACCTGTGCATGCTTAACAATTTTTGCTTTATGGTTGGTCAATCTCATGTGTGCATCTTCTATTTCTCTGTAAGAGTTTAGGCTACAGGAAATGTTGAGAAAACTAAGTGTTACTCAAGAAAATTAAAGAACTTTCAATCCTATAAAATACAGCCTTGTTCAATGACTAAGAGACTCACAAATAAAAATCAGTGATGTTCTGACATGTTTTTCAAAGTTTATTGTTCTCTGAGAATGTTAAAAAAGTAAATCTATCAAAGCTTGTATAAAAGCCACCTATCTAAAACACAGCTATTTTTTTTCAGTGAATGTCTCCTGCTCAAAACATATCCTTGAAGTCACTCTTTTGAGATTTGCTATCAGTGAGAAGCATTTTGTCTACAGATTCAGCAAAAGAAACAAAATATATACTGCCATCATTACTAAATTGTTAAACTACAAGAGAAAATAGACAATGTGGCTAACTATTATCACATATGAATAGGGAGATATAAACAAATAGAGACTTTGTATTAAGTACTGAAGAGATTCCTCCTATTAATCTAACTTTTCAGGAATATTGTCTATTGTAAAAGACATGATTGATGACATTTTAATTTTGCCATTGAGTAGCAGCAAGGAAATACATGAGAGAGAGCACTACATAAATATCTCAATGTATAAAGAGAACTAGTGGAGTATGTATCAATACTGTATCTATCAGAGTACTAAAAAATATAGCTTCAATCAACTTTCCACATAGTTATAAACTATTGAATTTATGTATTTTTGATCATTTTTGCTTATATTATCATTACCCTTAAAATATACCACAGCTAATAATAGAAAAAAGGGAATGCCATGATCTGGAACTAGTTTAAAACCATATTCTAAATTCTCAAAATATTCATAGGTATTCAATGACATCTGTTTTAAAAAACTGATGAACATACATCAATTGTTCCAGAGATCCTCATGGGTCCCAGATTATCAGATCCTGAGATGGGGTATTTCTATGAAGACATATAAGCAGAAACTGACACCTAATTCTCTCAGCTTCATCTCTTGCCATTCCTCAGTACTTCTCTAGACCTTTCTTATCTTCATTCTCATCATTACCTAAGGATTTTCCATGACCCAGGAATCTTACCTGTAATGCTGCCCCTGCTAAAATGCTCTGACATCTCTTTGCATCTGCAACAAGTCAACCAGTACTTCGATTCTCAGCTCAAATGTTTGTTGCATGTTTTATACAATCTGTCCAGCTCTCCCTCTGTGCAAAGGAATTGCTCTTTCCATTTAGTTATGATTGTGCTTGTTAATGTCTCTATTATGCTTCTTATCACATTGCAGCATAGTTAACTTAGAAACTTCCCTTTTTCTTCTGGTATGATATAAATCCCAAAGTTAAAGATTGCATTTCATGCTAGTCTATATCCTCAGCTATTTGCATAGTAACTGGACCCTTGTAGCCATTCAATGATAATTTATTAAAATGACTTGAATTTGGGCTAATAAAAGTATACAAATAACAAAAAGGAACCCCAAACATAGTTTGGAAATTACTATTTGCTATGTAGTCTGGGAAACTACCCGATTTATTTAATTCACATTGTATGTGAAGGCAAAACATTGATCTTTACATCCTATTAAAATATTATTCCATGGGCAAACTTACTTAGCCCTCAATCTCCACTAAACAAATTTGTTATGCACCCCAATACTTCTATTTTGGTATTCATCTAAGTACTTTCCCTCCTGTGTACAAATGGATAACCCTCTATTTTACCCCCAAGGCATATTCAAGCTTGAAAAGGGCTGTAGTAATCCAAAAAGAGAAGTGTACGCTGTTCATTCCAGCAAACCATGACTATCAAAGAGAATGCCAAAGGGCATTATTCATTAAAAAATGAATTAACAAGGCTTTCTGCAATTTTGCTGCAGATTTTGCTTTTACAAAAGACTAAAAGAATGCATGATGCAGTGGATCCAAGAGCAAAAAATACATTCTGGCAACCATTCAAATGCAAATTCAGCTATGTTGAATGTTGAGGTGACAGCCTGGGTTGTTTATATATTGTCTATCATTGTAACAGTGAAGCACTCAGACAATCTAATTAGGTTATTAAAATTACCTGTTTGAGAAAGACTAGATTTCCCTGAAAGCTTCTATATAAAGCTGTTTTTGAAAGGCACAGAAAGATGTACTAGGATCTTTTATGCAAAAGGAAAAGTCATGAAAAAAATCAAAATAGACAAAGCAAACAAATCAAATCAAATCAAAACCAAAACACACACACACACACATACACACAAGTTTAAGATTTACTTACAATTTCTGTGTAATTATTTAATTATGAGTTCAGATTGTTTCACTTTATCCCAAATATTATGTTTCACTTTTTTTTTTTTACTGCCTTTACAATGCATTAGTAGTTTGAAATGTTCATCATTACCAATTCACCTGGTCTATCATGTGTATCTTTCCTATGCCCACATCATTATCTTTTAGAGACTCCTGTTTTTTCCACTGCCTTTAATCCTTTCTGCTATAAACATCTCTAGAAATTTTAATGGTATCAGCAGAAAGCAGAAGCACAGTCTTAAGAGGAATGGGCACTGCCTCTGCCTGAATATCATAATAAGAGTTATGATGGAACCTTAACAAACTAATACCCTTTGTATGCTCTGCCCAGAGTTTCTAATTGCTGTCCTAAAATGCTCATTTAAAGGAATTTCAAATACAATTTTATTCCTAGTAAGACAAACCTTTAGTTCAACCTCTCCTAAGGAATGTCTTCTCATTTGTTAATACTACACAAACCATATGAATGACAACAATGATCTGCTAATACTTTCTAATTAATTATGATAGCTAAGATGGATCTTTTCATGTCCCACCTAGACAATGTGAAAATAAGCACTTGACTTGTCCACCCACCCAGGATTTAAAGTGTCAGAAACAAGTTGAAAAATAAAAAGTATGTAGTGAAAGTAACATAACTGGACAGCAAAAACAAGATGATAATTGTATTTTATAGTTTATTTTTTCTTATTCTCTGTAGAAAGAGAAGTCTTATAAGAATATTTGGGTAAAAAAAATCTAACACTAAGGTTTCATTTTTCTACATGAAATTGGTGGTAGTATCTTTGTTCAGTTACACATAGAATGGTAGAAATACTTGGAATTTATCAGCATGAGAAAGTGGAATAAATCTCTGTGGGTTTAATGTACATTTAGAGTAAGCTGAATTCAGGGATTATTATACCTTATAAAAATCTTATTCATAATTTCAGCAATTCCCACAGTATATTGTGGATATTTACCTTTGCAAAGTTTGGACAGGAAAGACTGTTAAGTAAATGAAATTTAAGCACTACTAATTAATAGTAATATTTAACCCACTTATAAAAAGAAATATTCTTTTTTTAAAAGTATATTTATTTATTTTGAGAGAGAGAGTATGAGTGAAAGAGGTACACAGAGAGGAGACAGAGAGAGAATCCCAAGCAGGCTCCAAACTGGCAAGAGAGCCTGATGTGAGGCTTGAACTCATGAACCATGAGATCATGACCTGAGCCAAAACCAAGAGTTGGACACTTAACCAACTGAGCCACCCAGGTGCCCCAGAAATGGTTTTAATCTGAGACTAATCCTCAAAGCACCAATCTATATTGTGGCACAATCTGCTTTTGCAGACTTCACTAGAACTCTACACTTATTTCCTGTGTTTTGGCCAACCTAAAATACTTGCAACTTTCAGGACACAGCATGCACTTAATCACATTTGCCATTTTGACCTTGTTTTCTCTATCCACAATGCTCTCTTTACTATGAACTAGACATTATTAGATAGATTTGTTCTGAGGCATTTCAAACTTTTATGTTTTATTATTGAAAAATAGATAAAGCTTCTCTAACACTTAAAAGTGTAAAAAGGACCAGTAGAGCTGAAAGGTAAAAATATAAAGATTTGCATAATTCAGAAGCTGGGTTTGAGCCCAGGTGTTCAGGGTTCTTTGCATTGTTGACTGATATATTCCAAGTGCCTAAAATAGTGCCTGACACATAACAGGCCCTCAAATATTTGTGGAAGGAAGGTAGGAAGTAAAGCAAAAAAGGAAAAAAGGAAGGAAGGATTAAGGGATGGAAGGAAGAAAGAAGAGAGGAAGGAAGCAATTCTATTGCGTGATTTTATCTGTCTATGTATCTGTATCTATACATATATAATTTATATCTATATCAATCTTTCTACATAAATATATAAATAATAATCTTGATGGTGTTTTGCCAAACACCTACTCCTTTCCTTCCCAAATTATGACCCTTTATCCCCTCCTTATACTATAGCCCTGCCAAGAAGGTATGTAAATATTAAATATGTTAAGTGGAATGCAATTTGCCAGATTAAAAAAAGTAAAAATAAAAAACTAGAAACAGGGACATTCTGGGAAAATGGTGGAGTAAGAGGACCTTAAACTCAACTCATCCCAGGAACACTACTAAATAACACTCACATCAATGTAAATAACCCAGTAAAGGACCCAAAGACTTGTAGAACATACTCCACAGCTAAACGTAGAGAAAAGACAACATTGAAAGGGGCAGAAGGACAGAGAAGTGGTAGGGAACTGAACTCCATGGGTCTGACTACCAGAAAGAGGGAGCCACAGGTGTGAAGAGGGGTGAGAAACAATCCATCACTCTGGGCAGCCTGCATAGGGAAGGTGAATCAATAGCATTTGACTTTGAAAATCAGAGGAGTCAAATTACCCAAGTTCTTACAACTAGCTCAACTTAAAGCCTGGAACTTTCAAAATCAAAGGATTTGGTTCTGGGAGACCCTGGAAGATGACAGGAAACTGAGTCCTCACCCTTAAAGAGAAAGCATAACATACAGCCCTCAGAAATACAGCCCAGAAGTAATAGTTTGAAAATCGCCTAACACATATAGTAGGGAGAGTCATATACTAATTTCAGAGTTCCTGGAGGAAATTCTCCAGGAATATGGGAGCTAGGAGGCACCATTTCCTTCTGCTACCCTTCAGAAACAACACAGCCAGTTCCAGAAACCAGTGCAGCATTGGCATCATTAACTGACTTGCTCATACCACGCCCTACATCCTTCAAACAGGTCTGCCTCAGTCCTAGGACTGCATGTTCCCCTCTGTCAGAAGACCTGCATAAATCTTGCCAACACTGAATTTTCCAACTGCACAGGTAGCAGGGCCTCAGTCTTGTGGTGGTAGCTGGTCACCCTTGTTAAAGCTGTACCCTTGTTAAAGCTGTACACTCTGCCCATGCATCCTTTGCTCATGGGCTCTGGTTGCCCTCATCTCAGCAGTGGCTGCATATCCCCTGTGGAAGAGGACGAGTACCACCTTGTTAAAAGTGTGCACCCTCAAGCACCTGGGTGACTCAGTTAGTTAAGTGGCAGACTCTTGATTTAGGTTCAGGTTATGATCTCACAGTTCATGAGATTGAGCCCTGTGTCACGCTCTGTGCTGATAGCATGGAGTCTTCTTGGGTTCTGCTTCTCTGTTTTTCTCTGCCCCTCCCTCTCATGCTGTACATGCTCTTCCTCTTTCTTTCTCAAAATAAATAAATAAACTTTAAAAAAGCGTGCAATGTACCTACTACTTTCAAGAGTAAGAGATATAGCTGACTTCACTGATACAGAGAAAAAGACACAGAGAGTTACACAAAATGAGGAGATAGTGGAATATGTTCCAAATGAAAGAACAGGACAAATATCAGATTAAGAGACCTAAGGAAAACAGAGACAAATAATATGTCTGATACAAAATTTAAAGTAATGACCATAAAGACACTCACTGAACTTGAGAAAAGAGTCAAGGACAAGTCAAGTCAAGACCCTTAACTGAGAGATACATAAGAACCAATCAGAGACGAACACAATAAATGAAATTAAAAATATAATCAATGAAATAAATAGCAGGATAGAAGAAGTAGAAGAACAAATCAGTGACCTGGAAGACCACGTAATAAAAAGTATTTAAACTGAGCAGATAAAAGAAAAAAGTATGCGAAAATAAAAACAGACTTAGGGAACTCAGTTGACTACATCAAGTGTAATAACATGTGCATTATAGGGATCCCAGAAAAGGAAAAGAGAGAAAGGGAGCAGAAGATTTATTTGAGGAAACAATGGCTGAAAACTTCCTGACTTGGGAGAGGAAAAGAAATTCAGAGGCACAGAAATCCTCCAACAAAATCAACCTCAGGAGGTCCACATCAAGACACACATTAATTAAAATGAGAAAAAGCAGTGATGAAGAACTTTAGAAGCAGTAAGAGAAAATAAATTATTACCTACAAGGGAAATCTCATAAGCCTACCAGGAGAATTTTATCTAGAAATTTTGTAGGTCAGAAAGCAGTGGCATGATATATTCAAAGTGCTGAAAGGAGAAAATCTGCAACCAAGAACAATCCAGTAAGGCTCTGATTAAGAATAGATGAAGAGGGGCACCTGGGTGGCTCAGTTGGTTGAGCATCTGACTTTGGCTCAGGTCATGATCTCACGGTTCGTGGGTTTTAGCCCCGCATTGGGCTCTCTGTTGACAGCTAGCTCAGAGCCTGGAGCCTGTTTCGGGTTCTGTGTCTTCCTCTCTCTCTGATCCTCCCCTGCTCACATTGCCTCTCTCTTTCTTTCTCTCTCTCTCTCAGAAAAAAATAAAACATTAAAAATTAAAAAAAAAAAGAATGGAAGGAGAAATATAGTTTCTCAGGCAATCAATGTTAAAGGAGTACTAAACTAGCCCCCAGAAAAATATTAAAGGGATTCTCAGAATGGAGAAGAAAGATCATAAGTCAAAGAAAGAAAAGTAGGAAACACAAAAGCAATAAAAACAAATATATCTGTAAAAATAGTCAAGGGACTCAAAATATCAAAAGAGGTGATATACCATATACGTAAAACATGGGGAGGAAAGGATTAAGAACAGGTTCAAACTTAAGCAACCATCAACTTAAGATAAATTGCTATAAGCAAAAGACATTATATACAAACCTATGGCAACCACAAATTGAAAACAAGTAGCACATATGCAAAAAATAAAGAGAAAGGAGTCCAAGTATATCACTAAAAAAGGCAATGTTTGGTAAGAGAAGAGAGTTAGGGAAGAAGGAACAAAGAAAATCCACAAAAATAAAACCAGTAACAAAATGACAATAAACATAACCTATCAATAATTAATTCGAATGTAAGTATAATAAATGCTCCAAGCAAAAGACACAGTGTGATGGAATGGATAAGAAAACAAACAAACAAACAAAGCCTACAAGCTGCCTATAAGCACTGACTTCAGACCTACAGATGCATACAGATTGAAAATGAGAGGACAGAGAAACATCTGTCCTGCAAATAGATGTGAAAACAAAGCTGAGATGGCAATACTTATATCAGACAAAACTGACTTTAAAATAAAGACTGTAATAAGAGACAAGGAATGACATTATATAATCATTAAGGGGACAAACCAGCAAGATGATATAACCGGTATAAATATTTATTCACCAATAGGGGAGCATCACAATACATAAAACAGTAAATAATAGATAAAAAGGACATAATTAATAGTTACACAATAGTATAGTATATATATAGTATATAACTAATAGTAGAGGACTTAACATCCCAATTACATTAATGGACAGATCATCTAAACAAAATATCAACAAGTAAACGGTAGCATTGAATGACACACTGTATCAAATGGGTTTAATATATACACTCAGACTATTCCATCCTATAACAGCAGAATACACATTCTTTTCACGTGCACATGGAACATTCCCCAGAATATATCACAAAGAAAGCCTCAAAAACTTCAAAAGAGCAAAGTAAGTCCATGCAAATTTTTTTACCACAATGCAGTGAAAACTAGAAATCAACCACAAGAAAAAATCGAGGAAGAACACAAATACATGGAGATTAAATAACGTGCTATTAAATGATGAGTGGGTAAACTATGAAACCAAAGAGAAAATGAAAAAAAAATACATAGAGACAAATGAAAATGGAAAAACAATGATCCAAAATCTTTGGGATGGAACAAATGTGGTTCTAAGAGGCAAATTATAGCAATATAGGCCTATCTCAAGAAGCAAGAAAAATCTCAAATAAACAACCTAACCTTACACCTGAAGAAACTAAAAAAAATGAAGAACAGAAAAACCAAGTCCAGTCTAAGGAAAGAAATAATAAAGATCATAATAGAAATAAATGTTATGGGAAATAAAAATAACAACAGTAACAACAACAGTATAATAGATCAAGGAAAGCATGAGCTGGTACTTTGATTGGTCAACAAAACTAATAAACCTCTAGCCAGAAATAAATGGAGAGAGAGAAAGAGAGAGAGAGAGAGAGAGAGAGAATGCAACCAAAAGCAAAATGAAAGGAGAAATAACTGACACCACAGAAATATAAAGGATTATAAGAAAATATGAAAAATTATGGGGCGCCTGGGTGGCTTAGTCGGTTGAGCGTCCGACTTTCGCTTGGATCATGATCTCGCGGTTCGTGGGTTCGAGCCCCGCGTCGGGCTCTGTGCTGACTGCCAGCTCAGAGCCTGGAGCCTGTTTCAGTCTGTGACTCCCTCTCTCTCTGACCCTTCCCTGCTCACGCTGTCTCTCTCTCTCTCTCTCTCTCTCTCTCTCTCTCTCTCTTAGAAATAAATAAAACATTAAAAAAAAAAACTTTTTAAAAAAAAAAAAAAAGAAAAGAAAAATTATATGCCAGAAAACTGGACAAAATCAAGATGAAATAGATACATTCCTAGAAACATATATAACCTGTCAAAACTGAATCAGGAAGAAATAGTAAATTTGAACAGGCCTATTACCAGCAATGAAATTGAATCAATAACCAAAAAACTCCCCCCCAAAAAAGTTCTGGTTCAGATGCCTTCACAGGTGAATTTAACAAACATTTAAGGAAGGGTTAATACCTATTCTTCTCAAACTTTTCCAAAGAACAGAAGAGGATGGAAAACTTCAAAATTTTTTCTATGAAGCAAGTATTACCCTGATTCCAAAACGAGATAAAGACACAACAAAATAAGAAACTACAGGCTAATATCTCAGATGAACATAAAAGAAAAAACATTCAACAAAATATTAGCAAACCCAATCCAAAAGCATGTTAAAAAAATCATTCACCACCATCAAGTATGATTTATTCCTAGGATGCAACGGTTTGCCAATTCAATACTGGCAAATCAATGAACATGATACATCATATAAATAAGAGAAAGAATAAAAATCATATGATTATTTCAATAAATGCAGGAAAATCATTTGACAAAGTACAAATGCATTCATTATAAAAACCCTCAAGACAGTACATTTATAGAGAACATACCTCAACATATTAAGACTTTATATGAAAAACTCACAGCTAACTTCATACTCAATGTCAAAAACAGAGAGCTTTTCCTCTAAGGTCAGGAACATGACAAGGATGTCCATTTTCACCACCTTCACTCAACATAGTACAGGAAGTCTTAGCCATAGCAATCATACAAGAGAAAGGAATAAAAGGCATCCAAATTGGTAAGAAAAAGTAAAACTTTCAGTATATGCAGATGCCATGATATTATAAAGAAAACCCAAAAGGACTCCACTAAAAAACTACTAGAACTGATAAATGAATTCAGTAAGGTCATGAGATACAGAATCAAGGTGCAGAATTCCATTGCATTTCTTTATACTGATAATGAAGAAGCAAAAATGGAAATTAAGGAAACAATCTCATTTACAATTGCACCAAAAATAATAACATACCTAGGAGTAAATTTCACCAAAGAGGTGAAAGACCTGTACTCTGAAAACTATAAAATATGATGAAGGAAATTCAAAGGGGCACAAATAAATGAAAAGGTATTCATTCCATGGTCACGTATTGGAAGAAGAAAGATTGTTTAAATGTCCATAGTACCCATAGCAATCTACAGATTTATTGCAATCCCTATATCAGCCGGTTAAGTGTCCAAGTTCGGCTTAGGTCAGATCTCATGGTTTGAGTTCCAGTCCTGTGTTGGGCTCTGTGATGACAGGTCAGAGCCTGGTGCCTGCTCTGCTTCTGTTTCTCTCTCTCTCTGCCCCTCCCCCGTGCATGCTATCTCTCTCTCAAAAACAAATAGATATTTTAAAAAATGTATTAATCATAATGTTGACCAATTATAGGGACATTATAAGTCTATATATGTGCTAAATAATACTAAATATTTAGTATTTTAAATTTATTTAGGTTTTCAATCTCTGTAAAACAGTAGAATATAGGATTTTTAGATGTAGAAATACAAAAAAACTAAAGGATACATTCAAATACAGGAGAAAAGTTACTTTAGGTATGGAACTCTTAGAAGGGGCACAAGCTGGGACTTTAGGTTTTGGTATTGCATTTTACATTGAGAAAAAAAAAGCACACATTCAGAATGAAAGTGATCTGAAGAATTGTGCATAAATTGTTAATATCTATTTAGTCTTTGTAATAGGTTTATAGATATATCTACTATATCATTTCCTACTAATTTTTGTTCAACCAGTGACAATGAGGAACAATTTGTACAATATATAACAAAGCAGCCCATTTGTTATTCTCATTCCCCTTGTAAAAGCAGTGTTTATGATATAGTTATAGTATTTTCAATTAATATTGAATAAGCTTTATTATGTAAAAATCAACTTAATGTGTTTCTTACCCATACTTAGAAAGGTAAACACCAAATGATTCAGATAAAAAGTATATAAGGATTTTCTTACTGTAATCATAAGTCTGTTTCATACATTATGAACTATTTTCAGTAGTTTAAAAGGAAAAAAATCTTGAGAATCAGATAAGGAAGATCATACTAAAATGCAACAAAAGGGACATATTTTGATGATTAAATAAAGTACTTAAATAGTTTGATATAAAGTTCACTTTACATGTCAAAAATGTAACTACTGCCAAATGTCAATGTCTTATTTTTTTTCTAATTGATAGGAATGTTACTTAAGTGCTTTAATTAGCCTCTTAAATTATTTCTTAAAATATCTGACAACAGAGAAATAAGTACTTTTTAAACTTTAAAAATTCTGATGAGAAATTAATATAATTTATCCAAAAATGCCAAAAACATTTAGTAAAACAACTTCTAGGATTGAAATAAATATCTGCAATTCCAATCATAGAAATCTTATCAAATGTCTTTATTTTATTTTCTTATTTCAATTTTTAAAGTGTAGATAAATAGATACAGCAGAGTTATTTCTTTAAAAAATAGACTACATTCCACAAGTAAGTAGATGTCACTGTGAAAGAAATTAGGTGTTTCAAGATCAGAGTGAGTGATCTCATCTCTCAAAAAGGAATTCCTCAGAAACAGCCATTGGGGTTTTATGCCCCTTTGTATTATAGAAGAATAGTATCTATGCAAATACTCCCAGTGTTGAGACCTTCATATATTCCAAGATTAGATAGTAATACTTGATTGAATTTCTAGTCTCAGAAAACATCGACTTCCATGCTTCTGAAATGTCCTGGGAAAGAGAATATCTCACTAAATCTTGTACTCCAATCATCTCATTTTTAAATACAAGTGTCCTGGTATAATGAATAACTAAACCATCCAAGATTATGTTTATCTCCTTTCCAAATAATAAGTAAGATCTTTTTTTTTCTTTCTTTGTAAAATTGTTTTAATATTTAAATTATGAACTTATTTGCCTTCAGAATCCTTTGAAAGATAATACTCATCTACAATGGGTTTGACCCGGAACATTATTTAAGCTCAGTTTCTTCATCTATGTGCTGGAGAAAATAATGAGACTTACCTCAGAAAACTTTATTTTCAGTGAGAACTACACAGTTTATATTAGTAAAGTACTTGGAAAAGTGACTGGCATTTATTTAATCAAGTCTAAATTAGTGTCCGATAAATTTCAAAGGTAAGTGGGAGTGATGGGTATTTTATCAACTGCTTTAGCAAATGATGTTTGGCATCATAACTTTTTAAATAATAATAAGCTGAAACACAGCAACATTTTTAAGTCTACAATCAAATGATCACCTTTGAAATGAATACCTTTGGTGATTGTTCAGTAGTGATGAGAGGCAAAAATTACAAGTCTCTACCCCATTTGGCTCTGTATTATATCCACAAGTCATCCAGCACCCTCTGACACTATCATCTGAAATTTTGCTATTTAAACAAAAAGTTTCTTCATCTAGTCTGTCTTTTAAATACAAACATCACTAACATTAGCATCGTGAATTATTAGTTCTTAGTGTGAAGGAGTTGATCTGCCTGTTTTATTCCTATAAAATTTAAGATCCTACTATTTATAAGACATGGATTACAGAGAAAATAGAGATACTGGGGCTAAATAGAAAGCTTGAAGTTGTAAAAGAAAAAAAATGTACTGTTTTATCAAGGATTTGTTTTCTCTTTCAAAAACTCATGCAGGAAAATTGACAAGAATGAGAAACAATTTTCCAAGGTCTGTGATCTATTGTTCCATTTCCTTGGGGAAATTCCATGAAAAACACTAAGAAAAATGATTGAGTAGGAGTCAATATGTGAAAAAGAATGCCATAGTCCATTTCATACCCACCACTGAACAAATTAAGCTGTTGGCAGCAATAGGCTGGATAACATATATTTCTACCCATTTCCTAAATCACTCTTTAAATGATAATATTTTCTGTATTGAACAACTTCACACAAAACTGATTTGTGCTGAAGAAAAGAAACATCTAAAATTGATGTATTAATAAATCTATTATGATGTCAAGAATAAAATTTCTAGCAAATAAACCGTGTATCTTTAAGAAAATTAGAATTTCTTGAAGACTTAGATTCCTAAGATGTAAAATGAGATAACTGGTGTAAAATTTCATATCCATGTGAGTTTTGAAATTCCTCAATTCAATGAGTCATCTTGTTGCCTTTAAAGCAGTGTCCATACTGGCTTTAAAGATGGTCTAAAGGGTTAGGCCTTTCTTTCAAAAATAAGAGGTCACTACCATTGACATCAATAAAAATTCCCCTTGTCCTTTAAGCCTACATTGCTCAAATATCATATCTTCTGAATTATTCCAAGAACAGAAGGAAGAGTTTGATGTGAACAAGAGGGTAAATGCTAGTGCCATAATTCTCAGATGCCTGTCACAAAAATTGGAGACAGAGCTCATTGCAATCAGCGATGATTTCCGTAAAGGAATAATAAAGAGAAAAGCTGTCACTGAAAGTGGTTTTGAATAAAGGAGGAATCTAGAAGAAAGAAATAATTATTATTTTGAAATCTGACATCTTTTTGCCTCCTGAAATTTTAGTTGATGTTGACTGACTTTGTAGTTTACTTTGTTACATGTAGGCAGAATAATGAAAGCTATAATGTCAAGGACTAAAGTGAAGTACACATATGACTGTCATATCATCATCATCATCAATTATATTGTTGAAAGCCTACAGGGTGTATGACAGGAAGCTATGAATAATCAGTTCTCTTCTCCCCAGTTTAGCTTAGCATGTATTTCCCTGACTGTCTCAGAGAAAGGAAAATTCTCAATCTATCTCCATTACTCAGACACTATCCTTTAACTTCAGGGAATATAGCCTGAAAGTGACCTATCATCCTGAGAAAGGGAAACACGGAAGTAAATTTTTTTCTTTCTTTGAATACCTCTTTATTTTGTGATATGTGATATTCTTCCTTCTATGTATTGTGAATAGAAAGCTGGGACAAAAATTAAAACTGTAGAGCCAAAAATTAAGTCCTCCATTAAAAGAAACCTCGGGCTGCACATAGCCCCAGGCCTAAATAAACTTAACCAGCTTTTCCACTTCTGAGCAAATGCCTGTGCTGCGGGAAGCTAACACCTAACCAGCTCTCTCTGCTTCTGTAACAAAGCTTAAGGCTCGCTTCCCCGCCGCCGGATTGCCCAAGGGACTAGCCCCCTGGGGGCAGCCACTCCCAAAAGGCCAGCAGCCACCCCCCACCTTGCTGAGAGAAGGGCCTGGAGAGAGAGATGTTAACCTGTTAGTCGCCAAACAAGACTTAAAACTCGCTCTATGATAGACTGAATTCAAAGGTATCCCAAATGTTGTAATTAGACCCAGCCAAACCTGATGGTGGGAACCAATCAGATACGGTATATGTTCACATTTGAATGTTAACCAATGGCAAACTTGTAACCATGGAAATCTGTCCCTCCCCATGACTTGTTTACTTCTGTCTATAAAAAGGCTGCAGAGGCTTTGTTCAGGGCCTCTCAGCGTCACCGGCAACGAGTGACTGCGCGGAGGACCGGGTTCGAACCTGCAAATAAACAACCCTTGCCGCTTGGCTTTGACTCTGGTCTCTGGTGGTCTGTTTTTGGGGTTCTCTCGAATTCTGGGCGTTTCAAAACTATACAAGGACCTTACTCGACTTCAAACATGTGGAAGCCCTAAAACTAATTGGCAAATAAAATAATTATGGTTATGAAAACACAAAGTAATAGTGAAAGAGGTAACAGACCAATTTGCTGAATTAGAAAAAGGCATATACTTCTTATGTATTTCTTATACAAATTCTTTATAGCAAATAGGATAAATACAAAGAAACATATCTAGATATACAGTAGTGTAACTGCAGAGAAAAAAATAAAATAAATAAATATAAGACAGACTGTCCGTAAATAAAAATATCTAGACTTACATCCAACTTCTTGATACAACACTGAAGGCCAGAAATCAGTGGAAGATCTTTAAAGTGCTTGGAAGAAAAAAAACTAACCTTGAAATGAGTACTCGTACAGCTATATTTCAAAAAATGATTAAATAAAAATATTTCAAACATAGAGCTATTTATTATCAACAAATTCATGAAAAGAAGAAATGCATTCCTTAAAAGTGCTTTAGTGAAACCAAAAAGATGGTCTGAAATGCAAGAAAATAATGGTAAGCAAACAAAAGGGTAAACTTTCTTTTTAGGTCTAAACAAATAAAAATTACAAATAGCAAAATAAAAATCTCTAACTTACGGAGTCAGAAAAAAACAGATATAACAAATTAGAAAACAATATACATAAACTGGGAAGAGGATAAAGCATTCAGATGTAAAACATTCTAAGATCTTTGTATTGTTCATTAGAAAAGACCCAGTCTGCCAAGGATGTAGATTGCTAGAAATAGTATCACTCTAAGGCTAACAACAAGAAAAGGCTCTCTGAACCCATCGGAGGGCTGAGATCACAGGGCTACTAAGTAGCCTGAAATCTAAGCCTGAAAACTAAGAAAGGGCCTGAGCCTGGCCAGCGTGTGGCTGTGCAAAAGAAGAAATCATGCCAGATTTTTTTTTTTTTTTTTAGAAAGAGCAGGAGCAGAGGAGACGGCTGAGGGAGAGGGAGAATCTTGAGCAGGCTCCACACTCTCAGCACAAAGCATGACTCAGGGCTCCATCTCAACCCTGACATCAATCATGATTTGAGTCAAAATCAAGAGTTAGACACCTAAGGAGACCCATGCCAGAAATTATTTAAGAGGGTGGAAAAATTCCAGCTTTTTTTCTTTTTTCTTTTCTTTTTTCTCTTCTTCTTTTCTTTCTTTTCTTTTCTTTTTTTAACCAACTGCTAGTTGCTAAGTATGAGTTCGAATAAGAATATAGAAACTCTGAAAGTCATAGCCACAATAAAAAGAGTTTGTACTCACGAAATAAGACATTCACAGACCTCTTATAGATCAAGCTCATGAAAGAGGTTGTTACAGGCAGGAAACTAGAGAAAGCTTCCCTTACTGTTAAGATACTGCAGGATGGGTGGAGGCATCAATTCAAGGGAGGGACGAGTCCCCACCCAAAGTTATTATTACTACAAAAGAAGTCTGGGGCCGGGGAGGCACTGCAAACCTCAATGTTCACAAGGTACAGATGAAGCCAGAAGACTATAGGGTAACATCTTTAAAGTACTATAAAAAAGTTAGAAATTGTCATCAAAAATATATTTCAAGAATTAAAATGTTGAAATAAAGGGTTTTGGTAATACCAAAACACATAATAGAATACATTTCCAGTAGCCATGTCCTAAAATAAATCTTAAAGGGGCGCCTGGGTGGCTTAGTCGGTTGGTCGTCCGACTTTCGCTTAGGTCATGATCTCGCGGTTCGTGGGTTCGAGCCCCGCGTCGGGCTCTGTGCTGACAGCCAGCTCAGAGCCTGGAGCGTTTCAGAGTCTGTGACTCCCTCTCTCTCTGACTCTCCCCTGCTCACTCACTCTCTCTCTCTCTCTCTCTCTCTCTCTCTCTCCTAGAAATAAATAAAAATATTAAAAATAAAATAAAATAAAATAAAATAAATCTTAAAGAAAGTTCTTAAAGCAAAAAGACCACGATACCACCAGACACAAACTTAGATATACAAAATGCAAACTGAGATCTCTGGATATGATGAAAATAAAGGAAAATACTTTAAAATTTTTCTTATTTTAATCACTTTAAATTTTAATAAAAAACCCAACAATACATTGTGTTATTTATACCATATGTAATAGTGAAATTTATGGCAACAACAGAACAAAAAACTGAGAGAGCAGAACTAGAAGTATGAGGTTTAAGTGTCCAATAGTAGGTATAATGAGATATATTATTTGAAGGTGGGATGTGATTGAACATTTACAGTTCAAATTTAGGGAATACAAGTATACATAATAACCCCAAAGACTGAGATACAATGAAATAATATACTATTAAAATGCATGTAACTTATTATAAGTCTTGATATCTGGTAATGTAAGTCCTTCAAATTTTTCCTTCTCCAAAATTGTCTTGGCTAGTGCTTGACCTTTGAACTGCCACATAAATTTAAGAATAACACTACCAGGAGTGCCTGGTTGGTTCAGTCAGCTAAGTACCTGACTTTGGTTCACATCATGATTTCATGGTTCCTGAGTTTTAGCCCCACATTGGGCTCTATACTGACAGCTCAGATCCTGGAGCCTGCTTCAGATTCTGTGTCTCTCTCTGTCTCTACCCCTACCCCACTCACTCACTATCTCTCTTTCTCTCTCTCTCAAAAATAAACATTAAAAAAAATTTTTAACAAGAATAACCTTATCAGTTTACATGCATACACACACACACACACACACACACACACACACACACACACCTGTTAAAATGTTGAATGAAACTGAATTGCATATTCAAACAATTGGAGCAGAATTGATACAATTATAATCTCTAATCTTTCAGTGCAAAACCATGACATAATTCTTCAATTATTTGGGTGTCCTTCAAATTTGCCTCTAATAGTGATTTGTACTTGTACATATCAAGTACTTGTACTAACAAGAATCCTCTTGTTAGTTTTGTTAGTTATTTAAATTCTGTGATATTTCAAGTTGTATGTTTTTATGAATTTCATATTCTATACATTTGTATATATAAATAAAATTTATTGATTTCTAGGAAAATTGCTAATTCACTTATAAGCTATAATAGTCTGTGTTCTCTTGGGTTTTTCTGAATATGAAAAGCATACAATTTTGAACAATGACATATTTATTTCTTCCTTCTAACATGTATACCATTTACTTACTCATGTTACCATATTATAGTAGCTGAAAATGATGATTAAACTTTGAATACATGTGATGACAGCAGAAATTCGCCTCAGAAGAAAAGCTTAATTTCAGAGGAAAATTCTTTAACTTGTGGTGTTTGCTGTGGTTTTGTTTTCTCTTGTCATTGCTGTCACTATGTTAAGGAAATTCCTCTCCTATTCCTACTTGGCTAATATTTTTACTATAAAATTGCTAAACTATTAAGGCATTTTTCTGCATCTACTAATATAGTCATGTGACTTCTGTTAATGTGGTAAATTATCTTCATTATCTAATGTTAAGGCAATTTTACATTCTTGACTTGGAGTGGCATATTTGCTTAGGAGTTTAGTATTAATGTTCATGCAGTTTTTTGGCTTGTATTTTTCCCTTCTTATGTCTTCGATGGTTTTGGGGGTCAAAAATATGTTTCTCAAAAAGTGAGTTCAGAATCACTCATCCAATAAAAAATCTGGCCAGGATAAGCAGAAAAGGAAATAAGCAAAAAGGAACATATACATACATACATAGATATATACATACATGTACACATATATATTTAACTCAGGGAATTAATTTTCTCTAAAAGACAGTCTTGAAATTGTTAAAATTTTAGATATTGAGGACAAATTTTGCATATTTTATTTTACTAAAACTGCATATTATAGACCAATTTACTTTAGGATGCACATTGCAACATCTGGCAAATCTGGCTATAACTATGCATAATTTGAAAAGGGAGTTGGACCACAGTGTACATTTTTGGTCAAATATTTAATGTGTCCTTGGAGTGTCCTTAATTTTAGTAATGTCCTGATAAATTTCAGATGTTTTCAGGGTAACATCTAAAAGACAATCATATACATTCTTGAGATGTTGAGCTGCCTATCCCATTGATCCTATTTGAAGCAAAGGACCAGTGCCAAGAATAAATAAGAAATGTGGTGTTATGAAGGTGTGGGCATAAGAGACATTGATCCCCTCTTCCAAGGGGAAGCTATGCTTTTGTCCTAAGAGCAGATCTTCAAATGCAATGACAGAAATTTCATATAGAGATTATGTGAAATGTTCTAACCTCAAGGAAGAATCCAAGTCTTCCTCTCCTTTTTCTCCATCCACAGGTAAAGAATTCTCACTGGGATCAAAGTCTGAAGATTGTGCTCTAATAGTAGGCCTGAGGGTCACAATGAGAATTGTATGTTTCTGATTTGGCTTGGGTGGTGTTTTACCATGGGATGTTATTTTGGAATTTCTGTTTTGTTACTCTCTTTTGAGTTCTTTCTCCAATGAGACTATACAGTCAGATATTGGTGTATCTTCTTTTGCCTTTTTAAACACTAAATTGCCAATTGGAAATGTGAGTATTGAGAAATAAGTCAAAGAACATCTTATTTAAGTTTAGTTCTTGAGTCTTATTTCAAGGCACAAAAATATTTCTCATGGCTTAATCACACCTCAAACAAATTTACCAGAGAATGAAACTACATAGAGATTTTGCACCAACACCCCGGGAAATGACAATTACTATATTTAACTCAGTTTTAGAAATAAACCTCACATGTCTAGAATGCAGGTCAGTGGTATCTTAAGTGCCTAAGACCTAGGGACATTACTCAAACACTTTTATAACACATAGAGCTAGTAACTTTTATTTATTTAATTTTTTAAATATTATACACTATATTGAGTTCCACAAAAGAGCTAGGCATAAAATGATCCATGAAATTCATGGATACATGTTTATGACGACTCTTAGGAATAATTACCAAATTTTTATCCTTGTGTCTTTGAAACTTTGAAAAAGGAAAGATCTAGAATTATGGTAAAGAAAGGTCTTCTCCTAATTCCCAATGCAAAGATTTCTTTGCTTGTAAGACGTAACTATGCTATCATTTGTATATCCTCAAATTAGAGTTTCTTCCAAATAGATTTATATTTCTTATTAGTAAATTCACATTCTATAATGAACAACAGAGTACTAGCAAGTACTGGGAACTCATGAAATATTTTTGACTTACGCATTGGTTAAAAGAAATAGAATGAATTAGTGACACAAGAAATTGCACATTATCTGCAGAAGACAATGCAATTTTTGTCTATTTTCAAATAATCAGGATAACTTTGCTATTCTTTTTATTCATTTGTAGCCTTTCTCTACTCTATAATTGACTAATTCAATATCCTCTTTACAATCTGATTAAGAACATTTATTGCTAGTAAAAATGAATAAAAATGTATTGGAATATATTATTGCTCATAGAAATAAATGTGTTGCTTTCCCTTAATAATTGCATTTTCTTATAATTCACATTCATAGAATTTTTATTAATTTAATCAGCTTGCCAAAAAACAAATGGTTACTGAAAATGTCAGTCAAATCAGTTTCCTGCTTAAATTGATGAGTCCATTCAGTTAAAATGGATATTCTACTACACAATTATTCATAGAGCTATCTTTGTAGCTATAAATGACCTCACATAAAGTAAAAAAAAAAAAGTTACTAAACATAAGAATGAATGGTTCTTCCTATGTGAATGTAATGTTCTATTTACAATCAAATCTGATAAGATGTTAATTGGTTCCTTGACTTATTTCTGAGCTGGTTGATGCATAATAGAGTACAACTTAATTCAGTGCTCCTGTTTCTTGGAAGATAACCATCAAAGTATATTATTCTAAGAAGCTGGATTGAAGTAATAATTAATATATAGAATTTAAAATTAAGATTAAAAAAAGCACTATCTAATGTAGGCAATGACTCTGCCCCAGTTAAATCAATATTGTAGGCACGGAAATCTGCACTTGTGTAGATTGATGGTTCTTCAGAGAAATGACCTAAGATGTCAAGAGAAACATTAGAGAATGGGAGTCTTCAAGGAAAATGTCTCTGTGATTGTTCTCACATTGAGACCCTTGCTCATTTTTCTCTGTTGAAGCAGCTTGTGTAGATAGTTGACAGGAAAAATGTTACAGATAAGAATTCAGACCATCTAAGGAATTTGTCTTTGATACAACCATGTGCAAGGGAAAGTCCATGGTATGAGCGTGTGAGTAGATAGTAACCCTGAGTGTGTAACATACCAGAAATTTCATAGTACTCCTCCAAGTGTTCCTATGAAACAAATTATGATGGATCTACCCCTGGGGAAGAAGAGAAAGTTGTGGAATAAGGACTTTCTCTATTCATAACTGGGCTTCCGCTTTTCACCTACAATTCAAAGTGACAGATTAGAATTTATGGACTCTCCTGACCACTCTAGCTCCTGTGGGAGCAAGGAATCATTCCATCTCCCAACCTATTATGTCCATTCTCATCCAGGGCAATTGGAAAACTCTTAGCTCTAGAGTCTCATTTTTCCTGTTTGTTTGTTTATTCTATTTTCCTTTAATATGTCTCATATATCACTTTACATTATGTCAATTAGAAATGAAAAAAGATGTATATCAGAAGTGGTTAAATATTTTAGATAGTACTCTCTAGCTTGGTTGTTAACCCATCTTCTTAAGGCATATTCTTTCTTGGCATATTTTGCAAAGTGTATTTTAGTTTTATAAAGTTGGATGATCTATGTTTATAACATCTAAATCTTTATGGAAAAATGTTGATTTATAAAGGTAATTTAGGTCAAACCTTTACGTGCTTTGTCAAGAAATATGTATTGAATATAAACAGTAAGTCAGCCAGTACTCTAGGAGAAGTATTCTGCCCCAAAGAGCTAAAACACTGTACAAAATGTGATAAGAACACACAGTTGTAAAACAAAGTTATAAGAGCCATGATTCTTATAGTAAAATGCTGTATGGAAGAAAGCATAGTTAACTGTCTCAGGGAAACAAGAAAAATTTATGTTTTGGTGAGTGCATGTACTGACATAGTTCATAAATATTCAATTAATCTTAAAGGATAAATAAAAATTCCCCTAAAGAAGGCTACAAACATACCATAAGGGTGTTATAAAAAGGAATTATAAGGAGGGGGAATGAATACATTAGAGACAGAGAGAGAGAGAGAGAGAGAGACTGGAAAAAGCTAGGCGTGTATCTCCAAACTCATAAAGTAAACACTTCACTGGTTACTCAGTAGGTGGTTTTGTTTACTCCAAAGTCTGTACTTCTCACTGAGGTCTTGGCTACTTCTTTTCAATAATTTTTAGTGGGTATATAAAAGAAGTAAAGAGTATGGTGGGGTAGATAAAAAATTCCATTTCTGGTACAGGATTTATATTTATCTTGCAGAAAATAGGAGTTAATAATTATCTTTATGCGATTAAATGATATAATATGCTTTTTAAGTTACTGCTATAAATACTTATGATAGAGGAGAAAGATACAAAGCCAAAAGTTAGGAGGTAAGATGATGATGGCTGGTGCAGAAGACCTTTGATCCTCATAAGAAACAGATAATAAATTATTACTGATGTTTCAGTGCAATTGAAAGGGTCTTGGGGGTTCAGACCATGTAAATATTTTTATACAAGTTCTTGTTTTTGTGTATACCATTTTATCACTTGTGAGACTCAAGCTGTATCTCTTTCCTAAAGATATTAATGACCACTTACCCCCAAGGTAATTCCTTAAGGGAAGGTATTTTTTATGTTTGCCAATTTTTTATTCCTATAATTTGCTATACTGCATAGAAAAGAGAATATGCTCAATTTTTTGTTGTGAATGAAATTTATTTATATAAATTTAAAAAAAACAACCATGAATGACTCCAAATGTTGAATAGGTGATGATGTTATTACTTAAACGACTGGTATGAGAAATATGATGTGGGTTTTTGTCTATCATGAATATTTTGGAACATTAAAATAAAGATATAAAATAAACAGCTGTGAATGTCACCTAAGATATTTGACAGTGACATATAGTAAAGATATGGATGGGAAAACTACCAATTCAAAGATAGTATTTAAGTAAAAAGGTCATTAAAAGGAAAAACATATAAATCAACAAAAATAAAAGATTTTTCACTGGACTTCAGAAAATCAATGCAATGAGCAACACAAGAAAAGATCCAGAAATTCAGAAGTATGAATAACAGTAACTAAAGACAAAAGAGGACACTAGAGAGAATACTGTCACAGAAGACAAAGGGAAAGAACATTCACAAAATAATGTGTGCTTTGTTGTACTAAGGCTTAGGGGACAAAAACTAAATGTATTTCCTGTTTTTGAAAAGCTGTGGAGATAAAAGAAAATAGGAATAAGGCACAACATGATGTCATAAACTTTTCAAAAATTAGAAGACAGAAATTACTCTAAAGGGGTGAGCCATTGAAGGCATGCCCGAAGATACACTACTGGGATTACTGTATTGAGGAACTAATAGTTTCCCAGATAAAGCTAGAGGTTTATGTAGTGAGAGCACCATGTAGAAAGAACAGGAGTAAGAAACTCAGTTTAGAAACCCACAAATTAGAATAAATTAATCATAGAGTCTAAGAGATGGGGCCGAGAATTAAATGGACGCCATATCATGAACAACCCTCTAATCTATGCTATGGAATTTTGGTTTTGTCCTGACATTCTAAGGAAACATTGACAGATTTTAAGCAGAGGAGTTACATGGTCAGATTTTTATTTTATAAGTACCTCTATGTTATAAACATTATAGTTGGAAAAATGGGAGGCAGGGAGCATCTTTAGGAAGCTGAATCTTCTCTCTAGATATGAAAGCATGAAATGCAGAACTAAGATTATAAGCATATGGAAACAATGCCAGCCAGTGGAGTTGCAAAAGAGAAAGCAAATAGAAAGATTTTAGGGATTTGTAGACAGCCTCTGGCAAGTCTTTCAGGATCTCAGAGCTGTAGGGTTTTGAACAAAACTGTGAATCTTTTGCAAATGACTCTTAAACTTTTAAGAAACAGATTTTGGCTTGCCATTTGGCCCTGGCTGGGAGTCTAACATTCTGCAAACTGAACTGTTCATAAGAACTAGGTATTATCTGATCCAGAAAGCTATAAATATGGGATATGCAGTAGCATTCCATTATCAAGTGGAAGCAATATGAACAAACAGTCCTTACTTTGCATGCCTCCAATATGTACAAATTTTAGTCACTATAGCTTAGTTAAGTACCAATCTCCCAACAACACACTCAAACTCCAAGTACTATAGTGTATTAACTTTGAGTAACTGTATATAATAAAATCTTCACTCCTGGCTCTGCAGTGATCCACAAATTACTACGTAAATAACATGTGCATCATGATCAATGATCAATAATATCACTTCTTTCAAAGTCTGTTGAAGTTTGGTCACTGTGCCTGTGTTACTCAGTTCATGCTCAGATAGGAAAGAGAATAGTCATGTAGTTTCACTGAGTCCCAGGAATAAACCTACAAGACCACTCACAGGAAAAAAGTAATTAAAAGAGAAAATTGTCCAACAGAGATGAAAGTGCAGAAAAGTAATGAAAAATGATATTGCTGGAAGTAAAATGCGAGTGAGCTTAAATGGAGTTATAGAAAAAAGAGCTAATCGACATTGCCACCATGGAGAAACTGAGTATGTGGATGTGTGAATATGATGTCATTGATGTAAATGAGGAAAGTGATGAAAAGGATGATGATGTCCCTGGGGAAGATCCACATTAAAAGGACTTTCACAGGAGCGCCCAGGTGGCTTAGTCGGTTAAGCGTCCGGCTTTCACTCAGGTCATGATCTCGCGGTTAGTGGGTTCGGGCCCCACGTCGGGCTCTGTGCTGACTGCCAGTTCAGAGCCTGGAGCCTCTTTCAGAGTCTATGACTCCCTCTCTCTCTGACCCTCCCCTGCTCATGCTGCGTCTCTCTCTCTCTCCTAGAAATAAATAAAAAACATTAAAAAATAAAAATAAAAATAAAAGGACTTTCACAGATATTTCACAACATCGAAAGTACAAAGATAAAAATTTTGGGTGCTGATGCAAATTCAAAAAGAAGTATGGCAATTCACCAAGGAATGGAAAAGATGCTTACTCTATATTGTAAGTAGTAAGAAGGCAAGCACTCTTCAAACTATTCCTGGTGACATTTTACAAGGAAGTAATGCACTGATTCTCAATGTCTCTTATTATTATTTTATTTTAAAAAGAGAGAGCACACTTGGGGGAGAGGGGAAGAAAGGGGGAGAGAGAGAGAGAGAGAAAGAGAGAGAGAGAATTGAGAATTTAAGCAGGCTCCATGCTTAGCATGGAGCCCAAAGTGGAGCTTTATCTGACAACCCTGGGATCATGATCTAAGCTGAAACCAAGAGTTGGACACACAACTGACTGTGCTACCTAGTCACCCCTCAATATTTCTAATACGATAAATTACAGTGCACTAAAGACATATTAGTTTTACTGTTTTTTCAGTTTCCTGTACATGTATAGGCACGAGTGAGTTTTCAATGTACTGACAAAAATTAAAAGTCACATGGGGCGCCTGGGTGGCTTAGTCGGTTAAGCGTCCGACTTTCACTCAGGTCATGATCTCGCGGATCGTGGGTTCGAGCCCCGCGTTGGGCTCTGTGCTGACTGCCAGCTCAGAGCCTGGAGCCTGTTTCAGAGTCTGTGTCTCCCTCTCTCTCTGACTCTCCTCTGCTTGCACTCGGTCTCTCTCTGTCTCAAAAATAAATAAAAATATAAAAAAAGTTAAAAAAAAAAATTAAAAGTCACAAAGTACCCACAGCTTTTCAAATTTACACAATTGCTTAAAAAATTATGATCATTCTATTACCTTAACACTTTTTAATCCATTTAAATTTTCAGAGTTTTTAAAAAAATTTTAATGAAATTAGAAAAAATTTTTATCTTCTGGTCACTTTTACAGTCAGTACTGTACTGCTATGCAAAAAGTTGCTAAATATCGAGACTTCAGGAGTGAAGGGTTTTCACCCCACTAAGAAAATAACCCCAACCAGCTGGAGTACCAACTGAGGACAAAACAACACAAAGAACAAATGGAAGAATGAAACACCAAATAGCAACCATGGCTTCATGGTCAGTTCAGAAATGGGAACTGTAGTAATTACCATCTACATATATTAAGCAATTATCCCTTCCAATCCCTTCCCTATGTTTTTATTTTCATATAGTTAATGTTGGTGTCAGTTTCTTAAAAATTTGGGTACAAAATATTTGGAGGGAATTCTGACTGCCCTTAAATTAATGTTAGAGCTGAATCTTAAGGCTGATGGACATTGTGTCTATCCACTTTGGAAGAGGGAGGTTGTGTCTTACAGAAGTGGTAATTGTTTCATTTTAAATGGATCATGATGTCATTTGTTACTGCATGCAATCTTGAATATCAAGACAAAAAAGTGATGTGATTGAAAGAAGTAGCATGACTAGATGCTGAGTAGCTATTGGTAAATGTGTGGGTAATTTATATCATGGCTCCTGGCTTCCTGATCTTGATCATTCTATAGAAATATTTATCTGGGATGGGGGTATAAGGTAATATTATTCTCCATGAAAATCTAAGTGACTGCATTTTCTTTTCTTTTGTTCTCCCATTTTTTTTTTTTCAAACTAGACTCTGTCTTCCCTACTTCCCCAAATGACTTGAGTTCTTTTCTGTATCTAGAAAGGGATAGGATCCCACAAACGACTTTTCAAGCTTTTTGCCAATGGGTTTCCGGTTCTTTCTGCCAAGAAGAAGCGCTTGTAGGAGATCTGGAGATGTAAAAAGTAGAGGAGAAGAGAGCCTCTTTTTTTCTTCTGGGTTCTAGACTAGACTATGGCATTTGTGGTGTAGGCTTCCAACTTCCCATCATCTTCTCAGGTCCTGGTGGCAGGATCAGAACTGACATGGGGCACAGACTTCAACCAGCTACACTGAGTTCCTAGACTCCATAGAACCATCTCTTTGTGCTCCTGCATTACCTATCCAAGTGACTTACCTTCCTTTTTTTCTCTCTCTCTCTCCTTCAATCTTTTGTGAATAATTTTTGCTTTCTTTAAAAATTTTTAAATGTTTATTTTTGAGAGTGAGAGAGAGACAGGGCATGAGCAGGAGAGTGGCAGAGAGAGAGACACAGAATCCGAAGCAGGTTCTGAGCTGTCAGCACAGAGCCTGACATGGGGCTCAAACTCACGAACCATGAAATCATGACCTGAGTTGAAGTTGGATGACCGACTGAGCCACCCAGGCACCCCAAATATTGAAAAGAGCTTTGGGAATTGGACGAAATCAGTGATTACAACAATCCACCAGCTTAACAACTGTCTAGATGGTGAAGAATATGTTTATTAGTAGTAATGATGTGTAATCAATAATGCCAAATGCTGTCAGTATTTCAAGCAGGGTGAAGATCACTGAATGTGCAATCAGATACTTACTTTCAGTATATTTATACATAAACTACCCTATGGCTAGTTTGGGTCCTCCTTATCCTAAAAAGAAATTTGGCAATAAATCAAGATCCCCTTTATTTGTAAAATAAGTCTAGGTAACATCTGGAAAACATAAACACATGTTTGTAGGAAAAGTGTTTATAGATTTCTTTCAAATTACGTAATAAAGGGGAGAGATTTTATAGACTGGCATAATAAAATTTGTCAGAGTTGCTTGTTTTTTATTTTTTTTTTTATGTTGGGAGATTTGGGAAAAAGTCTGGTTTGAGAGCAGACAAAACAGAATAGACAGGAGGGAGGATATTCAGATGCCAGCAGAAGGAGCGGGGAGATTAGTGGCTGTTGCTTAAGGGCCACTTACCTTGGCAAAGAGAGTCATTCATTGTTAGGACACTTCATGAAAGAAAGGAGGCAGAGGAAGGATGCAGACGAGGGTGTGGAAGCACAGGTGAATTAAAAAGTTCACACGAGATTAATGGAGTCTCCACACAACTACCCTTACCCCCGTACAAAAGAAACCTCAATCCAACCCTCATTGAAAAGTTAGGACAGAGTAAATGGAGGCTGAAAAGGCAAACAAGAAGATGATTGGGAAGAAAATCAAAGACCATAACAGTGAAGAAACAAGAGTTTCTAGTCCCAGTGAACCAATTAGCTTCTACAATTAGTCATATGTAAACCGTGAATATGGCTTACATTAATTGGGGAGTATGTTCCTATATGTTCTTATATGTTATATTATGTGTAATCTATCACATCCTTTAACTAGTCTATCCTAGGTAAACAGTGTCTTCAAGTCAACAGGATAAAATTAGTTAAGTCTATATTACTGTGTTAAAGATTGTTAGAGGACTATTATTTACCATAATCTTTTTTCATCTATAAATATATAAACAATATAATTCAAACTATGTTTAGAAACATTACATTGTGTTATAAAAGTACTAGTTTGATAATCCATAGATTTGAAGTGTTACTCTTGCCTGTCTTTGTAAAGTTTTAGGCAAATCATTTGCTGTGTTAGTTTTCTATTGCTGCTCCAACAAATTACTACAAACTAAAAGGCTTAAAACAATAGTAATCTATAATCTGACTTTTCTGGAGGTCAGAAGTCTAAAATTAATTTCCCTGGGCAAAGGTATTTCAAGGTATTGGCAGGGAGACACTCCTTTTGGAGGGGCTTGAAGGGAATCTGTTCTCTTGTCTTTTTCACCCTGCCTGCCTTCTTGGTTCACAGCACCTTCACATATACCTCTTGAGAGCCAGCAATGGACAGTCAAGTCTTTCTCACACTTCATTACTCTAACAATGACTCTCATGCCTCTCCCTTTCATTAAGAAGGGCCCTTTTGTTTATATTAGGGCCTATCCAAATAATCTAAGATAACCTCTCCATTTCAAGATCCTTACTTAATCATATTGGCAAACTCTGTTTGCCTCGCAAGATAATGTTTCACATGTTCACACATTAAATGTGGACATCTTTGGGGGTTAGGGCAAACATTAGTCTACCACCTATGCCTTCTCTGAATCTTTTTTCTTCATATGCAAAATGGTATAAGTACATCAAAAGGCACTGAGAGTAAAATACTATCTCTTCTCTGTCCCCAATTAGAAAAAAATACAAAAAAAAACCATATTGAGGATAAATTAAGATCAAATATGATATCTTAATATCTCTTAATCAAAGTTATGAGATTTGCTTAACCCTAAAGCAATTTTTAAAAACTAAGCCTTATTATTTAACTTTTCTCAGCTTTAGTTTCTTCTATATGAAATCACTACTTCCATTAAAAATGAAAACAAATCTGGGCTACATTTTTAAGAACATGAGCATAAGAGAATATTTGCAACATATATGGCATGATTATCTCTGGACTGCAAGTAATAGTCTGCATGCTCCCTGAGGGGTAAACTGGCTGAGAATGGCTCAGGCTGTGTGCCAGATGGGTCAACTTTGCATTTGCAATTTAAAGGGACTGCAATGTAACAAAGAATGGAGTTGCTACTAGAAGTCATAGGAGATGCCACTCTTCTTTATGTTTCCTTCCTACCTTCACTCTCCCCAAACAAAAAACATTTACTGCCTTTCAAGAATGCACTGGAAAACAATTCCAACTGTATTTTGTGAAGAATTCCAGTATTACGAGAACAAATGTTTGGAAATTTGAAAGGCTTGACAAGACCACAGCAAAGGAGATAGAAATATAGTTGTCCTTCCAGAAAAATGATTGCTCCAGATTACAGTTAAATGTTGACATTTTCCACAGCATCCTGTTACCAACTTTTGAATTCTTTTCCCATTCAGTAATAATAATAATAAATTGAGATTTACCATGTTCTAAGCACATAATGCAAACATTTCATCATTTAGTTTAACAACTCAAGAGGCAATATTATTATTATCATTTATATTCTGCATGATGAGTAATTTGAAGCTAGACAGATAAGGAGGCTTGCCCAATACCATATACTGTAGGTGACAGAGTCAGAATTGTAATACTTGTTGTAGCCTTGTTTCAGAGCCTCATTCCTAACAGGTTGTCTAGTGTTGCAGGAGTAGCAGCATTAGGGAAGACAACACAACTCTTAATTCTGATTTATGATTCTTACCAGAGAACTCCTTGAACTAGTGCTGACAGTTAAATAAAGAGGTTATAGAATATTAAGCATTGCTCTTTTGCACATTATTAATAGACCGAAGGATAGAATCTGTGAAATCTCTGATCATCTCGATTGCCTGACTTCAAAATAAACCAAGCACATATTGACTCACTGGAAGAGATCAATAGCAACTGTACAGTGGAAATTACACCATTCAACGACCCATGTTACATCAATATCTGCAAAAGAGTTAGGCAGTGCTGTACACTATCTCAGAATTGTTCTGCTGCAGCCTTAGAACTGCTCTTTAACCAAATCAGCTGGGAACACTGAGTCAGCAGAGATGGTAAACAGTTCATACAATCTTTATCAGCAGATGACTTCATGTCACATGCTAATGGCTAATGACACATATAGCACAATTAGGAAAATATCTGACTAAAGTACTAATCTCATGAAACTGTATTAGTAAATACAACCCAAATAAATGGCTTGTCTGGGTAAATTTGCAGAACTGAACATAACTATTTCTTTCTAGCAGCTCTTAAAGACCCACAAAAAATAAGAAAAAATACTTAAACACACAAGGTCTAGGAGAATACATGAGATTTAGTAGATAGGTGATACCAATTGCATTGTTTTAAGGAAGGAAAGCAACAGATTATCAGCATTTGACTTATTAAAGCTGAGAAGCTGAAATCTAAGTGCATATGGTTGGGAGTGGTAGTAATCTTACAAAAATAAAAATTCATGTCACAAAGTCTTAGGAAGACTCACCATTGCTGTCCAAGGACTTCTTAGAGTGAGACTGAAAAGGTGACTCTAAAAAAGATGAATTGGTTAAATATCTTCACAATAAAAAGTCAGACACTTTGGTCCTCTCTCCCTCTTCACCATCAAGAGTTAATTGCTCTATATGCATTAGAATGTAGGGAGTTTATTTCTAAAAAGCTTGAAACAGAGAACTGGGCACTCAGGTATATTAGAAGTCAGAAGTAAAACACAATGAATACAGAGATAAAATAGAAGTCTGCGTAGTGAAGAGGCAGACCTGGTTTTCTTGCCCAGAGTCTTCAAGCCTATTGTGAGCCAGGCTATAATCCTGCAGGAAGACGACTGAAGAATTCTTTTTCCTAGGAAAATTCATTAGCCAGGGAAAAAACTAGAAATAAATACACGGTGGGGAGAGGGATTGCTAATGAGATGATAGGATTCCTAGCTATTAGGTATGATAGATATTAAACAGTAGACATTGTTGTACTGATAAACACAAATCTCTTCTTCTATTTTGTGTGCTTTCTTAAATATCAGCAAAAATCCAAGATCCTGAGATTAGGAAAATCTTCCAGTTTGAGAGTCAGAGTAAAGCTTGTATTTAAAAAAGAAAAAAAGTAAACTATATCAAATAATTTTTTAAAAATCTAATGAAAAAGAAAACTTAAAGTGGCAAAAATATAACAATACATAACAATATATGACTATATATATAACTAGATGTATTTATATATATAAGAAGAGAAATTATTCTTACATATATCAAAAAAGTATTATTTTATTGATATTCATACATAATACATAGGAATAATAACTTCAGAGTGATCTGACAAGCTTGTACTTGAGGAACTACAATAAGAAATTAGAGAACAAGTCATAAAATATTGTGGATTAAATGTAGAAACCTTTTTTTCAATTATCAAGAGAGTAAAAGATCTAATTAGAAGACTAGTATGGAAAATACAACAGAAAGTCAAAAGATAGAAAATTATATATACATTTTAAAGTAGAGATCAGGGCATCTGGGTGGCTCAGTGGGTTGAGTGTCCGACTGGATTTCAGCTAAGGTCATGATCTCACAGTTTGTGGGATTGAGACCTTGTCAGGCTCCACCCTGACAGCACACAGCCTGCTTAAGATGCTCTCCACCTCCCCTCTCTTTTTGTCTCTCTCTCAAAATAAATAAATGAGCTTTAAAGGATAAATAAAAATAAATAAATTTTAAAAGTAGAGATTAAATTAAATGTTCCAAATGGCTGTCTATTAAGAGTTTCAAAGGAGAAAAAATAAAATTAAAAATTTGGAGAACTTTATGGAATATATATTTCTAAACAGTTCCTCAAAACCAAGAGAATTATGTTTACCAATTATAGTAGCTTTTTCATATTTTGGTTGATTAGGCCACAGTCAGTCCTGGTTATCCAAGCACTAATCTAAGTGTTGCTGTGAAGATATTTTGAAAATGCTAAATAAAACCCCTAATCACCTGATTTTAACTAAGAGAGATTATATTGGATAATCTGGGTAGAATTTACCCAATTAGCAAGAAAAGAAGAAATTCTTCTTGTGGATGATAGCTTATGGCCTTCCTTTCTCGACTATCTTCACTGTGGATTTGGGATCTATCCAAGCCCCTCTGTGAGTAAATTTCTTTGTATGTATATGTATGTGTGTGTATATATTTATGTGTGTATGTGCACAAATCTCTCCCCTACTGTTTCTCTTTCTATGGTTGAACCTTGACTGATAACACAGATTGAATGAGTTCATTTAAAGACTTTGTTAGTAGAATAATGGAAACCTACAGCAACACATGCCATTGGAAAATTTCAGAACACCAGGGGAAAAAATCAGAAAAGAGAAAAGGAGAGGGAAATACATTGTACATACACAAGTTCTTAGAAAACAAAACAGCTTTAAACTTTTCAAAAACACTACTAAAATATAGGATATTATAAAAAGATAACTTCAATTATCCGAGGAAAAATTATTTACAAACAAAAATTGTATGGCCTGTGTTAATGAACTGAATTGGGTCAACCCAAAATTCAGATGTTGATTTCCCAACTCCTAATACTTCAGAACATATTTGTAAAAAGTGTTAAGATATAGCTAGTTAAATTGAGACAAAGTCATAACAAGTAGAATGGGTTTCTAATCTGACTGATGTCCTTATAAATAAGGGAAATTTGGACATATACACACAAGGAGGAAACTATATAAAAATAAAGGTAGAGTTCAGGATAATGGTTCTACAAGTCAAAACACACCAAAGATTGCTAAGAAAACACCAGAATCTAGAGGAGAGACATGGAATGAATTCTTCCTCATAGACTCCAAAGGAAATCAACCCAGACAATACCTTTTTCTTGGACTTCTGGCTTCCAGAATTGTGAGACAGTACATTCCTCTTATTTAAGCCACTCAGATTGTGACAAACTAATAAAGCTGATAAATTTGCAAGTAAATTAACAACAGTAAAGTAGAATATAAACAATTTCAGAATTATAAAATCTGAAATATTTGCCTCTCATGCACTCTTTCTTAGACACCTAGACATAAATTAATACAACAGAAATAAATGGGTCAAAGAAAGAAGAAAAAACAAAATTTTCCACAATGATGGTGAAGGAGTATATGAAGATGTTATTTGTGCAGCTGGCAGGTTTCTAGCTGGTTAGAAAATAACCAGTATGTATAAGAGCTGAAGGTCAGAGGATTCCCAGAGGGAAATGGAAAATAGATTCCTTGGTGTGGTAAACCATATTAGAAGAGATTTACAATTCTGTTCTGGGGAAATTTGGGTACTGAGAAGTCTAGGCAGATGAAAATAAGATGGTTATTAGCGCCAAATACAACTATACAAGAATGGAAAGAAAATCTTAGTACAATAGAGTTCATCTATGAAAAATATTAACCATAAGGATGTAGAACAAACATTAATGTAAACAAAGATGTGATGTATAACTATATTTGAAGATATGGGTAGAAAATATGTGTGGACATAGATGTCAAGAAATGAAACCTAAAACTTCATTGTTCATGGTTGAAAGTCATTCAATAATACTAATTTTAGGTAACAAGAAATAGTATAAAAATTAAACACTGGAAGGTAGAAACTTAAGGAAACAATTTAAAAGTGTTTGAAGCTAGGGCACAAAATTAACATGGAGGATGTTTTAATTAAAATCCTTGGAATAGTATTTCATTTTGAAAACTTTATACATTTAGTAAATGAATGACAAATCTTTCCATAGTGATCTTGCTCAGTACATTTTCAAGCCAATCAAAAATGATAAAAGAAAATATCCATATCTTTCTCAGTAGACTAACTTAAAAGCACATTCACTGATAAATAAAGCAGAAGTGTGTATGTGAACACATATACGCTTATTAAATAATCTATCACTCTGCGAGAACTTCCATAATCCTAATAAGAAAACATGGTATTAAGTTCTTGTGTATAACCTTTAACTCAAGAGAAATACTTAGTAGTTATACAGAAATAAATTGGGTAAATCTGTATATGAATATGACTTCAGGGGTATATACAAAAATTTTCCATTGTATGAGTTTTATATTTTGCTTATCAATCCAATAGTTGATGGGCATTTGAGTTGCTTCTACATTTTAACTATTATGAATAATATTTTTACGAACAATTGTGTACACAGTTTTGTGTAAACACATTTTTTCTTTAGTTCCCTGAGACAGAATTGTAGGGTCATATGATAGTTCTATAGTTAACTTTTTGAGGAACTGCTAAAATGTTTTCTAAAATGGCTGCAACATTTTACATTCCAACTAGCAATGTATGAGCATTTCGATCTTTCAGTATCCTTACCAACACTTAATATAATATGCCTGTTTATTATTTCCATCATAGTGTTTGTGAAGTAGTGTCTCTTAAGGTTTTGAGTTGCATTTCCCTAATGATTATAATGTTGATTATCTTTTCATGTACTTACTGGCCATCGTATATTATCTTTAGAGAAATGTCTGTTCATTACTTTAATCATTTTCTTAATTGAGTTTTCTTTTTACTTTTGAGTTTTTGTTCTTTATTCTGTAGATGCTGTTCTTTGAGGAGAATTCAACTGGGACGAAAATATATTTATAATCTATGGCTACTTGAAAAAGTTTATGTACTTCTCTCTTCTTCAGATATTATTCTTACCAATTTTCCAATTATGTTTCTTCTAATTCCCTGACATTTTCAACATATCCATTAACCACTTTACATTAATCAGCATATATTTGTACCTCTGGCCATCTTGCTATTTTCAATTTGTCTTCTTAAGTCTTTCCTAAGACCTCTATTCCTCTATTATTGCTTACTTTTTTGTTAAATAGATATTATTCAGTGTACCATTTTAATTCCATTGTCATTTGCTTTTTTAATGTTTATTTTTGAGAGAGAGCATGTGTAAGGTGGAAAAGGAGTAGAGAGAGACAGAGGATTTGAAGCAGGCTCTGCACTGACAGCAGAGAGCCTGATACAGGGTTCCAAGTGAGGAACCGCGAGATCATAACCTGAGACAAAATCAGTCACTTAATCAACTGAGACACCCAGGTGTCCTCCATTGTCATTTTTATATGTATACATGCCTAAGTGTATATATATATATATATATATGTGTGTTTTTATATATTTCTACTTATTTTCTTAGTGTTTGTTCTAAGGCTTAAATTCAACATCTTAATTTATACCAATCTAGAGACTGAGTTATTATCACATTAATTTCAGTAGTATACAAAATATCATCTTTATATAGCACCATTCATTTGCTTTCCTTTGTGCTATTCTATCATACAAGTCACATCTTTATACATTGTATGCCCAACAATACAGATTAATGTTTCTGCTTTATGCAGATGTCTTTTAAAAAATTTTAATGTTTATTTAATTTTGAGACAGTGAAAGAGTTCAAGCAGGGGAGGGGCAGACATACAGAAACAATGTGGGGCTCAAAATCATGAACTGTGAGATCATGACCTAAGCCGAAGTAGGATCTTTAACTGACTGAGCCACTCAGGTGCCCCTACATGCAAATGTCTTTTAAATCAGTTAGGAGAAAAACCTCCACCCCAAAAAATCACATTTACATTACATTTTATGTTTACCTTATATGATTGCTATATTAAACTTATTGTGTTTATGTTAGGTAGTTATTATAACTGGTGCAATAATAATACAAATTCATATGAATTTACTGTTGGATGTCCTTTCATTTCATCTTTCATCTTGAGAGATTATCTTTAATATTTCTTTTTTTTTAAATTTTTTTAATGTTTTATTTATTTCTAGGAGAGAGAGAGAGAGAGAGAGTAGGGGAGGGTCAGAGAGAGAGGGAGTCACAGACTGAAACAGGCTCCAGGCTCTGAGCTGGCAGTCAGCACAGAGCCCGACGTGGGGCTCGAACCCACGAACCGCGAGATCATGACCTAAGCGAAAGTTGGCTGCTTAACCGACTAAGCCACCCAGGAGCCCCATCTTTAATATTTCTTACAGGGTGGGTTTGCTAGTGACAAATTTCCTCAGTTTTGTTTCATTTTTTTATCTTAAAATGTCATAATTTCTCCTTCAATTCTGAAGGATAGTTTTGATGGATATTGAATTCCTTGTTGTCAATCTTTTTTCTTTCAACGCATTGAATATATCAACCCACTGCCTTCTGGCTTCACGTTTCCTGTTGAGAAATCAGCTATTCGTCTTAGTTGAGGCTCTCTTATATCTGAAGAGTTACTTCTCTCTCGTTTTCAAGATTCTCTCTCTGGCATTGGCTTTTAACAGTTATAATGTGTCTAGATGTAAATCTGTTTAAGAATATTCTGCTTGGATTTTGCTGAGCTTCTTAGATATGCATATTAATATTTTTCATTAAGTTTGGCAAGTTTTTGGCTATTTTCTCAAATATTTTTATGCCACTTCCGCTCTCCCATCTTCTTTTAAGATATTATGCATATGTTGGTATACATAATGCTTTCCAACATTTCTCTGAGATTTTGTTTATTTACCTTAATTCTTTGTATTTTCTTTTCCTCAGACTGGATATTCTCAATTCATTTATCTTCAAGTTCACACATTCTCAGTTATGCTTGCTCAAATCTGCTGGTGAATGAAATTTTCATCTCATGTAATGTATTTTTCAACTCCATAATTTCTATTTGGTTCTTTTTTAATAACTTTCAATATTTATTGATATTCAGTATTTGATGAAACATTATTTTAATACCTTCCATTGATTCTTCATGCATTATTTCCATTAGTTCTTTCAATATGTTTCAAATAGGTGCTTGAAGTCTTTGTCTGCTAAGTTCAACATACCAGCTTACTCAGGGCAGTTTCTGTTTACCAATATTTTTCCTCTGCTCTTCCATATTTTCTTGTTCTTTTGTATGCCTTATATATATATTTTTTTGTTTTACAATTGAACATGTATCAACTTTGAAAATCATATTATGCCCCATCTGCAGAGTTTCTTATTGTTTGTTTCTTTAAGTACTTTTGTGGATTAATTATGTAAAGCCTGCACTCATTTTCATATGTGGCCACATAAATGTAAGTTCAGTTAATTTAGTGTTTCACTAATAATTAAACAGAGATTTCTATGAACACCAGGAAAACATGTCTCCCAGTCTGTTGGGAGAGTCTCTGAATTTGAATAAAGGTAACCTTCAACACTCAGACTAACAGTTAATAACTATGGATCAGCCTTCAATTCTTTCATATAAGAGTCTCAGAGACAGCCAGAAGTGAGCTCACTACAGCTCAGGTCATGTGCATAGCACTGTCCATATTGGTGGCTTTCTGGATTCCTAGGAACAAACATATCAGAGTTTATCTCATTCTCCAGCTTTTCCTTTTGAGCTTTTTGGTTTAACTATTATTTCCCAGTACTACTTAAGGCCTCAGAAGCTATAAAGCTAAAAAACTGCTTCTGTTTGATTTCGACAACCCGGAACCAAAGGTTCTTCATGCTGGATGAGCTCTAAGTAAAGACACCCTGAAAGAGGATCTTCCAAGGAAACACCAAACTAATCAAATAATGACAATTCTTTAGGAATGGGGTAGATAAGGAGTTTTTACTTCAGTCTGCCCCCTCCAGTGACTGTCAGACTGCTGAATTTTACCTTGATTATGAGATATTGGTTTTCAAGTCTACTGTGGAGCTGGTGGGGAGCAGGAATAGAACAAGCTATAATTTCTTAAGTCACTTTTTTGCAGAGAGTTGACTGTCATTGTTGCAGTAATGCTCTCCAGATTGTTGTGAGACTTAGAATAATTTTCAGAGTTCTGAAATGTTCATTCTGATGATTTTTGCAAGTGTTTCCATTGCTATTATGGAGGAGAGGATTTATAGAGGCTTTTACTATACCATTTTTGATCCTATACATAAAGAAATTTATAATTTTATTTTTAATGTTAATGATTTTAAGGTGCCTATGCTATCAAATGCAACAAGATTGGATTGACATATATTCTACAATCTCCACCTAGAAAGCATATGTTTTCCAACTTGAAACATTCCATGTAAGAACACAGAGTTAGGATTTATAATTGCCAGATCTTAATGATAATGTTGTTTTCTAATAAAAAGAATCAGTAACATATTGACTTATTTATACTTTGAAACTCTTAAGAAGTTGAACATAAGTTGGAAAATGAAATAATAAAATATACTTTGGAGTTTCAAAGGAGCAAATAAGTTTGTTCTTGTGTTAAGACTGTGGAGAGTTTGTAGAATGTGGGTAGTAAAGGAAAGAACTGTTATATATAACTATTGACTTGGCAAGTAAGTTATTTTATGGGATGAGATTGATTATAAAATAAATCAACAAGATAAGCCAAAGGTCAATAAGTTTATGTATGTCAGCTATTAATGAGGAGAATAGATTCTTGATTAGGGTAGAATAATTTCTAGGGGGAAGATAGATTGTACTAATAGCTTGCATAAATTTTTTTGGCATCAGTTTGAATAAATAATACATAATGAAAGCATTTTTTGAGAACAGACTAACGCATTAACACAATAGTGGGGCTGTAAAAATATGGCTTATGCAGTCCAGATAAGAATATCTCCCCCAAATTATTTACCTGTGGGTGTTTGTGTGTATTAACAGTTTCTTCTTTCTTGCCTTATCTTGCCTCTTTCTTTCTTTCTTTCTTTTTCTTTCTTTCTTTCTTTCTTTTTCTTTTCTCTTTTATTTTCTTTTCTTCTTTTTTCCTTCCTTTCCTTCCTTTTTCCTTTCATTCCTTCCCTTCCCTTCCCTTCCCTTCCCTTCCCTTCCCTTCCCTTTCCTTTCCTTCTCTCTCTCCCTCTCCTTCCTTTCTTCCTTCTTTCCTTCTTTCTGTTTTAAAATCTTGGGGTTTCGCTGACCCTGGAGGGACTGCCTCTCCTAGGGTCAGCCAGATCCAAGAACAGTTAACAACTTACTTGGAAGGGTACCTATATGTAACTCACTGAATCCAGAGTTCATACTCTTAATTGCTTTCCTTATTGAGGTCCCACACTCTAGACCCTATATTCCTGTTCTAATCACACTAGGGTCAGGTCAGGACATAATATATACCTAAGAAGTCACTAAAATGATTCAAAGTAGCCAATCCTTTAGTTTGCTTTCCCTGACCCATTCCTTTTTACACAAACCATAATAAACGCTCTTCCTCAAGTTTTCCCCTCACTCTGACTCCTGATGCACCCTGTGCCTTCTCTGAGGCTTTGAGTGGCATTCTTATTTTAGGGAACTGTGAGTAAAAATTTCTTATTTCATGACAATCATTTCTGTACTGACATGTCTTACTGAGTAAAACATATCTTGGGTAGTATACACACTGTGAGTTGTTCGTATATAATTCTACAGGCAAATAAGATAAAAATTGAGATTTTTTAGTATTTAGATGAGATATACATCATCTATTTGTATATCTTGAGTTCTGCTGAAGATTTATTTATTGTGTGTATTTGATGTATATTTGTCCTCTGAAAAATCATGCATGCTTTGTAGAAAAGAGTTGTTAAATTTTATGTTTGTTAATATATATTTCCATATGCAAAAGTTTCATGTAAGACAATGGGTAACACATGTTTTTCTTGAATCATTCAGATTTTTACATTAAAAAGAAAGTATGCTAAGTCACTTTTTTAGATGACATAAGAAATTTTAAAAAATTACTAAGACAGAATCTTCATCCTTGAGGATCTCATCAGGAGGTGAGGCAAGATTATAAATTATCATATATGCCATGGTAAGTTCAAATAGTTGGATTTAATATGCTTGAAAGATCAGATCATTTCTAACTGAGAGGAATAGGAGAGGTATCAAATAGAAATAAGATCTGAACTAAAATTTAAACAAAGAGTTAAATTTTAACGGGCAAATCAATACAAACAAGACATTCTAGGGGTGCCTGTCTGGCTCAGTAGGTAGAACATAAGACTCCTGATTTTGGGGTCATGAGTTCAAGCACCACACTGGATGTAGAACCTACCTAAGAAAAAGATAGGGGGGCTTGGGTGGCTCATTCTTTTTGAGCATCTGACTTTAGCTCAGGTCATGATCTCATAGTTCATGAGTTCAAGTCCCGCATAGGGCTATGTGCTGATAGAGTGAAGCCTGTTTCTCTCTTTCCCTGCCCCTCCTCTGCTCATTCTCTTCCTCCCTCTCTCTCTCTCAAAAATAAACAGTCAGAAAAAAATATTTTAATATAGGTTGTAACATGACCAAGAAGAAAAACCAAAACAATGTGAACACAGTTTAGTTATGATACATGGTGACCAAAACATTAGTCTATATTTTTAAAAAATGGAAAAAATAAACAGGAGAAAAATGTCTTTTTTGTGTGATGATTATTTTAAGGATGATCAAATCTCATACTGCTAGATTGTTACACCAGGAAGTTGTACTAAGTTGATTGCATTCATAACCTCAATTCAACTTTCCCTGGAGACATGTCATCTCCCCTGTAATTCTGTGGTGTGTTGCAGGTCAGGTTCCCTGTGATGTAGATTCTGAGGTGGAGATTAGTAGCAGCGAGTGAATTAGGAAAAAAATCCTGGGCCCAATACCAGTTGATTGAAATGAAAGAAAGGAGGACTGGACAGAAGGAGAAAATGAACTATAATGCAGTATCCACGGAAGTCTTAACTGATCCTATAGGGAGATCTGAAAGTGAAATTGCTACTCAGAACTGTTTACAGCTGGGGTAAATGAGCCAAGTTTTAATATTCCTGTGTCAACCAATCACTGAATATGAGCTGCCCCAGGAAGGAGGTATGGTCTTTGGTAAGGTGGCTCTCTTGAGCTATGGCAATTCCTGAACTGAGTTGATACCTGAGGAAGCCTTCCAACAACATATTCACATCAACTGAGATAGCTAGTTCTCCATTCCTCAAGAGAAGTCTGAATAGCATGTAATAGCTTTCACTACACAGTGCCTTCCCACTCAGATGGATGGCCATGAGATAGAATTTGCCTTGGCCATGTGTTAGGATTGGGACAATGGATGTTAGTAAATCTGACAAAACCAGAGGTTTAAAAGCACATGAGTGATGGGGCTTGTTCATTTGTTCTTCCTACTCTGTAATTAATAAGGCAATATGATTGGGCTTGCATGTTGAAGCTGGAGATAAAGGAGTGATTGAGTCAAGGGATTCAAACCATCTCAGGTGAGACTCTCCTCCTCTAATAGCAGTCAGCCAGCTGATCACCCACACCTGTGTTTGAGCCAAGCTCTAGAGTCAGCTAGAATACCCTCAGCAGATGACCACAGATTCATGATGGAGTCAGCCCAGTCAGATGTACCATGTGGATGTGTGAGCTAAATCAATGTTTACTGTGTGCCGTGGAGACTCTGTGATTGTTTACTATTCAGCATTATAATCGCATTAAATGACTCATATATTAGCTATTATACAAATAATGATACCAAATTTATATTTCAAACTCTTTTTGATATTAGGATTGCTGTGTGGGATAAGTTTATGGTATCTACACATTTCAGAGGGAGTCTCCTTAAGTCTTATAACTAAACAATAGATGTGGATATTTGAAAATGATAGTCAGGGACAGAAAGTATTACATTTGTTCAACCAAGAGGTCTGCATTGGAACATCACATGTGCTATATAGTTCTTTCTTGATATGATTCTGAGAAAATATAATTCATTGACAATTAAATGTAAAGAATACATTCAGGGAAATATCAAAAAGATATTTTTAAAAAGTTTTTTTACTGTTTTACTTATTTCTGAGAGAGAGAGAGAGAGAGAGAGAGAGAGAGAGATTGTGAGCAAGGGAAGGTTAAAGAGAGAGAGGGAGACACAGAATTTGACGCAGGCTCCAGGCTCTGAGCTAGCTATCAGCACAGAGCCTGATGTGGGGCTTGAACCCACAAACCATGAGTTCATGACCTGAACTGAAGTCGGACGCTCAACAGACTGAGCCACCCAGGAGCCCCTCGAAAAGATATTTTTTAAGAGCTCTGCATTTTGGCTTGATAAGGAAATAGTATGTTCAGGCAATTAATTCCCAGATCATCACTTTATATTTTACATTGGTATCCTTGAATTTTTGAGACAATTCGAATTTACACTTCTAGATATTTAATTAACTCTACTATTAAGTATAAAACATTATGTAATTCCAGTTCTCTTTTTAATTAAAATGTCAGATTTGTTTATTCTAGATTGGGTAAAATATGACAGAATGTTGAAAAGAGTCATATCTCAAAAGAAAATTAATACGTTAGTTTCAAGGTCCCTGTTCCATAACTCAATATGAATCATTAAAGAAAAATCAATCAATGCTTAAGTGTCTATCATCCTTTCATATTTGTATGGTAAATAACTATTCGTTATGCCTTTAATTACTTTACCTTTTTCTTATAAAATTTAATTAAGAATAATTTTAATTCTCTTGTCAATTTCAGCAGAAGGGGGTGTAATTAAATGACCTGTTCATTTGTGAGTCTTCTTACAAAAACTAAAATTATAAAACATTCTGGTTAATTCTTCAACCTTAATGATTTTGACTACCAACAATTAAATTAGCCAGTAGGCTTTCATTTAGGCACATAAGTAAAGTAATAGTTAACATTTTAAGATATTATTTCTATCATAAAAAATGGAAATTTATTCATTGAAATCAAATGGTTGGGATTCTTTGCTAGAGTACTTCTTTAAAGTTTCTGCATTCCAACTAACCCAATCGACCTCACAATACAAGTGATTTCTTAAAATAGATATGTTTATGTAAACCTTGGGAACCAATATTAAGAGATAAAACCCAATTTTTAAAAATGTTGTTTTATCTTTGAGAGAGAGAGAAAGAAAGAGAGAGAGCACAAGGGAGGGGCAGAGAGAGAGAGGGAGACAGCAGATCTGAAGCGGTCTCTGTGCTGATGGCAGAGAGCCTGATGTGGGGCTTATACTCACAAACCACGAGACCATAACCTGAGAGAAAAGACACAACCTACTGAGACAAGCAGGCACCAATTTTTTTAACATAAAGATTTCATTTAGCCTCAGTTCTTTTACATTTAATAAAATCTAATATTTTAATATATTTTGGGACATTTTTATGATAATGGTGGTGATAGTGATTAAAATGATCATAATCTTTTAACAGACTACTTAACATAATTGATAATTATACTAAGTAAGAAATTCCCATTGCCCTATGCAAGAAGAAAGTAGCCAATTGTTAGAATTTAAACAAAACAAAACAAAACAATTGGTCAGTCACATAGCAGCGTCAGAGTCACCATTGTTTTTATTATTATTATTATTTTATTATTATTTTAGGCATTGGTTTTTAAATGTTGAACACTCTACTGTATCCCAACCAGTAACAATTATGATATAATTAAATCATTAAATTAGCCAGTAAGCTTGAGTTTGTGGTCTAGCTTTGATATTTATTCACTTATTTAAATTTGATAAGCAATTTTTTGCTATAATATAGAATACAGTAATAATAACCAAGTAAAAATATGTAAAGTATAATAATTATATATTTTAGTGTTTTACTTATTTATTTATCTATTTGAAAGAGACAGACAGTGTGAGCAGGGGAAGGTCAGAGAGAGTGGGAGACACAGAATCCAAAGACAGGCTCCAGGCTCTGAGCTGGCTGTCAGCACAGAGCCCCATGCGGGGCTTGAACCCACGAACCATGAGATCATGACCTGAGCTGAAGTCGGACACTTAACCAACTGAGCCACCCAGGTGCCCCAATAATCATATATTTTAAATAGATAATGCATTCAATATATTACAAATATATGTATAATATTACCAAAGTATGTATATATGTATTGCAAAGGTAAATAATATATATGTATATGGCTGATGACTAGATATATTCCTGTACTTAAGGAATTCCTAAAAGAAAATATGCCATGAAAAGATCCAAAGGTTTAATAAAGCCCTATGTAGTCGGTGCTTCCTCCTTATCCAGCCTCATTTATACCGTCTATCATACAGTCAGGTCACCCTTCCACAGAGCTCACTTTGAACTCAAGACACTAACATGTTTTTTGTATGAACACATTTTCATTCCTTAGGTTATAGCTTAAAGCATCTCATTGGAGAAGGCTTCTCTGACAGCTTTACCTAAATATTATCGCCTACCACCTGATGCTTTTCTCATTTACAATACTACTGCTTCTTCCTCATAGCAGTAATCATAGTTCATATCTCTTTGCTAACTTTTTATTATCTGCCTCCCCCACTATATCTATAAATTTATTGCTTCATTACCAGCTACTACTCTATCACATACATAATAGAAACAGTTAATGCAATTTTTACCTAGACCAACTCTCCTATTTGAACACATCTACTCAATTAATTATCCAACTACATACAAGTCACCAGTTCACTCTCAACTCATTAATCCTACTATTTTGTCACCATCAATCACTCTATGAATGTCTTTGCATCTCTATTTGATCTGGATTCACAGATCCATCTGTAGAAATATTATTTATTTGCTGTACACACCTGGGAAAAACATTCTTGTCACCCCAACTCTCTGCTTACACTAGCATTGTCTTTTGCAGCTGAATATTCTTGGTGAAAAGCAAAACAGAGTTATGCTACTAATTCTCAGTTCTAATTCACAGAATTGTTGGCCATGTATCTTAAATATACCCACTGGGCTTGAAGTACATTCTAGATTAAATACACTTAACAGACAAATGCAGAACATTCCATCTAACAGCAGCAGAACACATATTTTTCTCAGGTGCACATGGAACATTCTCCAGGATAAATCATATATTGTGTCAGTAAACAAGTGTTAACAAATTTAAGACAATTGAAATTCTATCGAGCATCTTTCTGACCACAATGGTATGAAACTAGAACTTAGTAATAGAGAAAAACTGGAAAATTTACAAAAAGTGGTAATTAAACAAAATACTTTTGAACAACCAATGAGTCAAGGAAGAAATCAAAGGGGAAATCAAAGATATTTTAAGACAAATGGAAATGGAAACACAACACATTAAAATGTATATGAAGTGCAACAAAAGCAGTCTGAGATAAGTTTATAGTGATAAATGCTGACATTAAGATAAAAGAAAGATTTCAAGTAAAGGACCTAACTGTATACCTCAAGGAACTAAAAACAAAGAAGAAACTAAGCCCAAAGTTAGCAGAAGGAAGGTGAGGTAATAGTTGTGTTAATTAATCATTCCATAATGTGTAGATCAAATCATGTACTTTTCATATATTTTACATATACTTTGTATATATTATTTGTATATATTGTATATTATCTGTATATCTGTACATAATACATCTAATTATATATGTAGTATAAAAACATATATATTCTTTGTATAAATACAGCTGTGCATGTATATATACATACACACACAATTTTATTTGTCAATTATATCTAATAAAGCTGGACAAAAAAACAGAAACAGCCTAACACATTTAAACCTGTGCCTGTATTCTCTCTGCCTTTTCTCTTTTTCCATGGATAATTTAGTATTGACTATATTCTTTCCTTTATGCATCACCAACTTTCCTTCTCTTCTGGGAACAGAAGCACAGAAATAGAATCAAGCATTCTCTATTTGTTATAATGATCCTTTGGCTTCATGTGATCTCCAGATATCATGTACTCTCCCCTTCATAAGAAAAGTTAATGAAAGAGTTGTCTATAGCTGTTGTCTTTCATGCATCAGTCAAAGTTCAACCAGGGAAACCAAATCAGCAAATCAGGGGTGTGTGTGTGTGTGTGTGTGTGTGTGTGTGTGTGTGTGTGACAGGGAACTCGCTCAATTAAATTAGCTGAGTAAGCTGTCTGTATAAGGCTGCTGTCTCCTTGTCTGTACTGGAATTTGAAATCCATGGAGTAGTCAGTAAAGCAGGAAAGGTCACAAGCAGGCTAGAACTCACATGTGTAAGTTAGAACCTTGCAAAGTCATACTGAAATCCATAAGGAAACCATGAGGTTTCTTGTTGCCTCTGTTCTTGGTGACAAAAGTCGCAGAAAGTGGACCCTTTTGTCACAAAGATAAACACACACCACTGGTCAGTAACTGGAAAAAAGTAGAACAGTTGTGGGCCCAGTTGTGTCTTCAAACCAATGGGGTGGGTTAGCAGAGCCACAATAAGTGTGTGAGCTACACAACGGTTGCTGCTTCCCTTCTGTTGTTCACTCTAATGTAAACTTATGATAAGGGAAATTCTGGGAAATGGAGTTCAGCCTAGCGAGGCTGACATATTACAAACCTATCTCAATTCCCAATCCACATTCTACACTCAAATAGACTGTGTCAATTAATTTTCCTTACTAGCACTATTCTGAGATTGATTTCTGTTCTGACTTTAAAGTCCTCTCAGCAGCTTTTAATATGGTTGTTGATTTAAATAATTGATTAGAATTGAAATTTTGGAGAGGGTCTGGAGATTAGGTTTCTTTCCGATGCTAGTAAACCACTTCCCCATGCATGGCAGAGAAATGACTGCCTGAGAGAAATTTTCAGCCTGTGGTGCCAGAGGTTATCCAAGATAAACCGAGAAGCAATGTGGGTCTTTTATTATCTTCCCAGAAATACACCAGCATGATTAATAAGCATATTCTAGAAATAGAAGACAATTAACATCTTACAGTACCCTGGTGGAATTCAAATATTGAACAATCCTGGTATTGGGCAATCATGGGAGATGTCCCCAATTGACAGTGAATAGTGATTGAAGCCATGGTTATATACATCCCTTAAAGTCAATATATAGAGGGGCACCTGGGTAGCTCAGTCGGTTAAGCATCGGACTCCTGATTTTGGCTCAAGTTGTGACCTCACTGTTCCTGAGATTGAGCCCTGCTTGGGATTCTCTCTCTCTCTCTCTTTCTCTCTCTCTCTCTCTCTCTCTCTTCCCCTGCTCATGCTGTCTCTCAAAATAAATATATATTTTTAAAAAACAATTAATATATAGACAAGTTCAGGATGAAATTGCTAGTAATATATTGCCAGCATTTGGCGTGAAGGGTTTGTTTTTAATCAAAAGTCTTTTACATGATAGCTCAAAAATGAGCTAAGAACAGTAATACATAATGAAAGGAAGGGGGTAAATTGAATTTGTCCAAGTTGATCTGTTCAGAAAATTAATTATTTTTCCAAAGTATTATCTTGTAAACAAAGAGCTAACAACTTCTGGACCAAATGATATTTAACTAAGAGTGTATAAAATGTCTCACTCATGTTATTTCTCTTTAAGATGGTGTCTCTATACCCCATATTCTTGTATATTATTTGAATTTTTGAAGCATACATTATTTTTGCATTTAAAAAACCAATTTTTAAGAAATATGTAGTTCAGAGGGAAAAAGTAGCAAAAATTATAAAAAACTAAATTTTATAAATGTATACATATATACACACATAATGTGTACGTGTGTAGGTACTTGAGGTTACAATGTAATCAATACAAATACAAAATATATTTACAACTAATCTGGAAAAATGTTATAATGTATTTGTAGCTTGCAAAAGCGTAAAACATTTCCAAGTTTTATATAAAATTATATACTTGATTATATGGATATGTACAATAAAAATTTTAAAGTATTTGGAAATACCAGTAAGAATAACTGATGAAACTTTAACTTGAAGCGTAGATGTAAGAATGACAAATTTTACATTATAATTTATATAATTCATAATATAAACTTGTTAAGAATAATTTCTTTTTTTAATTTTTTAATGTTTATTCATTTTTCAGAGAGAGGGAGAGAGAAACAGAGTGTGGGAGGGAGGGGCAAAGAGAGAGGGAGACACAGAATCCAAAGCAGGCTCCAGGCTCTGAGCTGTTAGCACAGAGCCCAACACAGGGCTCAAACTCATGGACCATGAGATCATGATCTGAGCCAAAGTTAGAGGCTTAACTAGCTGAGCCACCCAGGCACCCCAGAATAACTTCTAATTATAAATTAAAAATAAAAGGAACAATCCAACATTCTGATTTTTGAAAAGCCTAAGAGTCTTTGAGAAAGATCATGACCTATATTTTCCCACTGAATCAGATTTACACCAATATACCTATGTGTTTCACTGGGTAGTCTCAAACAAACCTAGGAAATGCATTCATTTGAGATTTGGAGAGAAAATCACCTTCCATACAGGACCTCAGTAAGACTGAACTGCAGAGTTTAGTTGTTGAATTGGCTACAGGTGTAATATGTAGCCAACTTGAACTTTCTTTGTTACAAGTCCCATGTTCTGTAGCACTGAAGGGGTGAAGACTCTATTAAGACAGGACTCCCTGGGGTTCATGCTACAGTGTGTCTATCACAAGGAGTGAAATCAACAATATTCACATAGAGCATATAGAGCATATATAGAGCATAGGGTATGCAAGGAAGTGTTTTAATTGCATGGGGGAGATGGCATCCCTAACCCCACACAGACATACCTATACAACTACCACTGGGACTCATAGAAAAATTACCTTCCTCCTACAATCAGGAGAGGCTTAGTTTATATTCAGATGACATATAAAAATTATCCTGGGATTCCTGGAAATGTTTGGGAGGGAAAAATCCAAGAGAGCACTCAACTTATTATACATGTAAATGTGGAAAAAATAAGATTTAGGGGAAGAGGCACTCACTTTCACTTTTTGCTTTATATATTTAAGTATTACTTAATATTTGCAGTGAGCATATGTTATGTTCTAATAAAAGTGATCCTATTTCATGCTTATTATATGTCAATATTTGTTAAATCATCTCTTACATATTTTAGCAGTTCCTTACATCCAATGCTTTCTCCACATGAGTATGAGTATATTTAACTTGCAGCTCCTATTTTTACCCCACTCTCTTCTGAGAGATTTACTTAGAAATTTCAAGAATTCTAAAAAAGTAAGGTTTTCTTGTTTGTTTGTTTTAATACTATGAAAGAGGATGTGGTAAACAGATCACAAAGTGCTCTAGAGTGATGATTTAATTGTATTCAAGCAAATTATAACCCTTAAATATATGAGGTCACTCAGTTGCTTGAGTTCAGATTCATTGCAAATTGACTTAATTTGTAAGAATTCCCACTAAATGATAAGAAAGGATTTATACATCTATACATTATAATGATTGTGATATTTTCTGTCCTGTATTCATAATAACAAGACTAGGCACCACTAGTTAAAGTCTTCCATAAACCAAGCACAATACTAAGCACTTTACGTAACCTATATAATCTTATCCTACAAAAACTTAATAAAGTTTGCTCACAGGGTTAAGTAAAATGTCCTACATTACTGAACTAGTCATGGCAGACCTCATCTTCAAACATAAGCCTCTCTTAATTCTGGTTCAACTCTGAATTTTTTTCATAAATCATTTTAATGTGCAAGTGAAAACATGGAAACAATCCTATTTCTTAGGATCTCTCAAATATCATTTGGCCTTTGTCTCTTAGATAGACCTTCTGGTATTACATGACACCAACTTTAGAAGACCAATATAATTAAAGGACAGACTTTAAGAGACTCAAACTTGGTGATATCTATTTCATCATTAATTAGGTACCTACATTGCATATGTGATAAGTTGCTCAGTAAAAAAAGCAGTTTCAGCTAAGAATGAACACATTAACCATGCTGCAATGTAATCATTTCCACTGAAATAATGGTGTTATTGCCTTATCCTTTGCTGTCTCCTTCCTGAATAATTCTTTTTTTTTTTCACTTTTCAAGTTTATTTGTTTATTTTGAGAGAGTAAGGGAGTGAACGGGGGTCGGGGGCAGAGGGAGAGGGAAAGAGAGAATCCCAAGCAGTCTCCATGCTGTCAGAGCAGACCCTAATGCAGGGCTTGAAGTCGGGAACTGTGAAATCATGACCTGAGCCAAAACTGAGTCAGACAGTTAACAGACTGAGCTAGCCAGGTGCTCCCTGAATATTTCTTTAAGAATCTGTGTTCTACTGGGGCGCCTGGGTGGCTTAGTCGGTTGAGCGTCCGACTTTTGCCTAGGTCATGATCTCGCGGTTCCTGGGTTCGAGCCCCGCGTCGGGCTCTGTGCTGACTGCCAGCTCAGAGCCTGGAGCCTGTTTCGGAGTCTGTGTCTCCCTCTCTCTCTGGCCCTCCCCTGCTCAGGCTGTCTCTCTCTCTCTCTCCTAGAAATAAATAAAAAAATATTTAAAAAAAAAAGAATCTGTGTTCTACTAAGGAATAATGACTACTCTTGCATTCCCTTAGTATTTTTCATGCTTTGCTTCCAAAACTCTGTTCATTTTACATTACACAAATAATTGCAACCTATCTAGAGAAACCTATCTAGAGAAACAGAACCCCAGAGTTGGCATGGATCTTAGAAATCATCTTATCCGAATCTTTTGTAGATGAAAGGGAGAATGTAAGTGATAAAATTGGGAAATTCATGACATTAGGGAGAAAGCGATGCTTGGTATGCAATACAAGGAGGCAATATTCTGTTGTTAATGTGACTGACTTTGGAACTGGAAAAATGTGAGTATAAGTCCTAGGTTCAACAGTTGGCATTCAAGAAATGTGGAAAAGATAAACACTTTCATGTGGATGTGCTTCAGTTTCCTGTCTTGCTGAGTTGTAAAGGGTTGAGAACAATTCTTTGCACATAATAGGCACTCTGCAACTAGCATCTACAGGAATATGTTATTGAATTAGTGACAGCTAATGGAAGAGAAAGTATGCTGGATTATTTCCATTTGCCTCTTAGATTCTTTCAAATATCACCATTCTTCTGCTTATTATGAGAGGATATCTTGTAGTAGGCTTAAATATTTCCTTTGTTTGACAACATCCTATTTGCAACCAGTCATCCACTCATTTCTAAAGTATTTAGTGAGGAATCACTATGTCTCCAGTATTTTTCTAAGTTCTGTGGGCATAGATAAGGAAAAAAACACTGGGACATCATGTTAATGAACTCTTCTCTTCCTTTAGGGGGTAGAATTTCAGAGAATAAAGCAGTAGGTTCTCTTGCCCTCCAGTTCCTAGTTGGGTTAGCCAATGAGCAGTATCAGCAGTTTGTCATGTACGACAGAGGGATGAAGTACAAGTTTTATTCTGTTAGCATCCTCTCTCCTGAACAATAGCTCAGCTGCATTCAGGCAAACCTGTCTCCTGTTTTCCCTACAGGCTTATGCATGGTAAAAAGTTCCCACTGTTTTTCACCATTGCACCTGGATTTTCATTAACCATGCCCACACTTTCCTATGGACTCTGACATATAACCTGTTCGAGTATGTCATCTGTTTTCTGCTTAGCCCCTGATATATATACCTCAAACCTAAAAGGTAAATTCTCTTACAGGCCATGAGACCACTCTTGATCAGGGGACCCTGGGAGCCTAGGACCGATTAAGTCAGAGGAACTAAAAGTGTAACTGGGGATATCTGCTTAATCACCTCTCCACAGTTACATACACAGAGCTGTAAACTACTAAATGTGAAATACATGCTATTGTACAGTGCTCTGTACTTCCAAAACCTATGTGCTAAGATCAGTTGTGTTAATCTGTGCATTTCACAGTTAGTATACTATTCTCTCTTCTTATAACCTTTCCTTCACCAGTTCTTCAGTTCTATCAAAGATATCACCAAACAGGATATGTTATAGTAGTTTTTAATTACTTTCTCTGTTTCATTGCAAGCATTTACCCACTAATTTTTAAAATGCTTGGTGAACAATTCCCTTGTGCCAGACAATTTTCTAGGGCCTTGGATACAGATATAGATAAAATAGGGGAGCTGCATCCTGGAAGAAGAATAAACACATAAACAAACATATGAATAAAACAGACGTAGATTGCTTGGTTTCAGAGTAAGCAATGAAAAAAATAATGATGTGGAAGAGAGAACTGTGATCATTGTCATAAAGGTTTCTTTTAAGTTGATGTAATAGAGAATGTTATGGGTGGTGAGGATCCTGTGAACTGGCAACTAAAGGATGATCCAAAAAAAAAAAAAGCTGCAAAAAAGCTTAAAAAAGAATAAAAAATGTTGCATTTCAGCCAGAAAGACAAACACATGCAAAGTCCTAGAAATAGAAAAAAGCTTAGAATGTTCCAGAATATTAAAAAAAAACAACAGCATGGATAGTGTATAATGAGTTGTAGAATTACATGGACCAGATCATGTTGACTTTTGCACTCCATAGTAAGGAATTAGACTTTTATTGTTAGGATAATAACAAGTCATTTGATATATTTACACCAGAGAATTATATGATTTAAATTTAGTTTTTTAAAAGTTCTTTTTGGCTGTTAAGTGAGATGAGCTGGGAGGGGGCAAGAGGGAAATTAGGAAAAACAGCAAAGAAGCCAGGTGGTATTGTCAGAGCGGGAAACCAGTAGAGAAATTAAGGATCTATTATGGGATTAATTATGCAGAATAAAGGAAAGGGTGATATCTGGAATGACTCCTATAATTCACCTTCAACAATCATGAGTGTGTTGGTGGCATTAACAGATGGGGAAGACTGAGTATTGCCTTGTTCTGTACATTCTATTTCTGAAAATTTTCTGACATACGCCCACACCATAAGCCATTTCTCAACAATCCCCTTAATTGAAGTAGGTTCTTTAACTTTGGCGATGGTTTCCCAAACAGTCTTCTGCAAAACATTCAGCACAGTTAAAAGATTTATATTGCCGAAACAGAGTCCTTTAAATCTCTTATCCCACCATCCCCCATGCCCCCCCCCAAAAAAAAGCCTTGCAAAGAATCTCTCTTAGACAAGGACAGGGTTCCTAGGACTCATAATCATGGTTTCTGAAACCTCTCTTCTAGCCTTATAATTTATTCATCTATTTCTCTTCTTCATGTCCTACAACACATAAGAATTTGATTTTCTCCATATTCTCCATGAATGTTCCTGTATCTATTCTTCTGCACCTCCTTACTCTGAATAGAATGTATTACCAACCCATCATCATATGATTAAATACTTATTATCCAGGGCCCTAGGCAAATTCAACTTTTTTTAATTAAAGGTCTTTTTTTTTTCTTCAAATAAAAAAATTTCCCTCTCCTCTTAAAACCCATTGTATTTTATTTGTACCCTTTCATGCCCCTTAGCTCTTGCTGCTTCATATTATCCTTTGATATGACTGTGGGATATTCTCTATTATACTGTAAGTTCATTATCAGAAAAAAAATCTGATTAAATTGTTCATACTCTATAACATTTACCCATATTAGTCTATCAAAAAATGTTAAATGACTAGATGAACAAAAGATTAGAAGATGTCTAATAAATCTAAATGTTAAACTGAAGGAAATTAACAGTCAATGGATCAAATTGATTCATAAGATACATAGAATGAGTCAATGAAATGTAACTCAGATGTTAGCCAATATTATTCTGTTCTTTGAAATTTAAAAAAAAATTGGGTATATCCATCAATCTACTTTTCTACCTTCTCAACGTTTCCATGAATTTGTAAAGACCTCTAGTTAATACAAATACTTTTGATTCTGAGTTTTTGCTCCTGCCACGGAGAAAGCTCTCAGTATTTCTACAGCCATCTTTCTTCTTCTGTTTCACAAGTAAGATGTGTACCCTGATTTGATTTCCATGATTAAAATTAAGCCTGTAGACAAGCACAAGAACAAAACACTAAAAATAGGCAAATACATATGTCTAAACCCCTTATCCGGGTCCCAACATCTTTCCTGCACCCACCACCCAGCACTCAGTGGCCCAGAACCCTGAAGCCCCTACCCTTGCTCCTCGCTTCCTCCATTCCCCACCCAGAGGAAACAAAATGCACATTACCTCATTTATTATGATCTCCATCCCCAGCTCAGCCCCAGACTTCACTCATAGTTTATGTCTCTGATTAAGCAACATCCACACCTTTTACTGAGAGAGAAACTAGCAGTTTTATATCTTTAGGATTTCTTTTTCTTTTACCAATTACTACATGGGAGGGACGAATAAAGAGGTTTATTTTTTCCCCTGGTAGAAGTTACATAAAAAACACATATGCTTACATATACACACAATCTCATTCTCTCTTACCTGCACACACTCTTACCTGCAAACACACTCATGCATGCATGCATGTTTCAAAAGCCACAGTGGCTGTTTGGTTTTTAAGGAAGCATTTTTTTAATTACTAACGTTCAGGTGTTTCAAAAATATGGGCCTGCATACTGGTAACTCACCTATAATAGAACACTTTAAAAATAATGTATATAAACCTACAATAGAAGCAAAATAAGTTAATTTAGGAAATGTTTTATGTAAATATTCATTTTTGGTCATTTATTCTAAGAACTGTTTTTCAAGTGCATTCATTCTTTGGTCATTCATCTTAACAAACATTTTTTTAAGTGTGGACTACACAGCATCCTTTATGCCTAACACTGGGAATAGAACAGCAGCCAAGGGACTTATGACACTGTCCTGGAATTTGTAGTAAGTTCCAGATGACAGAACATGAATAAGTTATTACAAAGGTTCCTGGTGATAATGTGGTAGAATAATATTGAAGCACATAAGATGCAGAGTTAATTTATTCTGGAGAAAGCAATCTTTGAAAGTTACAGAATAATTAACTAGGGAAGCTCTGTTAATACAAACATGTTACATATTAAGTGATAGATCTATCTCTAGATAATTTCAGGAGGTTCTAAATGACTGAATTTTATTTTCTAAGCTTCATTTTATCCAAATTTTAAAAAAATTAATAGTTGAGGTTTTTTATGGTTATACTCTTTTAGTTAAAGGCAATGCTAACTTTATTCTAATGCTAGGAAACATCCTTTAAAGTATATTTAATTGTATTATTTAATGCAAATAAAATCAAAGGTAATTATTAACTAAATGCTAGTATAGGTGGTATACAGCTATCACAAAACTTTTAATGTCATATATGCATAAGTAGTTTGTAAACTTTGATAAGCATTTTAAAAAGTTGTATATATACAGTTTTCTCAAAAGATGCCTAAGTTTTTAAGTGTGAAACTCTTTTAGTTTCAAGTTAAAAATAATTTAATGTTGTATAAATATCCATATATAAGTACATATTTGTGGATATATACATATATATTTAAGCCTGAGAGCACATAAACCAATATTCTAATAAAGAATATTTCAAAGTAATGAGACTGTGTTTTATTCAACTTGTGGTTTTTAAAATTTATATCTATATGTTTTACTTTTTTTCTGTCTTTGTTTCTCTTGACTGATAAAAACAATTAAAAAAACTAAATATCTATATATCTTAGTTGGCACAGGCTGATATGGCAAATTACTATAGACTGGGTAGCTTAAAAAATAAATTTATTTTCACACAGTTCTTGAAGCTAGAAAGTTCAAAGTCAAGGTGCTGGCTGATTTGGTTCCTGGTGAGTGTTCACTCCTGCCTTGCAGATAGCTACCGTCTCCCTAGAGGGAGAAAGTGAGAGAAAGAGGTGGAAGGGGGCAGCTCTGGAGTGTTTTCCTTTACTTATGCTGACACTCATTCCACCATGGGGAACCCACCCTCATGAACTCATCTAAACCTTATTATCTCCAAAATCCCTCCCTCCAAATGATGAGGGAGCATAAGGGAAGCTGAGGGCAAAGGACAAGTTAGCTATTGAGGTGGGCAAGGATGGGGTGTGGGATATGTATGATATTCCTCAGGCACTCCTGGCTGCCCAAGAACAAAGGAAATGAAAGAAAACAAAAGGTTAACTGATAGAAATCACAGTCATGTAGGACATGAATCTCTATCAGTTGACAAATATCTTCGGTAAACTACAAGAAAAAGGCAATCTTACCAGAAGCCGAATCTCCAGAAACCTATACACTCCATTTCCTGGAGCCCCTAAATATCATCCTCCCCTCCACAGTGATGTGGAGAACAAAGACGAGAAGGAAATGGCATGTAAAATTAAGTTTCCTTATAACCTGCAGCCCATTGACAGATACCCGAGGCAAACACAGAGTATAACACTTCTCCAGGAAGCCTCTACTGTCCTCATGTTAATCCCTAACTAGAGGAAAAAAACAACCTTAGCTTGACAATAGCAAGGCCTCAGATATTTTAGGAGTCGTCTTTAGCATATCAAAGTCTTTCTGGAGGCCTTCCTTTTGACTTTACCTCCCCCAACTCCATAGTATATAATGCATCATTCTTAACAACCTCAGTGCTGCTCTTTCTGCCCATAGGTCCTGTCCCTGTGCTTTAATAAAATCACCTTTTTGTTCTGAAGACGTCTTTAAGAGTTCTTTGTTGGCAGTCAGCTCCAAACCTCACCAGCACTCTAAAACCTCATCACAAACACTGTCACACTGGGGGTTGGAGCTTGAACATACACATTTTGAGAGGATACAATCAATCCAAATGGTATATAATAGCAACTCCATGTAACCATGTTTTCTAATGATATTCTTTTGTTAAGGTTATTTTGCCTTCCTTATCATTTTCCAGAAGTGTTAAACTATGTATATTCTTCTCTGATTAATCTAAATGAGTATATGACAACTCCTTACTGTGTGGCATGGCTGTGAATTGCTACTATTTTTTATTGTTGTTTTCTCTTATTTTATTTTAGTTACTTAGTTATTGGAAACTGAGTGTTTTCTGATGTTTTAAAATTATCAGTGAGTATTTGTCTTAGTTTGATTGGACTGCTGTAACAAGATACCATACACTGGATAGCTTGTAAATAATAGAAATTTGTTTTTCATGGTTCTGGAGGCTGGGAAGTCCATGATCAAGGTGCTGGCAGAGTCAGTGTCTGGTGAGCGTCCTCTTCCTGATTCACATAAGCTGTCTTTTCACTGTGTTCTCACTAAGCAAAAGGGGCGAGGGAGCTCTCTGAGATCTCTTTTATAGGAACACTAATCTCATTCACAAGGACGAATCTCCTCCCAAAGGTCCCATCTCCAATACCACCATATTAGGGATTAAGTTTCAATATGAATTTTGTGTAGACACAAACATGCAGTCTATGGCAATTACTTAATACTTGAGGATAATGGTGACCAATTTTTGTATATAGCTATTGTATTAGTTGAGCATATTTTACAAAATGCCTACATCTACAGAAAATTTAAGGTGATTTATATTGTTGACTTCTAATTATGTCAAATGCAATGTAAAATATATACCTATGTTATATATACTTGATTAGTATTTGTTGTATTTTAAATATCAATAACTACTCTTAGTTCTGCCTATCATAGGTCTACTGAGTGTTCGCACTCAATAAAGAAAAAAAGAAATCTTCTGGTATATCTAAATGTTTTTCCAGTTCCTAGGTTTGAAGACAAATGTCAGTCTCTAATATAAAGGAAAAACTCTAAATATTGATATTTATATGTGCACTGCTAGGTTCTATTTTAGTTTTATATCAGGATTGTCTAATTCAACATTTCCTTTTCTCATCAGCTTCCTCTTTCACATGATTTTCCATCTCATTTTCTACATATTCCCTTGTTTCCGCTGCAATGGCAAAGCCTTTTTTAAAAGCTCACATTATATATATATATTTCTTGAATTCTAAACTTTCCTAGGCATATGTGTGACTTTCTTCCTTCTCGTTCCCATCTTTTCTGAGAATTTTCATAGTTCCATTTTATGCTCTTCTCCTTCGTGCCTTGTTGCTCTTTCTTTTATTTATTTTCAGGCTTAGTAGTGGAGGCAGACTCATTTAGGACTGTTATACCTTTTTGTTGAATTTAACTCTAATCTTTATAAAATATTTATGTTTACTTCTGGGAACTACTCTCCTTATCAAGTTAAAGTCTACTTTATCAGATATTAATGTAGTCATCCCACCTTTCTGATAATTATTATTTTCTTGGCATATCTTTTTTCATCATTCCAAATGCATCATGTCTGTGTTCTTACAATTAAAGTGATTATCTTATAACCACATACATCTGGATCTTGCTTTTTCTGTATCCATTCTGAAATTCTCTGCAGTTCAGTTGAAGTAATTAGTCATTAAAATTTAATAGCATTACCAAGGGGTGCCTGAGTGGCTCAGTCGGTTAATCTTCCGACTTTGGCTCAGGTCATGATCTCATGGTTTTTGGGTTCGAGCCCCACATCGGACTCTGTACTGACAGCTAGTTCAGAGCCTGGAGACTGCTTCAGATTCTGTATCTCCCTCTCTCTCTGACCCTTCCCTGCTCACGCTCTCTCTTTCTCTCTCTCTGAAATAAATAAAATGTTAAAAAAATAATAGCATTACTGATATTGTAAGATTTAACTCTATAATTGTGCTAAAATTGTTTTTTATTTGTCTCAGTGTTCTTTTTCCTGCTTCTTCTCATGTTACTTTCTTTCATATTGATTAAATATTTTTAATACTGAATTTTATTTCCTTTATCAACTTGTCAGCTACATTTTGTGCTTTATGTTTTAGTGGTTTTCCAGTGATCACAGAGTGTACACTTTATATATCACTGTGTATCTTGACTTGTGATTATATCATCACATATACAGTGTAAGAACTCTGCAACAATATGTCTCCATTTAACTCTGGGTCCTTAGTACTAGTCTACATTTAATTTTACATGTGCTATACACCCCACAATGCAATGTTATTATTTTTACTCTAAACAATCAATTTTATTTTGAATAAATTAAGAAATGAAGAGGGGAAATTTGTTACATCTACCCATATATTTACTCATTCAGTACTCACCATTCAAATAGATCCAAGTTTTCTTATGATTACATTTCCCATTAGGATGATTAACTTACATGAACACTTCCTGTAAGGGAGTTTTACTGGCTACATATCCCAGAGCTCAACTTTTAAATCTGAAAATAAATACTGTATTTCATGTTCATTTTTGAAGGATACTTTAGTTGGCCATAGGATTCTAGTTTACATTTTTCTGAAGAAAAAAAAAAAGACAGCAATCTTTCATCTTGTTACTGCCCGATATAAAATGTGTCTTTTTCTTCTAGTTTCTCTTTTTTCTTTATCGTTGTTTTGCAAAAAAAAAAAAATTTTTTTTATGTGCTTACTGTGGTTTCTTTATGCACTTCTGGCTTAGGACTCATTGTTTTTCTGGAAACTGTGTTGACATTTTCATCAAATTCAGAAAAAAAAACAGATATTATTTTTTCAAATATTTTTTGTGCTCCCATCTCTCTTCTCTCTTTTGAGCCTCAGATTACATTTTTTAGACTGTTTGATATTTTCCAAAAAGACACTATGGCTTTATTCATGTTTTAAGGCTTTGTCTTGTTTTGTTTTTAATTATGTGGTTCAGTTCACATAGTTTCTACTGACCTATCTTCAGGATTACTGATATTTTCTTGCACTGACAATTCTTTTTCTCTCCTGGTTGTGAGTCACATTTACTGCCTCTTCATAAGTAGGGACATTTTATTGTTTGCTGGATATTGTAATTGCTATGCCTTTGAGAATATGGATTTTGCTGTTTTCTACTGGTAATCATTGGATTTAGTTCAGGAAGTCAATGACTGTGTGGTGGCTCATATTGATTCTGTATAACCTGGGTTTTTAAGCTTTGAGAGGGTAGGTCTACAGATAAAATAGCCCTATTCTGTAGAAGTGGGTTTCCTGAGGTTTTAATAGAATTCTTAGTTTTCTTGCAGTTTTCTCCATTCTGGTTGGCCTTTTCTGATAATATGTCACTTCCAGAATCTCCATGAAGCTCACAGTTCTCAAGTACTTGCTTTCTGCCAATACTAACAGAGATTTTGCTGGGTATGTAAAGCTTATTATTTGGCCAAAGACTCAGAGGAGTCTCTGTAAAAATTTATGGGCTCATTTTCTATTCAGGTCCCTCCTCTCCCATAGCCTCCCCTGTAAATTCCAAAGCTTCAGCAGTATAAACTCTCATCTCTGTTTTCCTCTCCTAAGAAGACTCCTATTTTGTAAGCTTCACTTGTGTTCTATGGCTTCAAATATGCCCTACTCAAAAAGCTTGGATGAATGTGGACCTCACCTCATGTGTTTTCCTTTTCTCAAGGACCAAAGTTCCATGCTGTCCAGTGTTGTCCAATGCAAGAAAATATATTTTTCCAGTTTTATGGTTGTGTATAGCAGTGCTTTATGTTTTATATCAACCATGATCAGAAACAGAAATTGCAAGTTAATGCTTCAGAAACATCTGGGATAAATTTATAAGTCATCATATATAAAAAGAGACAAAATTTTGAATGTGAAGGTTGTGCTCACTGAAATGAGCATTACTGCATTCAAATTTTTATCTCTTTTTATATAAATTAAACCTTTATAAATTGTTAATTTGGTGCCATATGAACAATTTTAAGAAACATTCAAGCTTTGTCTCTAATTTAAATGCATTTTGTTACTACTTAGTGATATCCTTGTTAGTTTAACTTGTAGTAATTTTGTGCTAATAGGTAATGTAATATAAATGCTGTATTGATCAACACTGTCACTGGCCTCCGTACACTTATAATTATGTTTTTATATATTCTTATTGATTCTTTGAGGGCCTGAGGGAAAACACATCAATTATAATATCTCTTACTATTTGGGTACAATCAAAGGTTTTTACTGTTAAACAATATTGACCTAAATTTTGTAGAGCATATCTCTTTGCTTTGATTTCCACACCCCCCACCTCAATATTCATTTCAGGTAGATTCTATATAAAGTTGAAGAACAAAGGAAAAGGAAATAAGTCTAGGAAAATTAAAACAGTAATTTGATAAACATGATTTCAAAGGTAATGTTGTTAGGTTTATTCTAATACCATTAGGCATTTGTATACCATTGTTTGCTCTTAAAGCTGAACTAGTAATCTGAGCACATTTCCAAAAAGAAAAAAGTATATTTATTTTAAAATATATTCCCACATTCACTTTTTCTCCTTTTTCCAAATGAAGATAAGTTGAATTTTTAATTATAAAATTTAGGAAACCAAAAAATCATAGGATTTCAATTACTAGAAGAGGATTTATTGGCATATAGCTGGCACAGCATCACCTCTTTTATAAAGTTTAAATTTCAAATCTCTGTCATAAGCCTTGAGCAGGGAATTAATTGAGAGTGCTTTGAAGGAGGAAAAAATACTTTATGGAGTACCCATATACTTATAGTAAGCACCATGAAGCTAAGCAATTATTTCCTCTTGATTTGTCTCCATACACATCAGCATTGGTTTTCCAAGTGGATTATTTATTAATCCAGCTACTATTATTGCACACTCATTTTATGACATCATATTAGGCAACAATAATGCAAAGATGCATAGATGTTTTTCTAGCTCTCAATGAACTCAGCACAATAGGAAAAGGAGACATATACATTCATTATAATAGAATGCTATAGTTACAGAAATAGAGGAATGACAGAAGCTCCATCAATACCTTAAGTTTTAACTTAATCACTCTTATTGAATGCTCACTATATATCAAATACTGCACTAGAGATCATATTATAGTAAAAAAATTTGAACCTAGATATTTTTTAATTTAGTTTTTATGTCCTTTTAAATTTATTTTTAAGAAAGCAAGAAGGAGACAGAGCATGAGTCAGGATGGGGCAGAGAAAGAGGGAGACACAGAATCCAAAGCAGGCTTCAGGCTCTGAGCTGCCAGCACAAAGCCCGATGCTGGGCTCGAACTTGTGAACCACAAGATCATGACCTGAGCCAAAGTTGGATGCTTAACTGACTGAGTCACCCAGGTGCCCCTGAACCTAGATATTACAACTAAATTTTACATCCAGTCCTACTATCTCTTAACTGAAAAATCATATACAAATAACTTGATCTTTCTGAGAGTTCTTTCTTCCATCTGTGCTACAGGAATAGTAATAATCCATTTTTTTAAATAATTAAATCTTTTTAATACAACCATTTGCAGCAACCTACCTTCCATGGATTCATTTAATGGCTTTTGGACAGAAAATTTCAAGAATAGAAAGAAATGAAGGAAAAGAAAGGAAAAGGAAAGGAAAGGAATAAAAAGGTAAGCTATGCATAATTTCCAATATAAGAGAAAATGCAAAACTTTTTAAAGTGGTTGTACCAATTTCTACTCCAAACTTCAACTCAGGTAATTTAGCTATATAATTTATTGTTCAAGCTAATATACTTTTGAAAATGGAAAAGTAGTCCTTTTAAAAAGTATGCTAAGACAATTAACTAGGATTTCGTTAAGCAAACCAAGATGTTTTTGTCACACAATGCATGAAAATTTCTATATTTGTACATCTTCAGCAAGACCTAATACTGTAGTTGATTTTAATGCCAATCCTTTAAGTTGATGCAATAGTGAAATGTCATTGTGATTTTAGTTTGCATTGTCCTGTATTCTAATGCCAAGTATTAATATTTTTTTGACCATTGAGTTACCTTCTTTAAAAAGACATCTACAAGCCTCAATTATTCTTATAATGGGCTGTCTTTTTATCATTGTCTTTTAAGTGTTATTTCAAGATTCTGAATTATGAGTCTTTTGCCTTTATTTTTCCATTCAAAATAACTTTTTTTTTTTTCAAAATAGCTTTAGTTCAATAAACACATTCCGGATAAGTGGAAAATCCATTAATCCATTTGGGTGTCTCACCCAGGGTTATTAAATATTCCAAGACCATGGTGCTAGATAGTCATTCAAACATTATACTTAAGTGGAGATAACATACTCCATAGTTCACCAATTCACTACTGATATACATTGTTACCACTGAAAGCTATCATTCTTCATTCACACAAATATCATGTCCACTCTGCAGTGATTCCTCACTGTTCCAACTCCATACACAGATCATCAAGGACTTCCCTTTCTATTCACATTCTCAGGCTTATTGTCCAGAACACAAAGCTTGGGTTAGGAGAAGAGGTTTGGAGGAACTTTGCAAATTACTTAAAAGCTACACTAAAACACTTCTCCACCATGATCTCGAGTTTCTTGTTTTGAACCTAGGTCACCATACTATGCTAGGATACCCACATTTTGCACAGGTAATTTGACTAAAGAAGCAGAATGGTCTATTCTTTCCACTGAGACATAGTTGAGGCCATCATAAGTCAGCTGAAGCAGAAGCTCAAAAGAAAGAGAAACTGGCTGCAGCCACCCATATGCCTCACTTTTGCAGGTGCTTGTTTCTATATTTCTGTACCTGAGCACTTACCTCCCCTCCCTCTGCCCGCAACACTGGGGGGAGGATTTGCTTGTACTCACAGGAGACAGGTAAGTGCCAGTGAATCAACAACACCACTCTTGTCCCCCTGAGGCAGCCCTCAATCAATTACCACCCATAAACAAGTCTATAAATAAATAGCACAGAGCCCTCCTGTCTTGAGAGAGATAATTCTGAGTCAGGACTTAAACTGAATTAAAATGAAGTTTCTTATTGTGGTAACAGACTTCATTACACACACATAAACCACCTCTTCCCTCTATCACTTCCTCACTCTCCGGTAGGATTCCTTATACCTCACAACAAAACTATATGCGCTGAAATCTGTCTCAGCATTAGCTTCTGGAGGAACCCAAATTAAGAATCCTAACCCTGTATCCCAGATAAATGTGATCTGCTTGGTCTGCAGTTAACAATTGTGAGAAGAATCTCAGGGAGTGACACCTTGACAGAAGCAGAAAAGATTTTGTTAGGCCATAATCCAAATGTCACGACTGCCCACATCCTCTACGTCTGCCTCAATATGGGAATTTCTTAGTAAACTTTCACAAGACAAAAAAAACCTCACCTGGTTTAATGTAATAAAAAAAGACACTATACCTCCCCTGATTTCTGTTCCTTTTTCAGATTTATCCTTTAAGTCAGGTCATTCTTATGCAGGGTTGACATTCAGATATGCACTGGCACATCTGTTAAAATATTCAAATACTTCTTTGTTGATTGCCAAACATCCATCTCCTGAAATCCTGACCTTCTCACTCCCCTAGGCTACCTTGATGCGTTCCCTGGGACTCTAAAATAGTTCCATGATCAAGGAAGAAAAGGGTTAATGTCAGGCCAGAGAGATTTCTAAGATGCATTCTAGGATATAGGCCTAGTCTTACCTCATAGTTATCCTCTAACTGGATCAGTGCCAGTGTGGCTGGGTAGACAGCTGGTTAAACATTTTGACCGCCAATACAATTCTTATCTCAGCCTGCATTTGCTTGGCTAATGCTTCTTTACCCTTCACCAGCACCTTACTTATCCTCAGAGAATCCCTCCAGGACCACTTCTCTAAAACAACAAAGTAAACATCTCTGAGGATAAGCTCCACAATATGCAAAATCAGCTAGTCTAAAAAATGTGGTAACTGTCAGGTTTAACAAAGGTAAACTTTCTTTTTATTTTAATGCAGGCCTACTCTGACTTTTTAACACGCTAATTAGGCTGCAAATATTCAAGTATGGATTTCAGCAGGCAGTGTTTCTGCAACCTATTTAACTAGTGGTAGACATGTATTAATGTTTTACGTGCTTAACATTAGAAGGGCTCTAGTATTCTGATGTAAAAAGTGTAGGGTACACAGCATCAGATACATCACAGTCTCTAGAGAGACAAATATTTGATTACTATACTTTAGGGGGAAAAAAGATGAAGGAGAAAAATGAAAAAATTAAGTCAATTCAGGGGTACCTGGGTGGCTCAGTCAATTAAGAGTTTAACTCTTGATTTCAGCTCAGATCATGATCTCAAGGTTCATGAGTTCCAGCCCCACACTAAGTTTTGTGCTGACTATGTGAAGCCTGCTTGGGATTTTCTCTCCCTCTCTCTCTCTGCCCATCCCCTGTTCATGCACTCTCTCTCTCTCTCTCAAAATAAATAAACAACAACAAAATCAATTCAATTAAGCAACAGTAACACTTTATATAATATAGAGGTTTATAAGCCAAAATGTGTTTTTGACAAGTTTTGTCAGAAATATAAAGAAGCAAAATTATGTCATCTGAACTGCTATGCACACATTTGCTCCACATAGACCTACTGAGTTTAAATTAGGTGCTTCCTAAATAGGCATCCTTTCAGAATGGCAACCCAGTCTCAAACAACTGAACTCTGGAGAAATGTTCCCCCAAGTTCTTGGGAGTATTCCTACAAAAGTGTGTGGTGGTGACACCAGGCAGCCTGAATCTGTCTACACCCACCGGCACCCACCTTGGCAAGGCCAGACTTATGCATTCGGGAGTGGTGGGAGCCTTGGATGGACAGTCGTCTTAGGGGTTCCTTTTTCCTTGAAGAAATTGAGGACACCAGGAAGTGGAGCAGGGACACCCCATCCCCACAGCCTCCACAGCAGGCCAAGCAGCCTCCCTTTGCACAGCCTCTGCCCCTCTGGGTAGCCCTGAAATCCATGTGCTGTCCAGGCCAGCACGTCAGCGGAGGGGAAGTGCCAGGGCCTCTTTCCACGCTTGGCTAAAGTGCCTGTGCCACCTTGCAGTGCATAGTGGGGACACTCCTGCAGATGGGAGAAAGCAAAGGCACATTAGAATGAGGAGAGTAATATCCCCACTTCATCCTGGGAAGAACTATGGGCACATTACTGCCCCCTGATTTTTTCCTCCTCTCTAAAACGTTTTAGTGCCACCAAATTTACCCTAACCTGACACTGAGGAGCCTGAAATTAAGTCCTCCATTAGAAACAACCTCAGGCTGCACGGAGTCCCAGTTCCAGGAAAAGCCTCAGCTGAAGCCACCCTCGGACCGCCCTCGGATCTGCCAATCAAAAGAGATGTGTAACATTCCTGTAGTCTTGGAGAGGAGTCAGGGCTGGGAACTGCAGGTAGTTACTTTGTACAAACTTGCCAATCAATCACCGCTTGCACAAGCCCCACGTAGATTCTTTGAGCCCACCTCATAATGGGTCATTTTAAAAGACTCTCAAAGGTCATGATTGGGTCCCGCCAAATGTAACGGATGCCTCACAGATACTGAATGGTCACAACTGTTATTATGCTGTTACTATGGGTATTGTACAATTATGATTGGTGCTTATGTAATGATGCAAAACGGACAACGTGTGCACGGTTACACCCCCGCCCTTCCCCCATAAAAACCCTGCTGGCCACTGTTCGGGGCTTCACTTTGCTGCTGCTGCACCGGGAGACAGGTGAGCCCCTGCTCGAGCTTGTAATAAAGATCCTTTTGGTCTTGCATCCTACCCGGTCCTTGGAGGTCTCTGGGGACTCTCGATTTGGGCATAACAACAAAGCCTTTGTGTCAGGCTTAAAACCCCTTCCTAGGCGCAAGAGCAGTGGACCACACCTTCTTCCCAGGCCCCCTGAGCTAGCCGCCCCTCCCCCATCAGCCAAGGTGCTTTCCACCGAGTCCCTGTACCCTCTGGTCAAATCTTTCTCCACCAGAGCAGTTCTCTTTGGACGAGTTGGGAAACAGGCCTGGAGAGAAGAGCGTGCAGTGGGCCTCACCCAGTGAGGAGAGGATTCCCAGGGTGGTCTCCGAAGAACTTGCGGAGACTTCCGGGCAGGGGTGGGGGGAGGGTGCGCGTCCCCTGGGCGCCCTGGGCCTGGCCCCCAGCAGAGGCTAGGACTGAGCACCCTGGAATCCCGGCGCAGACCCTCTGAGATTCTCCCCCAACCATCCAAGACGCCAAAACGTGAGTTAAAGTTGGGTGTACACTCCCACAACAGGAGCACACCACACGCACACAGAGACTCCACACTCCCACCTGCAGCAGAGAAAAGGAACCCAGGCAACGGGCAGAGGAGCACAAAGTCAGCAACAGTCGTGCAAGCCCGCTCCCATACACACCCCCACGCCCTCAAAAGCACATTCAGGAACACAGGACAAGCCACGTGCACCACACTCACAGTCACCGGCCGGACGCACAGAGACCCTAGCAGCCGCCCTCACGCTACACACAGACATACTCCGTCCCCCTGGCTGGTGCCTCACCGCTTCTGTCATCCTTCCTGGAAATAGGGCTCAGGGCACCCAAACTCTCCTTCCCCTCTTGGGACTTCCTGTGCCATCCCGAAGTTCCCCAGTTTGAGCCAGTGGGATGCCAGCCTCGGATCTATAATACCAAAATGTTTGGCGTGGATGAATAAAGTCAGTACAAAACAGTTATAGGTATAAGGCACGTGTAGCCCTTGCTATGTCATTTGAATATTAAAACTGAAAAATGATTTTCTAGACTGCTGCCAGCCTTAGTGTAATGTAATCCACTATTATCCTTCAGCTGTCACTCATTATGGGATTTTAATTTAATTTTAATATTATGTTCTATAGACTTTTATTGTTCTCTGCTTTCTTAGTGGATCCAGCAATTATTTATAATAAGAAAACTGTGGGTTTAAAAAATAACTCGTTGAATAACATTTAGTTAATGAAGGCTCCAAGGTTTGCTATATGTTATTCTTGGAGCTGGAATAGAGGATCTGGATTAGGGGAGAATTCACAATACTTCAGAAATAATGTTAAAGCTAGTGAAGCATGCTCAGATTATGATGAACTTGCCAACACCTGGCTGAAATGATGTACAACACAAGTTCATAAAAGGGTGAGGAGGCATAAATTATTATTTGTTGGGTATTTTTCCTTTTGAGCAAAATGAAATTTTAATCTAGGGAATGACTGAAATAGGATTTAGAAAGTAGTGTACTTCATACCTCTAACCTACATATATCTTCTGTTGGTGTGTGTGTGTGTGCACGCACGTGCATGTACACACTTGCATACATGCAAACATAATATTAGATATTATAAGCTGAACCTGGGGTGAGTGAGACAGAATGGAACAGAATTATAGGTGCTCTCTTTCCCTATACACAATAAAACAAAATATTAAAATAAAATTTTCTTAGATATATATGTAACAACGTCAATAAACAAGAGAAAAAGTAAATGAGCTGTCTATGAGGGGTGGGGTGGGGAATGCAGCTATGAAGGAAAGAAACAAAAGACTCTCGGTCAGGTCGGCCTGGTCAGGACCTCCTCCAGGCAAACAGCACTGAGATAAGCAGGGAATGTTAAGAATTCTTACCAATGCTTGGGGCGCCTGAGTGGCTCCGTGGGTTAAGCCTCAGATTTCTGCTCAGGTCATGATCTCACAGTTCGTGGGTTCAAGCCCTGCGTTGGGCTCTGTCCTGACAGCGAGCTCAGAGCCTGGAGCCTGTCTTCAAATTCTGTGTCTCCCTCTCTCTGACCCTCCCCTGCTCACGCAGTCTCTATTGCTCTCTCTAAAATAAATAAATAAAAACATTATTAAAAAAGGGAGGGGGATTCTTACCAATGCCTTCCTATCTCAAAGTTGATTGGGATGGAGATGGGTGGGTTATAAGTACACTGTTGTGGAAAAAGTGGGGCGGAAACATTGAGCCTAGACAGTTCTGCATACTAATGGTACCAGGGAAGGTACCAGAATGAATCACTTCTGAGCATATCACTTTTCAGGCATGTGAATGAAGTAAGAATGTGAGCAGAAACTCAAGAGACTAAAACAAACCCTGAAGGAATGGAATACAGGAAGGCTGGCAGGGTATGGCATTACCTAACTTCAGGAATTAGGCAGTTGTCTATAATATAATTTGTATGTCCCCCACCCTGGAATTTTTGAAAGCTACACCCAATCCAAACCAAGTTTTTCCTTCCTTCAATGGAAAGGAAATCTGCTATGGCTCAGATTAAAGAAAATTGACTAGAAAATAACACTCAACCCTAATACTTTCATGCTGAGAAAGATGAATTCCTTTCATTTAATAATTCTTAAATACCTTTTAAAGTATGATCTTGTCTTAAAATGTACCTGTAAGTCTATTTATTCTCCATCTCCATACATTCATGCATGTATGTATATATAACCATCCTTCTGTATGTACACAGAAGTGTGTTAACGGTGTTCACCAAATGGTGACAATAGATTTAACCCAGAGGTATATTTGAGTTATCTATTGCTTTTTTCTGTGGTTTCTTGTAATTATAGAATTCAATCATTAATTACTATAAGAAATAGAACAAAAAGAGAGAGAGCTTCATCTCCTTTCTAAATGCTATTGAGAAAGAATTCTTAAAAATATTTTTTAAAAAGTTTGCATTTCCAAACTTAAGAAAAAATTTAATGTTTAGTTTTTTCAGAGAGAGAGAGAGAGAGAGAGAGATCATGAGCAGGGGAGGGGAAGAGAGAGAGGGAGACACAGAATCAGAAACAGGCTCCAGGCTCTGAGCTGGCAGCACAGAGCCTGACATGGAGCTCAAACTCATGAGCAGTGAGATCATGACCTGAGCCAAAGTAGGACGCTTAACTGACTGAGCCACCCAGGAGCCCCTCCAAACTTTTAAAAAGAGAGCAAGAGAAACCAGAATCTTTATTTCTTTGTATACCAGCTTTATTGAGATCTAACAGAATCTTTATTTCTAGCAGTAAATATAGTCACAACAAAAAATGTAAGAGTTAAGAAAGGGGATAAATAGAGAAATATACTTTGCTAAACTACTTTTAACATCTATAATCTTGTTATTTTTGTTGTTTTGTCTCTCTCTCTCTCTTTTTTTATTTGAATTTTCTCATCTGTTCTTAGTCCAGTTTCATTTCTGATACCAATGCAGAAATGAAGGCTATATGATGAGATGAATATGTTAGCTGCACCCCAACTGGTTTGTAAGACTCGGTGTGTGTATATATGTATGTACTTGTGAGTAAGTGAGTGTACTAGCATGTATGCATGGTGTGTGAAGAAGGGAGGAGCAGAGAAGACAAAACAAATCAAGACATTGTCTAAAGGGGTTTTGAAACAGTGGAGATTTGCATTTATAAATCACTATCTTTCAATACAATTATAGGTCACAAGAAGGAAACCACCCACAACACATGAATTAACACTTGATTTAATTAGGCTTTTTGTTACCTTTATCTGTCACTTTGCACTTTCATCCATAGACCTAACAGCAGACAATAATGTTAGTGTTATTCAGTTTCATAAGATCTTATTATTCCTATCTTTTTGCTATGACAAATTGTGTAGAAATTTATTTGCAGGGCCATTTCCAAATTTCCTTTTGTCTTTGAAACTTGGCTGTAAATCAAAGTAAAGTTGGATTTTACTAATATTCCATATCAGCCCATATTTCCATTTCAATGCATATGGCTCTGCAGAATGCCTGCAGCCCATCCTGAAATAAATATCCAGAATCTTTAGTTCTTTCAAAAATCACCTTTGAATAAAGGACACCAATATTAGCATACTAGATCAGCCCATATCATTAAAGTTAAGTCATTAAATTTTAAACCAATATGTGAGCTCTAATGATGTGTTATTATCATGTATTGGGAGAAATTACTGTTTACATCTTAACACTTGGAAAACAACTTTTCTAAAATTTCCAAATTGTTGGTCAAAGGACTTTAGTAAATAAAATAAACTTGAAGTAATACTGAATAAGCTTAAGAGTTTTTGTGTGTTTTAAATTCTATTAAAAAAAAAGTGATTCAAAGTATCATTGAAGACTTCAACTGTGCAACATCTATTTAACTATTATTGTGTGGGCTGGCTTTATACCTTCATATATTCCATTAAATGTACATATCAAGATATTAACCCATGCTGCTTTGGTAAATCCAAATTCTATGCTTTCTGAAGAAAAAACAGTGATGTTTCCTGGGGTCTTAAATGCTGGTTGTAGTCGGTATTTTTCTTCAAATCTGTAGTTGGAAAAAATACAATTAATTGTTAGTTGTCGCTTTTGATGAACTCAGCCATCGAGAACTTTTCAATAAGCAGTAAAAATTGCCAGAAATCGTTTTGTGAAATTCTTTTGATAATTTACATTCCCTGAGACAATGTACTATAAGTAATCAGGCTGCTGAAGTATTGTCAGTGTTACAGAATGTGATTATATAAAGAAATAGAACTTTAGTTCTTGAAGGAAAACAAAGCTTCTCTTCCAATCATGCTATAGGTGTGAATTTAGGTCAAATAATTTTGTCAAATTATGCAGTTAGTAATAGAAGAACTCTATGACAATCACATTTTTTTCCACACTGCTGCCTCTCAAATTTAATTTTTTTCAATTCTTGAAATTCAAACAATAACAAAAATTAAACTTCTAAACCCCCACTTGCTTTAAGTTTCAAACTACATATGGATCACAGAAAACACACACACACACAGCAGAACAAGGTTAGAACTTCAAACTTATTGCATTATTTTGTTTTTAAGAAATAATTCTGGTTTCAAATCAAAGGACAGATTTAAGAATAAAATAAGCAGACCATATAAAAGTTATAATAAATCACTTACAAAGCAAAAAAGCACATCATTTAAGGATCTGTTTCCATAGCCCATGTGAATGAAGCATGTATGTTGATGGTTTACTTCCAAACGCTGCTATCAAATACAAATTAAGAATAGAGGGTACCCGCAGCCATTAGGTTTAATATTGAAAATAAATGTACAAGATATGAAAAAAAAATAGAGGGCATATAAAATATGTTCTATTAGGGAAAAGATTTCTTATTTACCTTGGAAAATGTATTAGGCAATCTCATTTTACATTCCTTGCCAACTATTTTGTGTCCATTGTTCACACAATTAGAAGGGATCGGTTGAGTGGTCATTATTTGCATTATGTTTATAGATAGTTCATATATGTATTTGTATTATACATTCTTCATAAATTAAGAAACCTATTCTGAAAACAATAACTGCTGTATAGTTCATGGAATTGGTTGAATTTTTTTGTTGTTAGTGAAGCCTAGGTGTTTTGACATATTTTACCATTAGTTTTTATTCTATTATATGCAGTGATGAAAGCGAAATAAAATTTCTATTAAAATAATGTGGACTTGATAGCAGCAATGACAATTTCAGGGATTTTCTGAAAGAATTGTCATGTCTTTCCATAAAATTGAGATTTTTTTTATCATTGTCATTTAATAAGAAACACTTATTTCATGTTTTGTTTGATAAAACTTGTAATTAAGGGGCTTCTGGGTGACTTAGCATAAGACTTTTGATTTCAGCTTAGGTCATGATGTCACACTTCACAGGATTGAGCTCTGCCTGGGGCTCTGCACTGACAGCATGGAGCCTACTTGGGATTCTCTTTCTCTCCTTGTCTCTGTCCCTCTCCTTTTTGCTTGCTCTCTCTCTGTCTCAAATATAAATAAAATTTGGGGGAAAAAACCCAACCCTTGTAATTAAAAAAAAATGTTTTTCTCATCAGGGTTATTAGGCTATACCTCCAAATAACTGGAGGTAAGCATTCCTTCTTCCCTGTCTTAAGAACTACTTTAATGGAAATATGTGAGAAACATAATATAATACCATAGTCTCAGTAGTTCTGGATTTACAATAAAATTGAACATCAAAAATTCCTTGCATAGTTTAGGAATATCAGAAGGAGAGATTGGCAGGGCTTTCAAGGGAAATGGCAACAATTCTCCTAATTTGTACATTTGGGTGAAAATATACATGGTATAAAATTAGGATAAAACTGCATCTGTGATGTACACTAGGAAAACCTGTTAGACATACCATACTAACATAGTACTGAAAAAAATATACAAGTGAGATACTTTACTTCTCAAGAACTAGAACATAAATACAAAGGAAAGATGAAAGGCACTGAAACTCAATAACTGAGAGGAAGGAAGGAGGCTGAGTGAGTATACAGCTACCGTGAATAAGGCTACCCCGTGGCTGGAAGATCCTGCCAGGAAGAAGCACTGATGTCACTGGGCTATGAAACCCCTGTGAGTGGCCATGCCAGACAGAAAAAAGATATTTTTTTTGCAAGAAGGTGAAACTTTTTGTTGTGATTGCCTGAAATCTGCCATCTTCCATACTCTATTTTAGCCACTCAGGAATAGCAACTATGGGAATAAGTGCCAAGGACACACTTTAGTTCAAGGGAAGGATGCTATGACTAACTAGCAGTCTGCCATTGGAATAATGGTGGGAAATGACATCAAGTGGTCCATGTGTTCTCTAACTTTGACATAAAACAGTGTATCTCTAAGCTGATTAGTTCAATTACTCCCCCTCCCTTCTTCTTTTTCTTTTAATCTTTATCTCATTGCCAAACTTTGTAGCATACTTTGTTTTTCCTTTTAGGGTTTTGTCTTTCTTTGTAATGATTTCTTATGTCCATTAACTTGTATTGAGCGATGGATTACTTAAATAGTACTTATTTTACTTGGCACTCAAGAGGGTGAAACCATTTGAGAACTTACATCTTCTAATTTAAGAATATTGTCAGCAATTTTCAATTTGAATTCTTGCCTCTCCTCCATTCCTCCTATTCTTCCTTCCCTTATTCTCCTCCTCCTCCTCCTTTCTTCTTCTTTTTCTTCTGGAAACATTGTTCCATTTTTGGGTGTTTCCAGTTCTATCCTTCATGCCTCTCAATGGCTGTTTCACGTTTCCTTTTGTCTGTTTGTGCTGGACTAGCCATTTCCTTCTGTCCGTCTTCCACTATTACAATCTTCTACTCCACCACGGACTTGCACCAATCTAAAAAAAATGCTGAAAATGTTTACTTCAAGAGCAACATATTTCTATTTAAACCACTTTTAACAATATCTTTGATACCTTCCTGCCCCTGTGAATAAGGTTCTGTCTCTTAATTCTCCTCCAACCATACACTAAAATAACTGCATACCCATGATGGAGCAGTTACATTCACACACACGAATGTTCAGTGTGAGTAATCTGAACAAATATGCCATTTTAAGCAGATAAATTATATTACACAACATTTCCAGAATTCAGGTCATCACATCTTCAATGTTGGGAGATTATCATTACTGGCATCCAGTCACCCCCTTCTCTGTCCTACTAGTTAGGCTGTGTATAAGAACAGCAGAAGCTTGGGGCGCCTGGGTGGCTTAGTCGGTTAAGCGTCCGACTTTCGCTTAGGTCATGATCTCGCGGTTCGTGGGTTCGAGCCCCGCGTCGGGCTCTGTGCTGACTGCCAGCTCAGAGCCTGGAACCTGTTTCAGTCTGTGACTCCCTCTCTCTCTGACCCTCCCCTGTTCATGCTGTCTCTCTCTCTCTCCAAGAAATAAATAAAAACATTAAAAAAAAACTTAAAAAAAAAAAAAGAAGAGCAGAAGCTTAAGGAGATTCATTCTTTCTGACCACTTTTCCTCAAATAATGCCTGCTTTGATTTTCTTTCTCTCTCTCCTCTTTTTTTTTTAATTTTTTGATTTTTCATTTATTCCTGAGAGACAGACAGCATGAGCAGGGGAGGGTCAGAGAGAGTGGCACACACAGAATCTGAAACAGGCTGCAGGCTCTGACCTAGCTGTCAGCACAGAGCCCTGTGCGAGGCTCGAATCCACAAACCGTGAGATCATGACCTGAGCCAATGTCGACGTTTAACCTACTGAGCCACCCAAGCGCCCCTCTCCTCTCTTTTTATGCTCTCTACTTTCCTTTCTTGTGCCAACTTGTACAAAATAAAAGAAAAAGCAGAATTGGCTTAAAGCAGAAAATACAGTGTGTGTGTGTGTGTGTGTGTGTGTGTGATGTGTGTGTGTGTGCGCGCGTGCACGCACATGCTCTGCTTGTGAATGTTTTTATTTAGGGAAAATAACATTTGAATATATTCAGATGATGACATGGGTGTATGAGAGATTCACAGGTTTTATTTGGCCAGGACACCAAGTTGTCTAACGCAATAGACAATGCAATAGACTCACATTTTCTTCTCTAATTTTTAATAAGATAAATTGGCAACTTTTAAAAACATTTTAAGATGTTCCTTGTATATATTCCTTGAAACATTAGAATTCTTGAAAACTGGAGATCTTCAGCCTATTATTCTATTAAGCAAAAATGTGAGCATACTGAGTAAGAATCAAATTTAGAGGAGTATCATTATTTTAGTTCTTATCACAGTGTCTACTTCATTTATTCACATTATTTACCTGCCACCTGTGGCATTGTAAACTCTTCATAAGATTTTTTGGGGTAGGCCCTTGTCTCTCTGTCCTCTCTCTAAGCTCTCTCCCTAAATTGTTCCATCTATTCCCATGATTTTCCATTTCCAACCAAATGAAAACTACCATCTTTACCCACCTGACGTTTTACAAACTACACCCAAAAACTCAGTGGCTTGACAGCAAAGATTTATTTCTTGCTAATGCAAAAATAGATAACTCTGCCAGCCAACCACTCCATCCCACAAATTACAGATGCTTCTTTCTTGTGGCTCCATCATGCTAGTAATTGGCTTCTGGGGTGGCTGATTTTTATATGGCCACTTGACTAGGTTAAGGGATATGCGGATAGCTGGCAAAACATTTCTTTCAGAGTGTGTCTGTGAGGGTGCTTCTGGAAGAGAGTAGCATTTGAATTGGTAGACCAGGTAAAGAAGATATCCTTTACCATTGTGGGTAAGCATCATGCAGTCTTTTAAGGGAGGACCTGAATAGAACAAAAAAAGGCAGAAAGAGTGCAAATTCATTGTCTGCTTGAGTTAGGACACCCATCTTCTCCTGCCTTGGACATCAGAGTTCCTGGATGTCAGGCCTTCCAGACTGAGGCAGGAACTTACATCATTGGTCCCCCTGGGCCTCACATTTTCAGATTTGGACTAGAACTACAACCCAGTTTTCCTGTTTCTCTAGCAATAAGATGGCACATTATGGGATTTCTCAGCCTCCACAATTATGTGAGCCAGTCCCTCATCATAAAGATCTTTCTATATATCCTCTATCTTTTTGGAGAACCTTCATTCATATAGTAAACTTCCTCAATCACTATAGAAAAGAAAATTACTACAGGATTTCAAATCAGAAATTAAATGTATCTGCCCTAGGAGGAAAATATGCACTTCCACATTGTCCAGAAATAGTACCATGCAAGTTCCATTTTTTTATTTTGTATTTTTCTTTTATTTTGCACAGATATTGGTGGGGAAAAAATGATGCTATACATCTGGAAAATTGCAGCAACTTCGTCCTGGTCTCCCTTTACCCTCCCTTCCACCTTCTAGAATCTACTTTCTTCACAGGAACCAGAATGATACTTGCAGAATCAAAGTTTTAGTTCTTCTATGGCTTCTCATTGCTCTTTGGGTAAATTTCAGTGCCTAAAAATGGGTGATAAACCCTGCACGATCGATCTCACTTTATAACACTCTTCCCATTGTATGCTGTTTCCCAGCCACTTAAGATTTCCTTTAGTTGCTGAAATATTGGAAGTTCGTTCCTACCTGACAACTGCTGGCTGTTTCTCAGTGGCATAATTTTTACCTAATACCACCCTTCACTGAGTATATTAGAAATTTGGTTTTATATTTTCTTTTTGCTTTCTAAAATATTTCAGTGAAATTTATTAAGTTCAGATTAAAAATTCTAAACCAAGTGTCCTCATTTATTCATTTTAATTACTTTTATTAAGGACTCTAAAATTTAAATGCCTATCTATAGGAAATATTGATATAAAGTTTATTCACTCATTCATTTATCCTGTCAGGCAGTGATAGTTATTGCACACCCATTATGCACCCCTGTGAAAAAGGGGAACTACCATTGAAAATAATAAAAAGGTGAGTCCAGGGAAAAGGAAAGAGAAGCTGAGATTGCTTTTAGAACCATCCCTGGAAAAGAGAAAAACCTTTGCTTGGAAAGAGAAGGTTTTTTAGCTCTGGCTGGGGTGCTGACTTTGAACTAGGTGCCCCAGGTCCCTGAAGGTGCCAGGAAAAACTGCACTGCAGAGCGCCTGGCACCATCCCTGGCGGCTGTGGCCTGGTGGCAGCAGTGGCATGGACTCTGTGGACCTGAAGTTGCTACGTTCCTGAACGCACTCAGGTTGCATCCCAGCTTTACTCCAGCAGATCTGAGGCTGAGACACTTACCCCACCCCCTACTTAACCCCTGGCAGCAGGGAAACAGCGACCTGAGGGACTGTTTTGGGCAGTATAAACAAAGCCTGCAGGGGCGCCTGGGTGGCTTAGTCCATTGAGCGTCCGACTTTTGCTTGGGTCATGATCTCGTGGTTCGTGGTTTCGACCCCCGCGTCAGGCTCTGTGCTGACTGCCAGCTCAGAGCCTGGAGCCTGTTTCAGAGTCTGTATCTCCCTCTCTCTCTGACCCTCCTCTGCTCACGCTGTCTCTCTCTCTCTCTCTCCTAGAAATAAATAAAAATATTTAAAAAAAAACCAAAAAAAAAAAAAAAAAAGCCTGCAGACTGGGACCTGGAAATGAGGTGGGGTGTGGGGCATAGAACTCAGCCCACCTTGGCTACATCCTCAGCACAGGGAAATTGGACCCAAAGAATGATTTGCAATGATTGGTTGAGAAAGGATTGGGGCAACACCATTCTTCTCGCCACAACCACCAAGGTGGGGCCTCAGGGAGCAGCCAGTGGACACTGGAGGCTAGACCTGCCTACACAAAACCACACCCATTCCCTACAGAGAGCTGTTTTGTTGTTATTGTTGTTGTTGTTTTTACCTGAGCCTGGGTTTACGTGTTCATCGGTTTTGTCCGTGCGTTTGTGTACCTTTGTTCCCTCTGTGTTTTTGTCTGTTTTCTTTTTCCATGGCTGCCTCAAGAAACAAACCAAACTACATATGGTGGAGAGTCCCAAATACCACTAGAAACAAAATAACCAAACGCTCAACAAGAGAAACCAAGAGACACCATTCAAAGAACACTTCCTGAACGGACAGGCCCTGAGCAGTCAAAGAACACTTCCTGAACGGACAGGCCCTGAGCAGTCAAACAGCCATCTATAATACAGCAGAACACATAGGGGCAGAGTGTACAACGAGCTTTTAAAATTAACAAGAAATAGAAAGCTAACCAAAATGACAAAACAGAAGAACTCTCCTCCAAAGAAATTCCAGGAAGAAATGACAGCTAAAGAACTGCTCAAAACAGATATAAGCAACATAACTGAACAAGAATTGAGAACAATAATCATGAAACTAATCGCTGGACTTGAAAAAAAGCATAGAGTACATCAGAGAAACTATGGCTACAAACACTATAGAGCTTAAATATAGTTATGATGAACTAAAAAATGCGATAAATGAGATACAAAATAAACTGGAGGCGTCCAATGCACAGATTGAAAAGGCAGAATGGAGAATAAGTGATTTAGAAGACACAATTACAGAAAAAGAAGAAACTGAGAAAAAGAGAGATAAACTGATCCAGGGACATGAAAGAAGAGTTCAAGAGCTCTGTGATACAATCAAAGGGAACAATATCCATATCATTGGAATTCCAGAAGAGGAAGAGTGAGGGAAAGGTGCTGAAGGAGTCCTGGAACAAATTATAGCAGAGAACTTCCCCAATCTGGGGAAGGAAGTAGATGTTGAAATTCAAGAGGCACAGAAAACTCCCCTCAGATGTAACTTGGTTCGATCTTCTGCACGACATATCATAGTGAAACTGGCAAAATATAAGGACAGAGAATTTTGAAAGCAGCTAGGGAGAAAAGGGCCCTAACATACAAAGGGAAACCTATCAGAGTGGTGACAGACCTATCTACTGAAACTTGGCAGGCCAGAAAGGAATGGCAGGAGATCTTCAATGTGATGAACAGAAAAAATATGCAGTCAAGAATCCTCTATCCAGCAAACCTGTCATTCAGAAAAGAAGGAGAGATAAAAGTCTTTCCAAATAAACAAAAATTGAAAGAATTTGTCACCACTAAACCAGCCCTACAAGAAATCCTGAGGGGGACTCTATGAGGAAAATGTTGCAAGGAACACAAGATACCAGAGACACCACCACAAGCATGAATCCCACAAAGGACACAATGACTCTAAACCCATATTTTTCAATAATAATACTGAATGTAAATGGCTGAATGCTCCAATCAAAAGACATAGGGTAGCAGAATGGATAAAAAAACAAAATCCATCTATTTGCTGTCTACAAGAAACGCATTTTAGATTGGAAGGATACCTTCAGATTAAAAGTAAGGGGATGGAGAAATATCTATCATGCTACGGGAAGTCAAAAGAAAGCTGGAGTAGCTATACTTATATCAGACAAACTGGACTTTAAATTAAAGACAATAACAAAGGATGAAGAAGGGCATTATATAATAATTACAGGGTCTATCCATCAGGAAGAACTAACAATTATAAATGTCTAAGCACCAAATATGGGAGCACCTAAATATTTAAAACAATTAATCACAAACAGAAACAATCTTATAGATAAGAATGTGCTAATAGCAGGGGACTTTAATACTCCACTTACAGCAATGGATAGGTCAACCAGACAGAAAATCACTAAAGAAATAATGGACTTGAGTGACACATTGGACCAGATGGATCTGACAGATATATTTAGAACTCTACATCCTGAGGCCAGGGAATTCACTTTCTTCTCAAGTGTGCATGGCACATTCTCCAAGATAGATCACATACTGGGACATAAAGCAGCCTCAATAAATATAAAAGAATTGACATCATACCATGCACACTGTCAGATCATAATGCTTTGAAACTTGAAATCAATCACAGGAAGAAGTCTGGAAACCTCCAAAACATGGAGGTTAAAGAACACCCTACTAAAGAATGAATGGGCCAATCAGGCAATTAGAGAAGAAATTAAAAAATATATGGAAACAAATGAAAATGAAAATACAACTATCCAACCTCTATGGGATGCGGCAAAGGCAGTCCTAAGAAGAAAGTACATTGCACTCCAGGCCTATTTCAAGAAATTAGAAAAAGCGCAAGTGCAAACATAACATCTCACCTAAAGGAACTAGAGGCAGAGCAACAAGAGCACCCCAAATCTAGTAGAAGAAGAGAAATCATAACAGGACATAAATAAACAACATAGAAACCAAAGAAACAGTTGAGCAGATCAATGAAACCAAGAGTTGGTTTTTTGAAAAAGTAAACAAAATTGATAAACCTCTCACCAGGCTTCTCAAAAAAAAAAAAAAAAAAAAGAGAGAGAGAGCACCCAAATAGACAGAATCATGAATGAAAGTGGACTTATTACAACCAACCCCTCAGAAATAGAAGCAATTATCAGAGAATACTATGGAAAATTATATGCCAACAATCTGGACAACTTAGAAGAAATGGACAAATTCTTTTTTTTTTTTATAATTTTTTTAATGTTTTATTTATTTCTAGGAGAGAGAGAGAGACAGCGTGAGTAGGGGAGGGTCAGAGAGAGAGGGAATCACAGACTCTGAAACATGCTCCAGGCTCTGAGCTGGCAGTCAGCACAGAGCCCGATGCGGGGCTCGAACCCATGAACCGCGAGATCATGACCTAAGCGAAAGTCAGACGCTTAACTGACTAAGCCACGCAGGCGCCCCAGAAATGAACAAATTCTTAAACACACACTCACTACCAAAATTCACATGGGAAGAGAGAAAATCTGAACAGACCTATAACTAGTGAAGACATAGAATCAGTTATCTCCCAACAGATAAGAGCCCTGGGCCAGATGGTTTCTCTAGGAAATTCTACCAGACATTTAAAACAGAATTAATACCCATTCTTCTCAAGCTGTTCCAAAAAATAGAAATCGAAGGAAAACTTCCAGACTCATTTTATGAAGCCAGAATCACTATGATTCTCACGCCAGAGAGAGATCCAGCAAAAAAAGAGAACTACAGGCCAATATCCTTGATGAATACGGATGCAAAAATCCTCAAGATATTTGCAAACCGAATCCAACCATAAAAAGAATTATCCAACAAGATCAAGTGGGATTCATTCCTGTGTTACAGGGCTGGTTCAGTATTTGCAAATCAATCAATGTGATACATCACATCAACAAAAGAAAAAGCAAAAACCATATGATCCTGTCGATAGACGCAGAAAAAACATTTGACAAAATACAGAATCACTTCTTAATACAGACCCCCAAGAAAGTAGGGATAGAAGGAACTCACTTAAACATCATAAAAGCCATCTATGAGAAGCCCTCAGCTAACATCATCCTCAATGGGGAAAAACTGAAACCTTTCCCCCTGATATCAGGACCACGACAGGAATGTCCACACTCACCACTTTTGTTTAGCATAGTGCTGGAAATCCTAGCATCAGCCATCAGACAACAAAAAGAAATAAAAGGCATCAGAACTGGCAAAGAAGTCAAACTCTCACTTTAGCAGACTACATGATATGCTATATAGAATACCCCACAGACTCCACCAAAAAAGAAGCCTACTAAAGCTGATCCAAAAATTCAGGAAAGTTGCAGGATACAAAATCACCATACAGAAATCGGTTGCATTTTTATACACCAACAATGAAGCAACAGAAAGAGAAATCAAGAAACTGATCCCATTCACAATTGCACAAAACCCCATAAAATACCTAGGAATAAACCTAACCAAGGATATAAGAGATCTATATGATGAATACTATAGAAAACTTACGAAGGAAATTGAAGAAGACAAAAAGAAATGGAAAAACATTCCATGCTCATAAATTGGAAGAATAAATATAGTTAAAATGTCATGACTACCCAAAGCAATCTACACATTCAATGCAATCCCAGTCAAAACTGCACCAGCATTCTTCTCAAAACTAGAACAAACTATCCCCTACAATTTGTATGGAACCACAAAAGACCCCGAATAGCCAAAGTAATACTGAAAATTAAAACCAAAATGGGAGGCATCACCATCCCAGACTTTAGCCTCTACTACAAAGCTGTCATCATCAAGACAGTATGGTATTGGCACAAAAACAGACACATAGACCAATAGATTAGAATAGAGAACTCAGATTTGGACACAAAAGTGTACAGCCAAGTAATCTTTGACAAAGCAGGAAAGAGTATCCGATGGAAAAAAGACAGCCTCTTTTAACAGATGGTATTGGGAGAACTGGACAGCAACATGGAAAAGTATGAAACTAGAACATTGACTCCCACCATACCCAAAAATAAACTCCAAATGGATAAAGTACCTGAATGTGAGACAGGAAACCATCAAAACCCTAAAGGAGAAAGCAGGAAACAACCTCCTTGACCTCAACCACAGCAATTTCTTACTTGACACATCCCCAAAGGCAAGGGAATCAAGAGAACCTCATCAAGATTAAAAGCTTCCTCACGGCAAAGGGAACAATCCATAAAACTAATAGGCAACCGACAGAATTGGAAAAGATAGTTGCAAATGACATATCAGATAAATGGTTAGTATCTAAAATTCATAAGGAACTCACCAAACTCCACACCCAAAAAACAAACAATCCAGTGAAGAAATGGGCAGAAGACATGAACACTCACTTCTTCAAAGAGGACATCCAGATGGCCAACAGACACATGAAACGATGCTCAGCGTCCCTCCTCATCAGGGAAATACAAATCAAAACCACACTGAGATGCCACCTCACGCCAGTCAGAGTGGCTAAAATAGCAAATCAGAGGACTCTAGATGCTGGTGAGGATGTGGAGAAATGGGTACCTTCCTACACTGTTCTTGGGAATGTAAACTGGTGCAGCCCCTCTGGAAAACAGTGTGGAGGTTCCTCAAAAAATTAACATTAGAAATTCCCTATGACCCAGCAATAGCACTGCTAGGAATTTACCCAAGGGATACAGGAGTGCTGATGCACAGGGGCACATGTATGCCAATGTTCACAGCAGCAGTCTCAACAATAGCCAAAACATGGAAAGATCCTGTGTCCATCAACTGATGAATGGATCAAGAAGATGTGGTTTATCTATACAATGGAATACTACTTGTCGATGAGAAAGAATGAATTCTGGCCATGTGTAGCAACATGGATGGAACTTGAGGGTGTTATATTGAGTGAAATAAGCCAGGCAGAGAGGGATAAATACCATATGTTTGCAAGTATAGGAGTATTAGGAGGAACTTAACGGAGGACCATGGGGGAGAAGAAGGGAAAAATAGTGGGGGAGAGGGAGGTAGGCAAACCATGAGACACTATTGAATGCCAAGAACAAACTGAGGGCAGATGTGGTGGGGGGAGGGGAAGGGGAGTGATGGGCATGGAGGAGGGCACTTGTGGGGATGAGCACTGGGTGTTATATGGAAATAAACTTGACAATAAACTATTTTTAAAAAAAAGAATCGGACTTTGGCTTAGGTCATGGTTCACAGTTCATTAGTTTGAGCCCCGCGTCGGGCTGTGTGCTGACTTTTTGGAGCCTGCTTGGGATTTCTCGCTCTCTGCCCTTCCCCTACTTGAGCTCTTTCTCTTTCTGTGTCTCTCAAAATAAATAAATAATCTTAAAAAATGTGGCTAGTGTACAAAAAAAGAAAGAAAATAGTAAAAAGTTTTGCTCATATAAGAAGTAAAAAGATGTTTATTGTTTTGGTAAGTTTTTGTTTTTTTCTAATTTCGTGAGTCAAAATATTTATGCAAATACTTGGTCGCCTTTTGCCACCAACTGTGATTTTCATTACTGAAGTTAACTCAGGATTGGAAATTAACTGTTGTATGAATCAAAGTGGAGGTTACTTATGTTCTTAACAACAGTGATTTTGGAAAAATATTAGCAATAAAAATCTTATGAAAATTATCCAAAAAATAAAAAAGAGAAAGAAAATTATAGAAAATAGAGATTCTTATTGCAAGGTCATTTGCTCTAAAGAGGAACAGGGAAATTGGATAACATGAGGAGGAAAGTAGAATTAACTCTATCTATCTACACAAATACATAGAATATATGCATATACATATGTGTGAATACATATACATATATACATATATGCATATACATATATATGTGTGTGTATATATGTATATGATATATATCTTATTACCAAAGTGTATTTTTTAAGACGACTTACTACATGAAGTGAACTTGAAATATGTACTAAGGTTTGCAAGTCATTATTTGGACACATTTGAATTGCAACCTGCCTTTGCCTTGTTTGATTAAACTGGTTAGATATATGAGAAAGAAAGAAATAGATAACGAGAATGAAGATAAATGTCAAGTTTCAGCCATTGTTTCTATGGTGGCTCTGAGGTATATGGGTTTAAATAGTTTCTCTGGCATACATTTCCTAATGAATTGAATTCTAACTCACACACCTAAGTTAATAATATAACAATAGATATGCTACACAGGTGTATTCGGGTTCAACCAGGGAAACAGAGATATAGACTGAGAGAATTAGTGCAAGGGATTAGTTTATGCAGTTGTGAGCCCTGTCCAGGCAATCCCAATCTCTATAGGCCAGGCCAACAGGAAGAACAGACTGAAACTGTCAGACATGATCTGAAACTGCTACCCACATACTGAACTTCTTATTCATCAGAGAAGCCTCAGCTCTGCTTTTAAAGGGTTTCAGCTAGTTGAATCAGGCTCACCCAGATTATTTGGATAATCTCCCTATGTAAAGTATACTGATTACAGACTTTAATTATGTATACAAAATACCACAGCAATATCATAGATTAGTTTTTAATTCAATAACTGGGGGTTGTAAAAGACCATCACAACAGATCAGATTATTTTGTACCTAATTAATACTATATTTCCTATGTAAGAAAATTCTTTTGAGAAACCAAATCAATATCAGAAAGTTATTTTAACCATTAACACAGTGTTAGTGTTTGTTTAAAAAAATCATAGGGGTTTTGTCAGAAAGAACAAGAGTACTCATGATTATTCAGAAGAGACTCTTTTAAACCCTATTGAAATCCCACTGACAAGGGTCTTTTCCTTTCTTGCTCTTATTGGTAGTAGTGGGTTTATCTTCCTCCTCTTCCTCCTTGTGCTTTTCTTTACCTTCTTCGTTTCCTCCTCCTCCTTCTCCTTTTCAATTTAATGAGTAAAGCACGAACTTTCTGCTATCTGTTCTTTGATACCTAAAATCAAATTAAAAGAGATTTAACAATACATTCTTAAAATAATATCCCTACAAAGTGTACTTTTGACTTAAGTCATACCTTGGGATTTGAATGATCACTTGGAAGGTGTCCTAATTCTATTACTAACCTATTTATTAGAGTGGGTTCCTCTGTAGATGGCTACACCAATGTATTTTTCCCCCAGAGTTTGGGCATACATTCATACCTTGGAAAAGTTTATTGAATATATAAGTATTTTATTAAGTAAATAATTAGGTTAGCACATTTTCGTCCAAGGTACTTTTGCAAACTGAGAAAACTGTCTTTAAGAAGATTTTTGCAAGAAGCATTCAAATATTCATTACAAAATAGATCTTTCTACTTACTGAACCAGACCTCCCTACAGAAACAATGGTTAGTAAGAATAATTTTTTAGTAATTAAAACTCTTTAATACTTATAATCATCCAGGTATTTTGCTAAGGGCTATGCATTCATCATCTCAAGGAATCTTAGTATCTCATTTTATCAATAAGTAATTTCAAATAAACTAGCAAAATTCCAACAGCTACCTGTAGCCCAGGAACAGAAATCTTAATAGGGCAATATTGAGTTTAGAGATTGAAAATATGTTCTATTATTTTTCCTTGTTGTATAGATAGACATTAAGGTATAGATAACATTAAAAAAAAAACCCATACTTCCCAAATTTGATATGCATAAAATATGTTCAAATTGGACTGTATTCTGAATCTATAAAACAGCAGAATCAGAACTTCTACATTAAATTCCAACTAAGGGTAAGATATATTTAAGTAGCTCTTGTCCCACAAATCATGGTTCCAATACCAAAATGATTTTGCTGCTAATTCATCCCAGTAACATAGTCCTGATAACTTGACTTGTATATTGTGGAGTCCAGTTGAGGTACACTTCTTATTCTTAAAAAATATTTTTATATTGTTGAGGCGCCTGGGTGGCTTAGACGGTTAAGCGTCCGACTTTCGCTTAGGTCATGATCTCGCGGTTCGTGGGTTCCGGCCCCGCGTCGGACTCTGTGCTGACTGCCAGCTCAGAGCCTGGAGCCTGTTTCAGTCTGTGACTCCCTCTCTCTCTGACCCTCCCCTACTCACACTCTCTCTCTCTCCTAGAAATAAATAAAACATTAAAAAAATATTTTTATAATGTTTATTTAAATTTGAGAGAGAGAGAGAGAGATCTAGGGAGGGGCATAGAGACAGAGGCAGAGAGAAAATTCCAAGCGGACTCCTCACAGTCAGCATAGAGCCCAGTGCAGGGCTTGAATTCACGAAATGTGAGTTCATGACCTGAGCCAAAATCAAGAGTCAGAGGCTTAACCAACTGGGCCATACAGATGCCCCTACCCTTCTTATACTTTAATTTAATATTAATATCAGTGAAAGTTAAAAATTAAAAAAAAAAAAAATGAGTGTTCCAGCAGTACTAACCTCATGTTAAAATAGACTGAATGAAATTCATTCAATAGAACAATTAAATATATACAAAAACTCCCCAAGCCATAGGTTTATGAATAAAAAAGAGGATATTAGTTCAATATATCAAAAACATGTGACATACATAAGCAGCTAAATAAATTGAAAATACATTTTGCATGCTACATATTATAGATTGGATAAGAGATAGGAATTTGTAATATTTTTCTCAAGATGATGACAAATGAGGGAAGATTATTCTTGGAATTTGTCTATCATCCAAATAAGAACATCCTCTTCTTGATCGATATATTGAATTTTTTACAATGAATAATGATTGATGTCTACCAATTTATCGTTCCACAGGAAATAAGTTTAGTAGCATCAAACAATACAATATAGCACCATAAATATGTTCTATATTCCCACATAGTGAAAATGAAAGAACCAATAGTTTGGGAAGAAATGTTAACTATTATGAAATCTTTACAGGTTCAATCCAATATACCAATGAAAAAATAGAGTATTTTGTGTTCAAAACTAAAAAATGTACAAATAGAGAAACATTTTGGTATGTAGATTTTGGAATGTAGATTTCAAATACCAACTAAAGGCATTTTTAAAAAATAATTCTAATTGAAAGTAAGGATTATTGGCAAACCATGCTGCAAATTTGTAAGATACCAAAAAACAAATGTTTAAAATCTTACAGAATATGTCCATAGATCAATAATTCCCAAATTTAGTGTGGTAGAGATACACAGGAAGTTTGTTAAATTTCTGGGTCCATTATACGGAGCTAGTGATTCATTAAGTCCAAGATGAAGCTTAGCAACAAGAACCTGTAGTTATTTTAGTGTAAAAGATACACAGATCAAATTTTGGAGGGGGTGGGGGGATTCTACCATTGGAAGTATATCTTCATTGACAGTATTTATTTCAGTAAGTGAAAATAAAATTGGGATTTCATTCTATTATTTGAGATAAATGGGAATAGAATATTTGTTGAATCCCTTTAAGCAAAATAGGCTAAACTTAGTAGGACCCTTATTATACTTTAAGGACCAAGTTGCTATGATTCCCTTAAAGAATAAGGAGAAAATTTACACAGAGAAGTAATGCAGAGGAAAATAGTCATTTGTGCTTCCTTCCCACAAAGAAATCAATCAGGATATATATGAATAGAGAAAATAAAATAAAATAAAATAAAACAACGAAAAGCAAATTACTCCTGTAATTAAAACCAGAAGCCAACCAATGACAAGGACAATTGTATGGACCTGACCAGTGCACTTTTGCACCAATTTCAAAACTCTGTCTTCCTGAAGCATAGAACTCGAAGCCAGTTCTAGTGCCTGGGTGGCTCAGTCATTTAAGCGTCAGACTTTGGCTCAGGCCATGATCTCACAGTTCATGGGTTTGAGGCCCTTGTAGGGCTCTGGGCTGACAGCTTAGAGCCTGGAGCCTGCTTAGGATTCTGTGTCTAGGGGCGCCTGGGTGGCTCAGTTGGCTAAGCGTCTTTGGCTCAGGTCATAATTTGACGGTTCATGGGTTTAAGCCCCGCATCGGGCTCTGTGCTGACAGCTAGCTCAGGGCCTGGAGCCTGTTTCGGGTTCTGTGTCTGTCTCTCTCTCTGATCCTCCCCTGCTCACGCTGCCTCTCTCTCTCTCTCTTTCTCTCTCTCTCTCTCTCAGAAATAAATAAAACATTAAGAAAAAAAAAAGGATTCTGGGTCTGGTTCTCTCTCTGCCCCTCCCCTAGTCATCCTCTGTCTCTCCCACTCTCAAAAATAATGAACATTAGAAAAAATCCCTTTAAGCCAGTTCTAAATCAACCAGAGTAGCAAGTTACAACTCTTCTGAAGCAATTTCAAAGAAAAATGTTTCTAAAGTGTAAAAGAATAAGAAGAAACCTTTCTGTGTTTATCTCAGCACCATAGTAGAATCTTTTCTTTTTATGTTTGTTTCTTTTTGAGGGGGGAAGGGGCAGACAGTATCAGATCTTTAGTGCATATCTTACATGTATCAGGCTGGATAGTAGACACTAGAGATGAATGCCAAAACAAACCAAATAACTAACAAATAACAGTCCTTCCCTTGAAGGAGCTTATGGGGGGATGGGGAGCAGAGGGGACACATACAATTGCAAATTTATAAAATCAGGTAGTGGTAGTTGCTATAAAAGAAATATAAAGCAGGTGAGGGGACAGATTAGTGACTGGTGATTTGAGTAAGGTCCACCTGAAATGTCGTTTAGAGAAAGGGACAATTGAATAGGGTTTAAATTAAGTAATTTTCCTCTAGGCAAGAAAACAGAGAACACAAAAGGCTAAGGGGCAGAATATGAGAAGCAAAGAGGGAATGCTGCAGCCAAGGGCCAGATCATAAAGGAGCTCTTCGGCTACTGCAGAGAATTTGGGGTTTTTATGTATGTGAGAAAAGGAGACTGAAATCCGTGAAAGAAGTCAAGAGCTAATAACCAAGTAAGATCAAATCAGCACTACTTTATAACACACGATTAAATGAGAAGAGAGAAGTTGAGACTTTGAGTGGAAAAAGAGAAGTTCAATGTTTAAGAAATTGGTCTCTGGGACCATCTTTCCTGAATTCATATTTAGAATTCATCATTCACTAGCTGTGACATTTGAGTAGGTTATTTAAATTTTATTTAAATTTCCTCTACCTCAGTGACCTCGGACAATAATAGCTCATTCTGAAGAATAAGTAACTCAAAGGATCTAGTGCTATCCCGTGTATATGTTAAGCATTCAATTAGTGTTATGTTTTTTCACCATTGGTATTACTTAACTTACTAAAACTTGTATTTTTGTACAAAATGGTATTTTTAAAAACAACTTCTTCATAATTCCAAGGTATCAGATATAAAGCCACAGCTAATATTATTTATCAGTTTTGACTCTGGTTTGTAGCTTTATTCACTTCTATAAAATTTTATTTTTAAAATCTATAAAATAGGACATTCTCAGCCTCTGCATCCAGTGTAGAATTATAAGGAGTTCAGAAGGAGCAGACAGTTCTCTCAACATGAACACGATATCAGATACATGAATGTTCATAGCCAGCACTATTCCCATAGCAAAAGGTTAAATGCAACAACGCAATTGTCCATCAACAGAATAAATTAACAAAATGTGATATAGCCAAATATGAAATATTCGGCCATGAAAGAGGAATGATGTATTGATACATACCACAATGTGGATGAAACCTGAAAACACTATGTTAAGTGAAAGAAGCCAGACATAAAATGCCACATATTCCTTAATTATATGTAATGAAATATCTATAATAGTTAAATACATACAGACAGAAAGCAGATAGATTGGCGTTTCCCAGGGGCTGGGAAAGAGAAGAATGGGAGTGACTGCTCAATGGGTATGGGGCTTCCTTTTGGGGTGATAGAATGATCTGAAAGTATAAGAAATGGTTGCACAACGGGGCTCCTGGGTGGCTCAGCGGGTCAAGAGTCCGACTTCAGCTCAGGTCATGATCTCACGGTTCCTGGGTTCGAGCTCCGCATCAGGCTCTGTGCTGACATCTAGCTCAGAGCCTGGAGGCTGTTTCAGATTCTGTGTCTCCCTCTCTCTCTGATCCTCCCCTGTTCATGCTCTCTCTCTCTCTCTTAGAAATAAATAAGACATTAAAAAAAAAAAGAAATGGTTGCACACCATTTTGGAATATGCTAAATGACACTGAATTGCACACTTAACATGGTCAATTTTGTGTTATGTATATTTCACCTCAATAAAAACATCTCAGACTATACAACACAAAAGTCTGTTTTAACTTGTTACTTTATTTTTTAAAATATTTTATTTATTTCTGAGAGAGATAGAGAGAGAGAGAGAGAGAGAGAGACAGTGTGAGTAGGGGAGGGTCAGAGAGAGAGGGACAGAAGCTGAAACAGGTTCCAGTCTCTGAGCTGGCTGTCAGCACAGAGCCCAACACGAGGCTCAAACCCATGAACCATGAGATCATGACCTGAGCCAAAGTCAGGAAATGACTGGACATGAGCTGTGCCTTGACAGTTCTGTCTGTCTCTCTCAAAAATCAACACACATTAAAAAAAATTTTTTTTTAATGTTTTATTTATTTCTAGGAGAGAGAGAGAGACAGCGTGAGCAGGGGAGGGTCAGAGAGAGAGGGAGTCACAGACTGAAACAGTCTCCAGGCTCTGAGCTGGCAGTCAGCACAGATCCCGACGCGAGGCTCGAACCCACGAGATCATGACCTAAGTGAAAGTCGGATGCTTAACCGACTAAGCCACCCAGGCGCCCCTAAAAAATTTTTAAATAAAGAAAAGTAACTCTTTCCTAATCAATTCAAGTAAATATATTAATATCCTTATTTTTTGCATTCTCTTATTATTGAATATCGAGATAGCTAGAAGGTGATAGGTGATAAAGGTAGATACATGCATGCATACATACATACATAATGCACATGTTCTTAACCATGCCAAAAATTTGGCCATAGATCATCATGATATACTTATTGTAATATACTTACAGGCATGATATCACAAGGCTTTCTTTAGTGGCTCAAGCTTCTGCATTTGTCTTTATATTTGCTTCTTGAGAGATTTTTTAGTCCCCACCCCCTCGCCCCCCACCGCCGTGGCAATGTCTCATTGATAGATGAAAGATATTCCTTTTTATAATAAAATGGGAAATGAGTTATTGTGAAAGGAGAATTTGGAAAAGAAATTGGGGACCAGAAGTAGATTAATTTTAGGAAAAAGCACAGATAAAAGTTGAAGATCTAGACAGTTGTTCCCTTTACAATATTCATGGCCATACACTTCTTAGAAAACCAGAGGCCTGTGTTAAAGAGCACTGCTTTAACAGCATATATTTATTTCCACTGCCTCCAAAATAAGAGGTTTGGGAGATTGAATAGTTATATATTAACATATAGGATTTTCCATTTTATATAATAATCTTAGAAAGAATTTGTGATTTTCCAATACTTGAATGAATGTATTTAGTTCTTATCACAGGCGAACTCTTTGAAGTAACATTTAGTTGGATTTATTAACTATCATAATGCTGTACTTTTAATATTAAACATATTTTGAGGGCAACTATTGCATTTTAGAGGGTATACTCTCGTTTTGATTTCTTTTATATACTTCTTTGTAATAAAAATGATTATTAATCATTTACATATAATGGAATTATAGTGAAATGAGGACACAAAGGTGAAAGAGGTTCTTTTGCAAAACATTCAGTTTAATGATTCAATCCAATGCCGACAAAACAGCTAGAGTTAATTTCTCCTAACGCACAAGTCTATTGATCTCATTCTTATCCAACCTTTCCATCTATCATCAGAAAACACCATTCCCATCCCCTCCGTGGGAAAATGTATGGAGACTTTCAACTACTACATTACAGAAGAAAGTATATTATAAAAATAATGAATGTTAATATTTTTTCTGATTTAACAGTTGCCAGAAAGTAAACTAAGCTCTTAACAAAAATTATTTAACTTAATACTCAAAATACATCTATGAAATATATTTTAGTTCCTCATTTTCCATATGAATGGACTATAGATTAGATCATTTTAGAACCTTATACAAGGTTCCAAATTTATTCAGTATACAAACTTAGGTTGATTTTGCTACAGATTTCAGCTATTGCCACCACCAACTGTAGTCTTCTAATGCAAATTTTTACAGAAAAAGTCATGTTTATATCTTCATCACATAGAGTTTTGCTCCAAATACACTGACGTACTTATTACCTGTCTCATAATACAATATATATGTTTTAAAAGCTCCTCTAGAATACTCCTAGGTTATTTTACACTGACTAGAGTATCCATTTCGCATACACATCTCAAATATAGCCCAGGCAAATTCAAATTCTATCCATCTATAGGATATATGAATTTATAGAATATATAATATCTCCTTTATCAATGAAAGTTCTACTACAAGGAAGTATATTAACCTATTTATATAAATTGCTATTAAGGATACACTTTAATTTTATTTTGTAGCTTCTACTGACCAAAATTTTCATTTACATTAATTTTCAGAATTCTTGCCTTTCAAACTTTGTGTCTGTGTGTGTGTGCCTCTGTGTGTGTGTGTGTGTGTGTGTGTGTGTCTGTGTATCCTTCATTGGTTTCAAACTTACATGCCTTCTATTTTATTTATTTGATTAAATATAAATATCTTCCCATGTATACTTAACTAATATTGAAAATTAGCTAATATTTCTATTTTTCTCCTGAATAGAAACAATATTGCAAACATTTCTGTGTTCTCCAGAGCATTGTTGACTATTAATTTAGAGTTACATTAAAAATTTTTTTTTACTGTTTTATTTATTTCTGAGAGACAGAGGCAGCATGAGCAGGGGAGGGTCAGAGAGAAATGGAGACACAGAATCAGAAGCAGACTCCAGGCTCTGAGCTAGCTGTCAGCACGGAGCCCAACGCGGGGCTCAAAACCATGAACCATGAGATCATGACCTGAGCCAAAGATGGACACTTAGCCAACTAAGCCACCCAGGTGCCGCTAAGCTACATATTTTGTTCTAAAACATTGTAATCATTATACTGTTACTAAAAATTATCCTTAAAATTAGATTTGCTAAATATTTTTCTTGTTTAGCCTTGCTTTTGTGTACCAATCTTTCTATTTATCTTCGATTTTCTTCTTGCTGGTAGACACCATTTAGTGATTTATTTAGAGATGATCTGAGAGAAATACATTGTATTTGTTTTTAGAAATAAGAAAATTCACTTTTTCAGTAAAGACTTCTTTTATTACAGCATCTGGCTTGACTCACTATATCTTTAGACACTTCTGTCCTCTATTGCTCATGATAAGCCTGCAGGCAGTCAGAGCCTTTCCATTTTCTGGACTCTATTAAAAAAATTAAGGATAATTTTGGACTCTTATTATTAAAAATTATATTTAACTTTGATATTCTGAAAATTTATTACTATATATTCAGACATGTGTTTGTTCTTCCCCTCCCCCTGATTAGGATTAGAGATGGTTTTTCATTCTGAGAGTTCATGTATTTTGTCTATTATAAAATGATTTAAGCCATTGTATTTTTTCAATTGTGCCTCTTCTCCATTCATTCTTTCTTTCTGGAACTCCTATAAAAACGCAAGTTGGGGGCGAGGGTGTCTGCATGGCTCAGTTGGTTTCAGCTTAGGTCATGATCTCATGGTTCCTGGGATCCAGCCTCCACCCTCAAGACAGGTTCCAGGCTGACCACACAGAGCCTGCTTGGGACTCTTTCTTTTTCTCTGCCCCTTCCCAACCTCTCTCTCTCTCTCTCTCTCTCTCTGTCTGTCTCTCTCTGTCTCTCTGTCTCCGCCCCCCAATATATAAACATGAAAAAATTGTAAATGCAACTTGGAGTTTGTCTTAATAGATTCCTTATCTTTCTATGTTATATTCTGGTAATTTTCCTGAGGAAATCTTATGAGTACTAAGTCTAAAATAGTTCACTATTTTACCTGTCCATTTTTAAAAAATTTACAACTATGTTTTTCATTTCTAGAGTTTCAATTTGATTTTTTTTCTTCAAATTTGTGTGAGGTTTCTTTTGGCTAATTTTTTCCTAATTGATTCTTTTTTATTTTAAAGGACTATTTCTAAAGTCTATTCCTTCCTTTTTTTATATGATGTTTTTCTGTCATGGTGAGTTTTTTCTTCTATTGTTTTGTATCTTTTAATAATGAACTCATCCTCAGCAGTTATTGATTTAATGGGAGAACCACAGACCTTGGGTTATATAGGCACTTTGTAGCGATAGTTTTATATTTGATTCTGTTGGAGTCTCACTAAGGTCAGACTTTTTCTTTTTCTTTTCCCTTTTTCTTTCCCTTCCTTTTCTTTTCTCTTTCCTTTCCATTTTTCTTTTTCTCTTTTTTTCTCTTTCTTTCTTTCTTTCTTTCTTTCTTTCTTTCTTTCTTTCTTTCTTTCTTCCCTTTCTCTTTCTTCTTTCATCTTCCTTCCTTCCTTCCTTCCTTCCTTCCTTCCTTCCTTCCTTCCTTCCTTCCTTCCTTCCTTTTTTTAGAACAGGGTGGCAATCCCATGAAAGTAGTGCTCATTTATAAATAGCACATATAACCAGCGGAAGCTTAAGATTCTGATTGTGTAGAGGTGAACCCACCTCATCTTGGTTGACCATATTGACTTAAGACTCCTCTTTGTATGTGTTTATTTTCCTCATTATAACATAAACCTTTGTACAGAGAAAATAATCTTTTCCAATTTTCTTTGTGTCTTACACATAGTAGATACTAAAAATGTATATTTTCTTATCTAAATTGATAGTTTAGTAAGTAAAAATCATTCAACCTTAATTAAAAATAAATAACATGAACCCAAAGAAGCCATAAGAATCCATGGTTTATATTGTAAATTTTATCAATGAAATAATGTTTAAACAATTAAGTTTAAATAGAAGTCCAATTTCTCAAGTATTTTAAATGTGTTTTTCATGCAGGTAGAGAAAATAATACAAATATACTTCAATAAGGGCTCTAAGTTATTTTTCAGGTAAAATGTTTTTATTCTGTTAACCCCTTCTGCAAATATTTATTTACCAGGAAAGCTATTACCTACTATTCTCCAATAACAAAATGATAAGCTCATATTGAGGGAAAACTAAAAATCCTAAAGAAGAAGTTACATGCTAAGTACATAAATTATAAAAATAGTTTTAAATGTTAATCTATGTGCAAAACAATATCCAAAAATGAACCCTATCTTACACTCACCCTGTAGCAGAATAATACATGTAAGAGGAAATTTAGAGGAAATCACACTGTTGGTGTGCCCCCCTCAAGAAAAGAATTATGTTTCTATAGTTTGAGTCATTATAGAACATCTGTCATAAAGTAAAGAGACCAGGTACATCATTAATATATTTCATGCTTGCCTATAGAAAATGCATCAATATACAGGCAGGTTTGCAACAGGGCAATAAGAACTTTGCTGAAATTCTTTATGGGAAATACATCTATCCAGAGATATCCAAAATAACTGGATCCTTTGCCATATAGATGGGAGATTAAAATCAAAGTCATTAACATTAGCTAGATGTGTGACCATGGACAAATTACTCACCCCCATTGATTCCTACCTCCTTTATCTGTAGAATGGAAAAGAGAGACTTAGATATGGTCTATTGCAACATGAATAGCCTAGATTCCAATTTCATGGACTCTAAGAACTCACTGGAGTGTGACATTGATTCTGGAAAGAACCTAAAACAAATTTGGATTCTATAGAATTCCTCTCAGAATCTCAAACCCCTAATCTCTTTGTTCCTTAAAGTGGAAACATTCCAGGAGCACCTGGATGGCTCACTGGGTTAAGCATCTGACTTTGGCTCAAGTCATGATCTCAGGATTCATGAATTCAAGCCCCATGTCAGGCTCTGTGCTGAAAGCCTGGAGTCTGCTTTGGATTCAGTGTCTCCCTCTCTCTTTGTCTCTCCCCTGCTTGCATGCTGTCTCTCTCTCTCAAAAATGAATAAACATTGAAAAAAAATTTAAAAAATAATTGGAACATTCCATTAAAAAAGAAGTGGGAAAATTTTACACATCAAATGAGGACTCTCCCACCCCAGGTTTCTGAACTGCTAGCAAGTAGCCTGCATACTATGAGGAAAAAATAAAATAAAATTAAAATTAAATAATAAAATAAAATAATCAAACATTTATTTTCATCAGAATAATTTCAGAGCAATTGAAAATTTTCTGAGAAATTATTATATTGGAAATCTGAAATTTTGAAATAAGCACAATTAATTTTAGCCCCAGTTCAATCAGTTGGATTACTTGATTTTAATATAGAGCAGCTATTACTTGGGTTTTATAGGTCATTTAATATAAAACACCAATATATCTTCTTTAAATAAAATAATTAAATAATTCTTTAAAAAAATTTTAATGTCTTTATTTTATTTTTTGAGAGACAGAGACAGAGAGCGAGTGGGGGAGGGGCAGAGAGAGAGACGGAGACACAGAATCCGAAGCAGGCTCCAGGCTCTGAGCTGTCAGCACAGAGCCCTACTCGGGGCTGGAACCCACAGACTGTGAGATCATGACCTGAGCAGAAGTCTGATGCTTAACCTGACTAAGCCACCCAGGCGCCCCTGATTAAATAATTATTTTTTAAATTATTTTTATTTTTTTATTTTTTTTAAATTTATTTCTGAGAGAGAGGCAGCATGAGCAGGGAAGGGTCAGAGAGAGAGGGAGATACAGAATCTGAAACAGGCTCCAGGCTCTGAACTCGCTGTCAGCAAGAGCCCAACCCGGGACCTGAACCAACGAACCGTGAGATCATGAACTAAGGTGAAGTCGGCAGCTTAACCCACTGAGCCACCCAGGCGCCCCTTAAATAATTCTTTAAGAAATAATTTGGACTGTGATGAGTGTTTTTTAACTTAGAGAAAATCTGTCAAATTCTCTCTTTCCCTCTCTCATCACATCACATAACTAGAAAACTAAAGAGCTCCTTTTACAAGATATAAACAGAATTAGATTTGTATAAAACAGGGATCCCCTTCGAAACTAGACGAAATGAGTCATTGCCTTGTCTTAGTGTCATAGGTCAGACTCTTGGGTATAGTTGTTATCTTTAATTATTCTTAACCACTCAGTAGCTATAGACTTTGAGAAACTCCACTTTTGCCCTTAGTTTTCTCATCTATTAATGGTACATATAGAAATTCTGAGCACATTCAATTGGAAGAAATATTAAGAGGGGAAGAAAGAGACATAGGGAGAGAGAGAGAGAGATATCATTTAATCTAATGTCTAATGCCTGGTCCAAACAAATTGCTTAAATATCTTTGCTATTTTTCTTCCAATGATTATTATTGTTCTTGTTTATACAATTATTTTCTGATGAAAATTAATGGACTATTACATCTAACATTGTGAAGTAACATGTTTTTATACACAGAAGACCCAATTTAAATCCATTTATTTCTTTATGAAGAAAAACACATTAATAAACAACAGTAATTTTTCTGTAACCTGGGCTAACTTTTTAAAGCTATATTTAGGAGATCAATCCTTCCTTTGACCACTCAACAAAACTTATTGAAATTTACTATGTACCAGGTTCTGACCTGATGTTGTAAAAACAGTGGAGACCAAAATAGTTTAAACACCTGCCATTATAGAGTTTATACTATTGGAGCAGATGAGTGATAAATATATAGGTGTATACGTATACATACATATACAATGTTTATTATATATTATATAAACATATATAATGTCAGATAGTGATGTTTTAGAATGTAGCATAAGTTACTGGGCAAGGATATAGAGATATTGGGAAGTGAGGAGAAGAATTAATTTAAATAGTGTGGTCAGAAGCATTCTGACCCAAATGAAGTGAGAGAACAAGCCATGAGAATATAATGAGGGAGAAAAGGCAGCATGTTAACTGAAGTAAAGTCCTTGAGCATGAATTGTGTTTGGCATCTTTGTTCATAATACCAAACTAGCAACTTGGTTGCAAAAACTGTAGTTTTATTAAGCTGTTATGTAACATCTGGCACTAATAGGCACTCTGAAGGTGATAGTTACTATTATGAAATGAAAATATGGGCTACATGGTTGTGCATGGATTTGCAGGGGCAGGCAGGGAGGTGACTAGAAATATCCAAAGAGAGATATTTTCTGATAAAAGTGTGGTTGGAGGCCTTTGAAATTTAAGGAAGAAAAGACTCTTAAAGAAAACACAAGGAAAGTCCAAATGTGAGGAGAAGTGTTTGACTGCCTAGAGATTTTTACAATTAAGTCCATCACGTCTTCCCTAAATGAGTTTCCATGCTGATCTGTAAAAGCAGTGCAACATTTTTTTACAGCTGCAACATGTTATAAAAAAACAAATAGAATTAATGTCTTATAAGAGCTTAGACAGATAAACATTTTACCTATACATTTTTCGTTCTCTTTTGTCATGTTGAAGCATTTAGAAATTATTTTAAGGAATCTCAGCAGCTATTTTTTATAAAGTGACAGTGAAAGAAATCAGGAAATATGAATTTGAATTGACTGAAGATATCTTGTACGTTCATACTTGACCATTAATAAGTTCACTTGCATTTAATTTATTTCTATTTATCTATTTTTTTTTAAGAGAGAGAGCGAGAGCAAGCAGGGGAGGGTCAGAGAGAGAGGGAGGGAGAGAGAATCCCAGGGTGTCCCCATGCTCAGCACTCAGTGTGGAATCCTACTGGCTTCAACCCATGGAGCCACCCAGGTGTCCCAAGTTCACCTGCATATCAAAAACATATGTTAAACACATAAATGCACAAAGTACTCCCTGACACCTGGGAAGAGGCAGGGGATGAAAAGTAAATAATTTAGTCCCAAATGACAAATTATAAAAATAGCATAAAATGGATGATAGCGTCAAAAGAAAGGAGTAGAGGGAACCAAGGGATATATTCCTCTTAACATAATTCATTAATGTAACTAAACAAAGAACATCTTTTTAGGAGAAAAGATGGGGGAAGAAAAGTAAAAAACTCAAAGGGGCAAATGCCATAAGCTGATGCCGTCAATCACTGTTCAAAGGACTGAAATGTTGGATGAGAACTTCAGTACAATAAGCCACCAGTAAGACCTTTACTCCCGCTGGTTGCCTCGAATAGCACGTAATTAAGAAAGCAACTCTAACTCCTATGACCCTATGTTAATGAAGCCATTTTCAGTCTGCAATTTGAATTATGATAAAGGTTTCCTTATAAGTAGAAAATATATTGGTCATCTGAATGTGACTTTATCATTCACGTGATTTTTATATTTCTCATTAATAAGTTATCATTCTGTTTTTCTGTCATGGGGATTGCATGGTGTGACTCTAACTTGAAAGACATTTTGATTCTCATGTGTGTTAGGATACAGGATCTGCAGTTTTGAGTTCCATATCAGGAACCCTAGTCAATTCTCCAAGGACACAGCCTTTTGAGACAGTCAGCAAACCTTTCCCAGAGACCCTTTCATTACATATGTTATTTCAACTCTTTTCCAAATATATTTTTGTCCTTTTATCTGTCTTTGCCAAAAATAATTTTGAGGTTTGGAAGCTGTTTCTTCCACCTGTTAAAATCTTATCAGTCATTCTAGGCCTTTATAATCATTTTAGAACTACCCTCTTCCCTCAAACCGCTGCCTGAAATAATACTTTGATACTTTTAGCTCCCTTAATATTTTGTATCTGGGTGTGTGTACAGATAGCTATCTTTTATTTTCAACTTGTATGTCTTTTCTGTTTCATAAGTTGTTAGCTACTTAAAGAAAGTGGTGAGGTGTTATTATTTATTATATGTAGTTTAAGAATGTCTAGAGATCTACTTTTTAAATCTATTTTTTTCATCCTTTAAAATACTTTTTACAACAGTTTTAGGTTTACAGTAAAATTGAGAGGAAGGTACAGATGTTTCCCACATAGCCTCTGCCGCCAATAATGCACAGCTGTTCCCCTCGTCAACATCCCCACCATAGTGGCACATTTATTAAAGTTGAAGCAACTACATTGACATAATCACCCAAAGTCCATAGTTTACTTGAGGGTTACTCTTGGTATTATATATTCTATGATTTTAGGTAAATGTATAGTGACAATTGTCTATCATTATAGTATCAGAGAGAGTTTTTCACTGTCCTAGTAATTTGTGTTCCACCTACACATCCTTTCTCCTGCCTCCAACCCCTGGCACCCACTGACCTTTTTACTGTCTCTATAGTTTTGCTTTTTCCAGAATATCTTACAGTTAGAATTATATAATATGTTGCCCTTTGAGACTGGTTAATTCACTTAGTTATACGCATTTAAGTTTCCTTCATGTCTTTTTAGGACTCAATAGCTCATTTCTTTATAGTACTGAAATCAATTCCATTGTCTGGATTTACCAGGGTTTATTTATCCATATACCTACGAAAGAACATCTTGGTTGCTTCCAAATTTGGGTAATTATGAACAAAACTGCTATAAACATTCTTGTCCAGATTTTTGTGTGGACATAAGTTTTCAACTCCTTTAAGTAAATACCAAAGAATGTGATTGCTGGATTGTATGGTAGGAGTATGCTTAATTTTTAAGAAATCATCAAAGTGTCTTCCAAAGTACTCATACCATGTTCCATTCTCACTGGCAATGAATGAGAGCTCGTATTTCTCCACATCCTCACCAGAACTGGGTGTTGTCAGTGTTCTGAAGCGTGGCCGTGCTAACAGGTGTGTAGTGGTGTGTCATTGTTTTAATTTTCATCTCCCTGATGACATGTGATGCATCTTCTCATATTCTTATTTATTTTCTGTATATCTTCCTTGGTGAGGTATCTGTTAGAATCTTTGGCCCACTTTTTAATTAGGTTGTTTATTATTTTCGAGTTTCAAGAGGAATTTTTTTTTTGTATATTTTAGACAATAGTCCTTTATCAGATTTGTCTTTTGAAAATATTTGTTCTCACTTTCTGGCATTTCTTTTCACTCTTTTGACACTGTCTTTCATGAAGGGATAATTTTTAATTTTAATGAATTTTAGCTTATTGAAACTTCTTAATGAATCATGCCTTTGATCAGTTGTGTTTAAAATGTCATTGCCATAACCAATTTCATTCAGGTTTTCTCCTATGTTATCTTCTATGAGTTTCAGAGTTTTGCAGTTTATATTTAGGTCTGTGATCTATTTTAAGTAATTTTGGTGAAGGGTTGAAATGTGTGTCTAGATTCATTTTTTGCTTGTGGATATACATTTGTTAAAAAAGCAATCTTTGCTCCACTCTATTGTCTTTGCTATTTGCCAAAGATCAATTGACTATATTTATGTGGGTCTATTTCTGAGGTCTCTATTCTGTTCCATTGATTTATTTATCTATTCTTTCACCAGTAATGCACTGTCTTGATTACTGCAGGTTTATGGTAAGTTTTGAAGTCAGGTATTATCTGTCCTCCAACATTGTCCTTCTCCTTCAGTATTATTTTTAATGCATTTATTCTTTAAATTTTATTTACTTATTTTGAGAGAGAGAGAGAGAGAGAGAGAGAGAGAAAGCACAGGAGGGCCAGAGAGAGAGAATTCCAAGAAGATGCTGGCAGTCAGTGCAAAGCCCCACATGGGGTCTCCATATCACAATGTGAAATCATGATTTGAGCTGAAATCAAGAGTCTGTTATTTAAATGAATGAGACATCCAGGTGCCCCAATATTATTTATTCTGGATCACTATTGTGAACAAAATGAATTAAATATCTTTAATATATCAAAGACTCTCATTATGGTACTATTTCTCACAGAACAAATATTACCTTTAATATTCTTTCATGTCAAGTATTAGTAGAAAAAAATAATACGTTGTTTTAAAGAGACAAATTGGTCACTTAAAGCAATGATTTATCTAGAAAGGATGACAAAGAGTTTCTTTCCATTTAAAAGGCAGGGATTATTTCCCTTCTGGCTGCTAGCTGTCTGATTGTGCCTAGCTACATGAATTTGCTTAGCACAGAAGCACAAAAGACATTACAGGTAAATAGGTAAGGGATGTTTCTCCTGGTTAAACTTGGCTATGTTTGTTTTAACTCCAAGAAAACTACAATATCACAGAACAAAACTATGGCATCATTGAATGTGTTCATTCTTCCATACTGCTTTTAAATACTCAATGAAGTATAAAAAGTTCTCAGGAGCCCCTTAGCCCAGTTTTATAGGTAGATCTCAGGATGAGAAGGAACACTGGTCTAAGCCACATTAAGAATATGCACCAGAACTGTCATTAGAACTTGGGAGTATCTGCAGACAAGCCTGTGCCCCAAATAGGAGCCTGTGTCAGTCTTAATCACTGCGGAATGATACTATTAACTACAACAAGCACTTTTTTTTTAATGTTTTTTTTTTTTTTAATTTATTTCTAGGAGAGAGAGAGAGAGAGAGACAGCGTGAGCAGGGGAGGGTCAGAGAGAGAGGGAGTCACAGACTGAAACAGGCTCCAGGCTCTGAGCTGGCAGTCAGCACAGAGCCCGACGCGGGGCTCCAACTCACGAACCACGAGATCATGACCTAAGCGAAAGTCGGACACTTAACCGTCTAAGCCACCCAGGCGCCCCGACAAGCACTTTTAACTAAAGGAATTTCAAGGCTAAAACCAGCATCAGGTCAAAGGAAACCACATTTCCTGGTAAAAAGATAAACATAAATGATTTACAAAGTTGACATTGTAAAATTCCTTCAAAATTGGTTTTAATATAATTTTGTCCAATTAAATATACATCACAAAAAAAGAGATAAACATATGGTTTTTTAATCATGCAGTCAGCTAGCATTGTGCATTTTCCATGTTGTAATCGTAAGTTCTAAACAGGTGTCAAACTTGAGTCTAAACAGTAAAGATATTCTTGGAACAGTTGGGTCAGACCTAAGAGAAGTGGCTCAGGAGGCTTCCAGGACACTCCATCCTCAGCAAAAAAAGGAGCCAGCTATAGGGAGTTATACCCACTTACATGGAGCCAGCTTTTTCATTAAGGAGTTAGTGATTCTGGAATATTAATTCTTCCAATGCATCCTTCATCCCAGAGCCCTATAATCCTATGAAGACATGGATAATAAGTTAAAAGGGCAAAAGCTATTTGACTAAAATATTTATAGCAGGACATTCTCTCTAGCCTGCCACAGTACAACTTAGATGATTGCACAGTGCTCTCTCCCAAACAACCTTGTTCATTTGGCACTCATACTTTTGTGCATAAGTGGAGGCATTTGGCAGAGTGACCGTAGCTCATGGCAAGAGATTTTGGTGCCCAGTAAAGCAGCAGTACATTTCACAGAGGCCCGAGTGGATAATGTAAAGAAGAGTAGACGAGTGCCAATGCCCAGAGGGAGACAGCAGCGTGGTGGTAGCAGTTGGTGGGAGCAGACTTGTTTGCAAGAAAATGTGAAACACTCTCTAAAATACCACACAGGGGCCTTTGTTGAGCACTAACGTTTTTCCATCTGCTCTGGGGTAGGCTGCCAGTATAATTTCTTATCTGCTCACAAGCTGCTGAAACTTAAGAAGACAAGGTAAAGGTGGAGTCAGTGTAATGTTGCTGGCTTCTATATTCCTATTTTGTAGTATTTGGAAGTTAATTTTTATTCATGCGGTGGTCACAACTTCCGATTTTAACCTTAACAAGTGTGTGCTGTGTAATGTATCATTAGCACGATTACATGGTTTTAATTATAGAGCCAGACAAAACCATCTTATGGTAGCTATCCAGAATCCAGTCAGATATAATTTTATTGTCTCCAATATTTGTGGTGCTGACATACTAGAAAGAAAAATATATATGAATAGAGGACAAAATTCTGCCAAAAAGATCAAGTGGTTTGAGCAGAATTAATAGGGATATAAATACTCCAATGAAATGGAATTGATGGTTCTCTAGTGGCAGGTGAGAAAACACTTTGAATATCTCAAGAAAGCCAAAAAAAATTCAAAACCAAACTGAACAATGCAGAGAGTTATATGTAAATATAGAAGTGCTTGAGGGATTGTGAGAGTAAATAACATCAGAAGAATTGGCCGATGATGTGATTTACACCCAGGAACATGGGCTTCAAGAACTCCCACGTCTTAAATTTAGGAAGTTGCTTCTGATATCACTGTACATTGGACTTGCCATGTGCACGGATAACCACAGCAAAAGCCACACACTGTACCAAAGTCAGAGGCCTCTGGTCAATAGAAACTGCAGAACAACAACAATGAAACCCATTCTTATTTATATCTTTGAATGACAAGAAGTTCACTCATTTTATGTGTCAAACTTGTTGCAGACTCTGGGATAGAATGATAAACAATAGAGTCCATATCGTCATGGAGTCTATAATCTACAGGAGAAGATGGAGAGAAAAACAAATAATCACACATTATAAAAAGTATGATACTGTATTTCAACAAATCTGAAATGCTACCAATTGTAAAATGTGCTATTTTTGTATTACTAGGAAAAAACACTAATAAACTACAATGCAATGCTTTTTTACCATTTAAATTTTCTATATTTTATATTTTTTAAAGATTTGTTTAGACAGATTTTATCATATAACCACTCTTGCTCAGACATAGAAAGTAAATACAAAGGAAATCAGCTGGATAATGTTTTCCTAAAAATCTTTTCTATTCACAATCAAACTCTTCTTGGTGATATTGATGTCATCACACACACACACACACACACACACACACACACACACACTATCATTGTCTATGTTATCAGGAATGTTAATGCTCTAAGATTTCTTACAATGCACTCTATTTTTGCTTCCAAAATTTTCTTCCAAGTCACTGAACTCCATTCTACAATCTGGGTGCCAGTAATTTCCAGCTTAGCATGTGAAAGGCAATTTCTGTGAACAGAATTCAGTAACAAAATATAACTCATTTTCATCTATTGTTAGTATCCTTCTTTTTCAGACATCATAAAGAAATTCATTGTTACTTTGCAAGTAAATGTGGAGATGCAATGAGTTCTCCACTGACTTATACTTGCTGCACTATCAAATTCATGCCACATTGCTATTCACATGCATTTCTGCATTCACAATATCCATTTTGTTTTACTGCCAAACCAGTGTCATTTAAAAAATATTTTAAAATGGCAATTAAGTTTAACAAATGTAATGCCAAAAATGAACATAACTCTACAATTTTCAAGCTCATTTTAGAGTGATAAGCCAGGCAAGGTGGCAGAAAAGTAGTTGTTAAGAAGCAGACAAGGAAACCAGTTTAGCCAAGAGAACAGAAGCCTTTATTGTGTTAAAAACTACTGAAATGTCAAGATAAAAAGGATTTTTAAGAATCCTATCATGTTCAGTGACAAAGGGCAATAATGAACTTAGAAGTAAAATCTTTTGAAGGAGTTGCAGCTACATCTGTGGATTGAAATGTGTTTGGGGAATAAATTAAGAGAATAAGGTTAGTAAGTATAGTCAGTTCTCTTAGCAAGTTCAGCTTTCTTTAGAGAATAAAGAAAATGTGAAAGTTGGTTAGTTATAAGAGTAAGTGAAATAGAGGCAATTATGTATTTTTAAGATTTGGGGAACTCTAACACATCTAAATGCCATTAAGAATGAGCTAGCAAATTGGGGAAACTGGCAGAAAAAGAAGGCAAAAGGGATGATAAATACTGTATAGTACCTGAGAAAACTATAGACAATGAGGTTGGGATTAGATATGGAATAATGGTTATAATCACAGACTCAGGAATCAGATAGAATTTGTGAAAATAACACTGCTTAATTCTGGGTGACCTTGCGCAAGTTAGTTAACCACTGTGACTCAGTTGCTTCATCTGAAAAACGGAGACAGATGACGGCACCTATCTCAGAGGATTGTTATAAGGATTACATAAATTTGAAATGTCCTTAGAATAATTATGTTGTTTGTAATGTCCTTGTAATAGAACATAACACATATGAAGGATTTATAAGCTTTGTTGTTGTCATCTTATTAAATATGTTTACATTAGTTATAGCGAAAGAACTGGCTGCTTTAAGTTAAAGATTACTATATATACATCACTGGCTAAAAAGCATGATATCAGCGAATTCCTAAAATTTGTGGCATACGTGCTATTGGTGTTTTAAACCAAATCATATCTTTCTGCACCCTCACAAATCTATTACAGACCAAAACGTACAAACAAGCAAGAGAGAGAGAGAGAGAGAGAGAGAAAGAAGGAATTTAATATGCTGACTGACAACTCCAACCCTCAACTTTTGACCTCACTTTCTAGATAGAAAATAAAGATTTCTAAAATGTTACATTCTGTGTGGTTTATAAGATGAATTTCTCTTTATTCTTTCCTCCACCTTCTCCTCTCTCCCTGCCCCTCTCCCTATTCTCTGCTCTCCAGCCTACACCATAATAAATGATGATCCAGGATACTAGATTCCCATGTTATGGGGTCCATTTGCACAAAGTTATATCAGACCCAATAAGTACACAAGAAGAAAATCTGATTGTTCTGATTTGGTCCAGGTTCATACACTGGATCCAATTATTCTTGTTCAGGCTATAGAATCATTTGTGTCATTTACCAGTGCAGTTTCTAGGGCCTTATGCATGTGATGCCTTAGAAAGGGGATGAGTTTCCTGAGAGAGCATCTTCATTATGAATGCACAAACAACCCAAAATGTCTACCACAGAATGGGATCTGTATCCCAAACCTTCACATTCTGGTGGAAATTCAATTTTATAGCCTGATTTTTTCATGGCTTAGAAACCAGGAATCCTTTGTAATTCTTTTAGTACAAACCAGTTTGAAGTCATAAATTGTGCAAATAGTGAAAATTTTACTTCTTCCTTCCCAGTTTGGATAACTCTTAATCATTTCTCTTGTCTGATTTCTGTGGCTAGGACTTCCAGTACTATGTTGAATAGAAGTGGTGAGGAGGAACATCCTTGTCTTGACCTTAACCTTAAGGGAAAAGCTCTGTTTTTCACAATTGACTATGATGATGCTGGCCGTGGGTTTTTTCATACCATATTTTTCATATCTCGCCATTATTAGGTTGATGCATGTTCCCTCTAAACCTACTTTGTTGAGTGTTTTATCATGAATAGATATTGTACTTTGTCAAATCAAATGCTTGTTCTGTATCTATTGAAAAAGATCATATAGGTTTTTTTTTTTTTTTTATCATTTCTCCTATCTTTGATTTGCAAATATTGAACCACCCTTACATCCCAGGAATAAATACCATTTGATCCTGGTGAATAATTTTTTTAAAGTATTGTTGGATTTGGTTGCTAATATTTTGTTGAAGGTTTTTTGCATCTATATTCATCAGAGATATTGTAGTGTCTTTATCTGGTTTTGGTATCAGGGTAAAGGTAGCCTCATAGAATGAATTTGGAAGATTTCCCGCCTCCTTTATTTTTTGGAAAAGTTTAAGAAGAATAGGTATTAACTCAAACTCTATGGTAGAATTCGGCTACACACTGATCCTGCACTTCTGTTTTTTGGGTTTGTTTTTTTTTTTTGATCACTGATTCAATTTTATTGCTGGTAATCAGTCTTTTCAAATTTTCTATTTCTTCTTTATTCAAATTTGACAGGTTATATGTTTCTAGGAGTTTATCCATTTCTTCCAGGTTGTACAATGGGTTGGTATATAATTTTTCATAACATTTTCTTATAATCATTTGCATTTCTGTGGTTTTGGTTATTATTTCTCCTCTTTCATTTCTGCTTTGTTTTGTTTGTTTGTGACTTGTTTTTGTTTGTTTTTATTTCTCTTTGTCTCTCTGTCTTTTGTAGGTCTGGCTAAAGGTTTATTAATTTTGCTGAACTTTTTGGTTTCATTGGTCTGTTCTATCAGGTTTTTGTTGATGTTGGTGATTGTTTTGTTTCTATTTCATTGATTTCTGCTCTAATCTTTTATTATTTCCTTCCTTTTACTGGTTTTGGGTTTGCTTCATCTTCTTTGCTTAGTTCCTTTAGATGCAAGGTTAGGTTGTTTATTTGAATTTGTTTTGTTTTGTTTTTTGCTTCTTGAGATAACGGCTCTTATGGCTATAAACTTTCCTCTTAAAACTGCCTTTGCTGTATCCCAAAGATTTGAGACCCTTGTGTTTTCATTTTCATTTGTCTCCATGCATTTTTTGATTTCCTCTTTGATTTCTTAGTTGACCCATTTCTTGTTCAGTAGCATGTTATTTAATTTCCTGGTATTTGTGCTTTTTCAGACTTTTTACTTGTAGTTGATATCTAGTTTTGTATCGTTCTGGTCACAAAAGATGCATAGTATGACTTCTATTTTTTTGAATTTGTTGAGATTTGTCTTATGGCCTAATATGTGATCTATTTGAAGAATGTTCCATGTACATTTTAAAAGAATGTGTATTCTGCTGTTTGCAGATAGAATGTTCTGAATATATCTGTTGGATCCATCTGTTCAATGTTTCATTCAAAGCCACTGTTTTCTTTTTGATTTTCTGCTTGGATGATCTGTCCATTGAGGTAAGTGGAGTCTTAACCATCTCTAGTATTATTGTATCACTATCTCTTACTTCCTTTATGTGTGTTAGTAATTGTTTTATCTATTTGGGTGCTCCATGTTGGGCTCATAACTATTTATAATTGTTATATCTTTTTGGATTGTTCTCTTTATGATTTTATAGTGTCCTTCTTTGTTCTTGTTACAGTCTTTATTTTAAAGTCTATTATGTCCCTCAGCTTTCTTTTCACCTCCATTTGCATGATAAATGCTTTTCTATTCATTACACTGAATCTGCACATGGTTACAGGTTTGAAATGAGTCTCTTACTGGCAGCATCTAGATGGGTCCTGCTTTTTTTTTTTTTATCCATTCAGTTACTCTGTTGTTTTTATTGGAATGTTTAGTCCATTTACTTTCAAAATAATTGTTGATAGGTTTGTAGTTATTGTAATTTTCTTACTTGTTTTATGCTGTTTTTGTAGTTTTTCTGTATTCCTTTCTTCTCTTGCTTTCTTATCTCACAGTTAGTTGGCTTTATTTACTGATATATTTAGATTCTTTTATCTTTATTTTTTGCATCTCTATTACTGTTTTTTTTCCCCTTGGTGGTTACTGGTTATATAAAACATTTTTAAGTTGTAGATGATTAAGTTTAAACCCATTCTTTACTGAAGTGAATATGTTTTACTTCAAGTCATACTGACTAGTGGATGTGGGATTAAAATTCTAGCACTTCAATAAAATCTAAAAATTCCAACTTTTTAACAGAAACTGACAAGCTGTTGCTAAAATTTATATGGAAATAGAAAAGAAACTGAGTATTCAAACCAATGGTGAAAAAAAAATGCTGCAGAGCTAACACATGCTGATGTCATATTTACTCCAAAGTTCAGTAATGAAGAGAAATGGTTTATGAATAGATTCATGCAGATCAGTGAAGTAGACTTAACAGTGTATCGCAGCAGGTAATAGAATAAAGTTGGACCTTTTTCTCAAATCATATAGAAAATGTAACTCAAAATGGTTCAAATAATTAAATAATACTAGAGAAATCCTCTGGAAGATCATAAACAGTTCCTCCAGTGTTTATTTAATATTACAATTCCATTTGCAAAGTAAGTTTCTCCATATTAAATAGACAAGAGTGGTGCACCAGAATAAGGATTGTTTTCAGTCAAGACTTAAGGTTAAGGTAAGGATTAGTAGTTAAGCCAAGATAGTTATATAAAAATCCTACCAACAGTGTTGCAAGATTACAATCAAGGAGAAAGATGAGTAAAAGTGGCAAAGTATAAGTATAAAGATTAGTTCACGTATCTACCAGAAATTCATGAGCATCACCCTCTATACTTATAACTAACTCATGTTTAGTGTTTAAGCTTATGGCAGGATAGTGGGTGCTTTTTCCTTCCTTGGAGCCCTTACTGTTGGGAATTGAGGGATTTGTAATTCTTTAACTTCTAACCTAATATTTTACATTCTCACCATATTATATCTTGATATAACTTAAACATATCAAGTATTATGTTATAATAGAAAAAACTTAAATATATCTCTGTTGCATGAGAACATAGTCTGTGTCTACATTTTCACTTAATAAAATTGCAATAGCATTATTTTTATAAAAATTAAAATCCAGAGTATCTTTACAGTCATACTCTGAAAACAAGTGGCTAACATAATTTTTAATTATTTAATTATCAGCTGCATATGACCCAGAAAAATTAAGTTGCTTTACCAAAGTTCCACATTGTTTCTTCGGTCACAGTAAGTAACAAAATTGCTAATACTCATTAATATATGTATCATAACTTTCAGATGTCTTTATTAATACAACAGTACTTAATAGTATGTCACCATATTCACATAAAGTCATTGTATGTGTATACCTGTGTGTTTCTTTTCAGAATTCCACTTGCAGATGCATTTCTGAATTGCCTGTTAATGAGCTGATATTCTCTACTAGAAGCCACAATTAACAAAGATTTTCATAGATTATTTCATAGAAATTTTTTGCAAAGTTTTGCTAAAAATAAGTATAGTTTTTAAATGACATTATACTTTTGACAATTTAATTGTAGACATTATTTCAATGTACATTTTGAGCAGATTATGTTCCATTAATAATATCTAAGAAATCACTCAGTATGCCAGAGTATGAGTTGTTAGCATGAAACAGTATAAGATTCATAGACTGCCCTCAAGTAGATTACATTAGCCATCAGTGAATTTAGAATTTGACTTACCACATACGTCCTTAGAGGGGATTTTCAAAAGTTACAAGTTAATTAGACTTTTTCAGCTTGGGTAAAAAAGGTCCCAAATCATTTCATACCACTTATTACTATATCTGCTAACTTTTTTTATTATTAAGTCTCTTTTTGGAGTAAATGTTTGTATTCTTTGTTGATTTGATACAGAAAGATGATCAATTGAAAAAAGAAAACATCATCATCAACAAAATGCCTTCCTATTATTTTTCTCTACACATAGCCTAGATACTGCATACAAATAATACTATAATATTCTTTTTGTGCCCTCCTTTTTAAACAATACCTTACAGACATTATTCTTATAAAATATGATAAATATGCCATTACCTACGTATAAATGATTACAATAGAAGATGCTGAAATGTATACTGTATTTTAAAATCGATTTTATCAGAATATATATTAATTTTACCTATGTAGATATTTAATATGGTATTTTTTAAGTTTATTTATATGTTTTGAAAAATACAGAGACCATGCAGGTGGGAGAGGGGCAGAGGGAGAGAGAAAGAGAGGGAGAGAGAGAGAGAGAGAGAGAGAGAGAGAATGAGAATCCCAAACAGAATCCATGCTGCCATCGCAGAGTCCAACATGTAGAACAAACTTATGAAACTGATGATATCATGACCTAAGCCAAAACTGAAGGTCTGACACTTAATGGTCTGAGTCACCCAGACATCCCTTAATATGGTGTTTTATTTTATTATTTTTTAAATATTTATTTATTTTTGAGAGAGAGACAGTGTGAGCAGGGAAAGGGGCAGGGAAAGGGAGTCACAGAATAGGAAGTAGGTTCCAGGCACAGCTTGACATGGAGCTCGAATCCACGAACCATGAGATCATGACCTGAGCTGAAGTCAGACGCTTAACTGACTCAGTTACGCAGGCGCCCCCTTTAATATGGCATTTTAAATGAAAGTTCTTATATATATATATAAGAAATGTATATAAATTTATATAAATTAATTTCATATACATATTTCATATGCACATATATTTCATATATATATCATATATGAAATTAATTTAGTTTATGACTTGAAAATATTGACTTATTGGTGTAAGCTTACTGCCAGTGGGAGAGTCAGATATATTTGACCAAAAAATACAGTGAAATTTAATGAATATTTACAATAATGAACAATTAACATGCTTAAATCTTCAACATCTAAGTAAGGTAATTTGAACTTCTGTTTTCTCAATTTTATGTGAAGTTTCAGTTCCTGCATTTTTAATCATCTCATTATCCAACATAGCAAATATTGAAAAAAATATGTTCCATATCTCTAATGCTACAGGATTAGATTAGTGAACTAATAAAAGTAATTATTTTCCCTCCTTGTCTTAAATATTTAAGAGGTTTGTGTTTTCTTAAGGTAAAATTTATATGCCATAAATCTGACTGGATGTAAGTGTACAATTTAATGATTTTTAAGAACTTCTTGTAAATGTTGAAAATAAGTATTAAGAGCAGAGATGTAACTTTTTCCTGGTCTTCATAAGGAAGACTTTTTTTACCATAGCGTATGATATTAGCTATAGGTTTTACATACAATTTATAATGTTGACAAAATTCTTTTCTATTCTTATTTTGTTGAATTATTAAGAATGGATGTTGGGTTTTGTGAAATGTTTTTCCTGAGCTTATTGAGGAAGTCTGGTATATTATGTTAAATGTTACTAAAATATAAAACAACCTTGCATTCCTAAAATAAATCCCACTTGGTATTGATTGAGAATGTTATATATATATATATATAAAATGAGATTTGATATGCTCTTATTGTGTTGAGGGTTTTTATGTCTGTATTTGGGAAAAATATTTGTCTGGTTCTCCCTCCCTTTCTTTCTTTCTTTCTTTCTTTCTTTCTTTCTTTCTTTCTTTCTTTCTTTCCTTCTTTCTTCCTTCCTTCCTTCCTTCCTTCCTTCCTTCCTTCCTTCCTTCCTTTTCCTTCTTTCCTTCCTTCCTTCCTTCCTTCCTTCCTTCCTTCCTTCCTTCCTTCCTTCCTTCCTGTGTGTCTATATCTAAGCTGTAAATATGAGGTATGTTGCCTCATTTCCTTTTGACCACAAAGAGGTATAGAACCTAGCTATTCTCTCTCTCTTTTTTAATTTTTTAAATTTTATTTAAAAAAATTTTAACATTTATTTATCTTAGAGAGACAGAGAAACAGAATATGAGCTGAGGAGGGGCAGAGAGAGAGGGATACACAGAATCCGAAGCAGGCTCTAGGCTCTGAGCTGTCAGCACAGAGCCTGACATGGGGTTTGAACTCACAAACCATGAGATCATGACCTGAGCCAAAGTTGACCCTTAACTGACTGAACCACCCAGGCATCCCTCTCTCTTTCCTAAATTTTTATTTATTTTTGAGAGAAAGCATGAGCAGAGAAGGGGCAGAGAGAGGGGAACAGATGATTTAAGGAACTGAAGCAGGTTCTGCACTAACAGTAGTGAGCCCAGTGTAGGGCTTGAACTCATGAACCATTAGATAAGGATCTGAGCCAAAGTCTGATAGCCACCCATGTACCCCTCCCCGCTAGCCCAGCTATTCTCTTTCCTCTTGCAAGATACTTCAGGTAAGTCTTTTGTTTCTCAACTGTGGTGTTCTTATATTTGTTAATTATAATTTAATTCTTTAAATTATTCATTATGTTCTGGAGTCCCTTCTCATTAGATATCTGGGAGACATTCTCAAAGAAATTTAATATAGGTCACTTGAATTATTGTACATTTATGTTACAGTACTTGTTTGTCACATTTTGAAAAGTACATACTATATTTCTTAAAGAATAAAAAAGCCAAAAATATTTCAGACATTAGAGTTTTTACTGAGCCCTAAAAAGTTATAGCTGAATCAGAAATCCAGTACTATTGTATATTTATTACAACTGGTAAAAATGAACTTTATTTTTTAAGATGTTGCAAGGTGTATTAATAAATGACATGTGTCCTATAATATTTTTCTCACAGATTTAAGATTTATGGGGTTCCTAGGTGGCTCAGTTGGCTAAGCCTCTCACTCTTGATTTGGGCTCAGGTCATGATCTCATGGTTTGTAGAGTTGAGCCTCATGTCGGGCTCTGCACTGATAGTGTGGAGTCTGCTTGGTATTCTCTTTCTTCTTCTCTCTCTGCCTCTCTCTCTCTCTCTCTCAAAATAAATAAACTTAAAACAAAAAGATTTCTTCCCAACTTAATCCTTAATGAGAGTTCAAAAGCCATCTTCTTTATATGCTGCTTTAATAACATTACTCAAGATTTTAAAATTACAGCCTTGAGCATCAGCACAAATTTCTTCACTCAGTTTCCAGTTTTACTAAAATATTCTCGATCATATAAATCTTAAGTTTTTGCTTTTCTGCTTTTGCTCTAATTAAACTATGTGGACCAGTATGCTTGCAAAATGATTTATTGTAACTCCTCAGATTCAGGACCTCAAGACCTGAGAGAAAAGATATTTTGTCCTATGTAGTGGTGAGGGAAAGTTGCTATTCAAAATTACAAATGTATGTCTTTGGTTATCACAAAACTTTAGGACTCAGTTTGTCAATTGAAAATTCTTCACACAAACCAATTAGTCTATAAAACTTTACTTCCAATCTAGACTTTGGATAGAGCACAAGTAATTGAACAACAAAACAAGTCTTTCTAGTAGTACTTATTTGATGCTAATAGTAAAAGTAGCTTCAATTTGTTTAGTGACAAATATATACAAAATATCACTGTTCTAGGAATTTTATCACAATATTTTATTTAATCCTGCAATTTAGTTATTATAGTCATTTCATTTCACAGAGGAAGTCTACTTAAAGCTATACAGCAAGTAGTAACTAAGACTGTCCCAGTCTGGCTGTAAATATGATTTTCTTTCCACCATATTATTCTTTTATGTCCTTGACCTTTGTTTCCCAAGACTAGAAGTGTATGTGGATTAATTTAAACAATATAATGTAATTCCTAATTTCCTATAGCTTCTTTAAGGGGTTGGGATGATAAAGGTTGGGCTGCAAACTTGGGAAAACAAATTTCCTTTAATATGTACTAAACCTCACGCAGTGTCCTGAATGCTTACAATATGTTAAGGTTGCCGTATTCTCATCACCACCTTTTGAGTTACAGATAATTAATCTCATTTTAGAGTTGAATAAACTGAAGCTCAGAAAGGTTAATTGCTTTGCACAAAGTAACAAAGCTAATAAAGAAGAACAAAAATACAAACCTGAGTCTCTCTAATACATAAATCTCTCTATCTTCTTACTCACACATCAACGCTCCTGCTGATAAGCATTTTATATTAAAAAAAGCTAATAATCTTGTATGGTCTTTTTTCTTATGGTTTTCCAGTTTTATTTTCTATAAGAGTCCTTTTCTTAGCCTTGAATTTCTGCAATAATTATCATGGTCTCCCCCGCCCCCACACAAACACACACCGTCTTCATTGTGGAACTCATACACTTTGATCTTTATAAACATTTTAGTATGGAGAGTTTTAAATATAATATAATGAATCCTCATACATCCATTACCAGTCTCCAAAAAGCATCAGTATTTGTGATCACATATCCGTATTCAGTCTGTCTCCAACTCTTTACACTATCATTCAGTTTTTCAGATATCTGTATAAATTGAAATGCATAGTATGAAACACATAAGTTTGACAAATGGGGACATATGGTCCACACTTCCTGTAAAAATATAGGATATTTTCATCAGTCCACGTATTTCCCATGTTCTTTGCTGGTCAATTACCCTTGAACTCATAGACAATCATGATTTTTTTTCTCATTTATAAATTAGTTTTGCCTGTTCTAGAACTTCATATACATTGAATATATGTGTATATTATTATGTGTGCATATTCTTTGGTTCGCCATAATGTCTATATATTTCATCCATGTTGTGTGTATCAATAGTTTGTTGGAGATTTTTGCATAATATTGACTCATGACATGAATATACCACACATCTTTTATCCATTTTCCTGATCATTGGCATTTGGGTTACCTATAGTTTTGGGCTGTTATGTAACTGCTGTGAATATTTGGGTATGAAATCTCTTCTGTGGACAAGTGTAGCTTTTTTAATTATCTGGAAATTGGATTGATGGATCAAATGTTTACTTTGTAAGAATTTCCAAACTTTTATTTCCAAAGTAATTGTAACATTTACATTCCCATCAACAATAGATGTGAGAGCTCTGGTAGGTCCACATCGCCATTGACATTTGAGTGTTGTCAGCCTTTGTACGTTTAACCTGTCTAGTAGATTTCTAGTAGTATCTTATTGTGGTTTCAATATATATTTCTCTGGTGACTAATGGTATACGTCATGAAGATATTTTTGTGGTTTTTATTCTAAATGCTTTACTGTTTTAGTTTTTACAGAAAGAGCTATTATCCCTCTTGAATTAATTTCTGTGTATTGTATAAAGTAGGGTTTATAGTTGATTTTCTTTCCATATGGATATAATAGTGAGACCAGCACCATTTTTTAAAAGACCAATATACATGTGGGCATATTTCTGGTTTCTCCAGTCACTATTACACCACTTTGTGTGTGTGTGTGTGTGTATGTGTGTATACCGATACATCTATATATCTATATCTAATCTTCTTATTCTAGGAATTATAATGCACACCACTTAGAGAGTTAAAATTAGAGTACTCAGTGTGAAATATAGGGAAGTTGCACTAGTATAGTTCTTCTACACCTTCTATTGTGCAATTTATATCATATATTTTATGTTTACTTACGTTACAAGCCCCAAAGTAGAGTTACTTGTTTAATATTTAATTAATTTTTGCTTTTAACTGTCAAATGCCTTTAAAATAATTTAAAAATATATATTCTTGGTCTTTTGTTTTACCACTTTTATTGAAGGATAATTAATATACAATCTACTGCAGAATCCCAGATTTTAAGCTACACTACAAACTATAATAATAGCAACCATATGGTACTGGAACAAAAATATACACATAGATAAAGGGAACAGAATAGACATCCCAGAAATAAACTCAGGTTTATATGGTCATTAATCTACAGCAAGGAAAGTAAGAATATACAGTGACAAAAGACAGTCTCTTCCATAAATGGTGTTGGGAAAACTGGACAGCTACATGTAAAAGGATGAAACTAGACCACTTTCTTACATTATACACAAAAATAAATTCAAATTTGTATTAAATTTGTAATGTATAAATGTATAAATGCTAAACGTAAGACCTGAAACCATAAAACTTCAAAAAGAATATGTAGGCGGTAATGTCTTGGATATCAGCCCTAGCAATGTTTTTCCAGATAGATCTCTTTAAGCCAGGGAAACAAAAGCCAAAAGCCAAAATAACATGTTGGGACTACATCAAAATAAAAAGCTTTTGTGCAGTGAAGGAAACCATAACAGAAAAAAAAGACAACCTACGGAATGGGAGAAGGTATTTATACACAATATACCTGATAAGGGATTAACTCAACATAAAAAAAAAATCTGATTTAAAAAGAGGCAGAGGACCTGAACAGACATTTTACCAAAGGAGACATACAGATGACCAACAGTCACACGAAAAGATGCTCAACGTCACTAATCACCAGGGAAATGGTAAATAAAACTACAATGAGATATCACCTCACACCAGTCACGGTGGCTATTATAAAAAAGACAAGAAATAACCAGTGTCGGGGAGGATCTGAAGAAAAGGGAACCTTGTGAATTGTTGGTGGGAATATATATAGGTACAGCCATTATCAAAAATAGTATGATAGTTTTCTCAAAAAAATAAAAATATAAATACCATATGATCCACTACTTTTACTAGTGGGCATTTATCCCAAGAAAATGAAAACACTAATTTGTAAAGGTATGTGCACCACTCTGTTTACTGCACCATTAACTTTATTTATAATAACCAAATATGGAAGCAACTTAAGAGTTCATTGATAAATGAGTGAATAAAGAAGACATGATAGATATATACACACACAAATAGATCTATGTACAATGTATGTATACACACATTCATGCATGGAATATTACTTAGCCATAAGAAAGAATAAAATCTTGTCACTTGAAGCAGCATGAATGGATCTAGAGGGTATTATGCTAAGTGAAATAAATCAGATAGAAAGACAAATACCATTTTATTGGACTTACATGTGGAGTTTAAACAACAAAACAAATGAATAAACAAACTAAACAAAAGGGCACCCATAAATACTGAGAATAAACTGGTGATTGTTAGAGTGGGTAGTAGAATGGGCAAAATAACTGAAGGGGATTAAGAGGTACAAATTTCAGTTATAAAGAGAATAATTCATGGGGCTTAAAGGTATGGCATAGGAAATATAGTCAATAATATTGTAATAACTTTGTAACTATACTTATCATGGTGAGCTTTAGTTAATGTAAAGAATTTCAAAACACTATGTTGTACACTGTTTCAAGTGTATTAGTATATTAGTTTCATAATATAACATTATCAACTATACTTCAATTAAAAAATGAGAAAAAAATGTCTACAATGTAATAAGTTTCAACATACAGATAAACTCATTAAACCATTACAGTGATAACACAGCCAGCACTTACATAAGTTTTCTTTTACCTCTTAGTAATTCTGTCCTCACATTTGTTGCCATCCCCAAACAGGCAATCATTGGACTGCTTTCTGACACTTTAAATTAGTGCGCTTTTAAAAATGTTTTATGGGGCAGCTGGGTGGCTCAGTCAATTAAGCATCCGATTTTGGCTCAGGTCATGATCTCATGGTTCATGAGTTCAAGCCCTGTGTAGGGCTCTGTGCTGACAACTTAGAGCCTCCTTCAGTTTCTGTGTCTCTCTCTCCTTCTGTCCCTCCTCTGTTCTCTCTCTCTGAAAAATAAACTTTAGTTTTACAAAATGGGGAAACTGAATGGGTCAGTGGATTAAGCATTCGTCTTTGGCTTGGGTCATGATCTTATGGCCCATAAATTCTAGTCCTGTGTCCAGCTCTGTGCTGATAGCTCAGAGCCTGAAGCCTGCTTTGGATTCTGTTTCCCCCTCTCTCTCTGCTGCACCCATACTCTGTCTCTCTCTCCCTCAAAAAAAAAAAATAAATAAATAAACATTAAAAAATTTTTAAAAAATTTCTGAGGAATGTCTTCATACAGAATTTACCATCTTGCCTGGGTTCTCCCTGAATATAATTATTTTAATATTCATCCATGTTCTATATATCAGTAACTCATTATTGAGAAGTATTCTCTCGTATCCATAGCTCACAGATTGTTTAACCATTCAATTTTTCATGGGCATTTGAGTTGTTTCAAGTTTTAGGCTATTACAAATAATTATGCTGTGAACATTTACATAGAATTGTTTGTATGGACATATATTTTATTTTGGATACATGGATGTGGAATGGCTGGATCATACTGTAGCTGTATATTTAACAGGTTAAGAAACTACCAAACTGTTTTCTAAGGGCGCCTTACCATCTTATATTCCTTTTAGCACTATATGATAGCTCCAGTTACTCTAAATTTTCACTAATGTTTCCTTCAGTTTCTCTCTCTCCCTCTCTCTCTCCCTCTCTTTTCAATTTTAGACACTCTAGTAGCTGGGTAATGGTATTTCATTATCACACTGTAATGTAATAGTTGGTTTAATTTGTCTTCCTGATAGAAGAATTCTTGAAGTTGGGCATTGAGTCATTTCTTTCTTTCTTTCTTTCTTTTTTTTTTTTACAAATAGTTTATTGTCAAATTAGTTTCCACATAACACCCAGTGCTCATCCCCACAAGTGCCCTCCTCCATGCCCATCCCCCCTCCCCCCCACATCCATCAGTCCTCAGTTTTTGTCAGCATTCAAGAGTCTTTGAGTCATTTATTTCTATGTACTCATCACTTAGCATATTATCTTTCAAATGTTGGTGCTCTAATAAATTTATTTAATTAAATTCAATTTTTAGTATGTAGAATAATATCTACTTTATAATTTCTTCTTGCATTTTGTAGGTCAGTGGGAAAAAATGAATATTTGAATAATTTCAGGGTTGGCATTGTAAATATCTGTCCTTTGACTATTCTTCATCTCAAAATACTAAAGCACTATAGAATAATTTCTTACTTTCTTAACTCATTGAAATCTTAATTTTATTCCAGTGGAACTGGTATAAAATTATGAAACCTACCCACACAGTTTTATTTACAAAGTTATAAGTAAATAAAATCCTATTTAGTCCAATCTCCACTCATATTTATGTCCTTGGAGATAAATGGTCACTCATAACTGTTTAGTTCTTGAAAATTGTGTGTCCACTAATTTTATTTATTCCCTTACAAGTATAGAGATCAATTAAAAACATTTTATTATTTTGTATTTTGTTTAAAATGTTCCTTTTTGTTCTTTCTTAAATTAATACATTTTCTTTCCTTTAAAATGTAAAACATACAACACATACAAAACATCAGTAATTGAGGAAGTCCTAAATACATTTTCCTCCAACAGTATATTCTAAATATACTGCGTAAACAGTCATTCAGTATTCAAAATATACTGTTAAGTGGAATTATTATTCAGTATTTATTGCTATTATTCCTTCCAAAATTTTTATATATTATCAAAATTTCTTATTTAAAGAAAAAGATTTTCATTTAAATAAAAGATTTTCATTTAAAGAAAGAGAGCATAATTAATACTGGGTATTACTTTCTCCCACACACTAAACATTTGTGCTCCCACCCCCAAATTTCAAGTGTTAAAATTCTAACCCTAAGGTGTTGGTATCAGGAGGTGTCGCTTTTGGAGTTGATTAGGTAATGAGAGCAAAGCCCTCATGAATGGTACTAGTACCATTATAAAAGAGGCCCCAGAAGGATCTTATTCCGTTTATGCCATGTGAGGACACAGTGTAAACACGATGGCTATGAACCAGGATGGGGACCCCAGATAGACACCGAATCTGCTGGCACCTTGATGTTGGACTTCTCGCCTTCTGGAACTGAGAAAGAAATATCTGTTATTTAGAAGTCACTCAGTCTTTTCTATTTCATTAGAGTAGCCTGAGAAAAGTAAGATACTTTCCACCTGGAAAGAAAGAAGATTTATTTACAGAAAAAATGAATAACATATTTAGAAAGCCAGCCACATAAAATAAGGTCAAACAAAATATTAACTTCTGGATGGCAGAAAACTGATTCAACATGTATGTATCATTAAAGATAGACTAAGATATATTTAAATCCAGCCTGTTTTTTTAAATCAATGCTTCCATATGTATACATGCATACCCCCAACAGAATTTTTAATCACTCTCGCAAATCCAAAGTTTGAACCTTAGAAGAAGAAAGGAAAAATTACAAAATAAATAAAAAGCATTTATCATAGTCTTAAAGGTTTTGTCTTATTGTGAACCATCTGAATTGTTACCATTTTGGAGGAGGCTGCACTCTCTGCTGAGAACACTGTTGTTTTGTTGCCTGAAACACTACTAGCAGGTGGTGAGATGCGGATAAGACAGAAAATGGAACACATGCCATTTGAGAGGGAATGGCTTGCTCTAGCTAGTTCTAACAATTATTAAATGGCAATTCTACAATATGTTGTGTTAGAAATTGATAGCCAACTCTGTGATGTCCTAAAAAATAAAAGTACATTTTACCAAAAGACTGTAAATATTGGTGTTTATGTTCTCTACAACACTAAGCTAATAATATTTAATAATAATTAGTGTCATTACTGAGAGCCTTTCACTCTCAAAAGCTGTATAAGCTGGCAAGGTGGATTAGTAACACATGTTTCATCTTTGTTATATTGAAACTCTATAAAATGACATATTCAATTCCTGCCTGAGATGACTCATCTCTTCATTTTTTTTAATATGGATAAAATTTCTTATGATAATTCATACAGAAGGTTCTCCTTTGAATGATTCTTTAAATACTCAGTTGCTCCCTAATGTCCTGGGATTTCATTTTATTTTATTTTCTGCTCAGGAGTTCCTTCAACAAAGCGGACTGATTTCTACTCCAAGTGAAGGTTTATTTAAAATAGAACTAAATTGGGGCACCTGGGTGGCTCAGTCGGTTGGGCAGCCGACTTTGGTTCAGGTCATGATCTCATGGTTCAGGTCATGATCACACAGTTCCTGGGTTTGAGCCCGCGTTGGGCTCTGTGCTGACAGCCAGCTCAGAGCCTGGAGCTTCTTTCAGATTCTGTATCTCCCTCTCTCTCTGACCCTCCCCTTCTCATGCTATCTCTCTCAGAAATAAATAAAATGTTAAGAAAATTAAAAAAAAAAAGAAAGTAGAACTAAATCAATCTGCTACTCCATGGATGGTAACCCTAAAATGCCTAAAAAGAGAGTGACAAGAGGAGATGAAAAATTAAATTTCAATGCTCATCACTACCCTATAATGTTAATCAGTAGACCAACCGCTCCATATCCTTTGTCATCTAAGAATATTTTTACTACCAGAGTCACGACTCAGAATTAAATGTGTAAATATAACTATATGAAATGTAACATGTTTTGGAATTAAAGTGACAAAGGATGCAACAGTAACTACAAGATATACTCTATGAGAAGAATTTTACATATGGTATTATAAGGAAAGAAAGTACTAAGAAAGCTGTGGTATTAATTTTTTTTTTTTTTGCTGTGGTATTAATTTAATAACTTCTACTGGAACTATCTTTAATAGCTGTCAGGTGCTAGGCACTCAACAAATAGTCATTAAATGCCTATCATGTATCAGACACTGTTGTATGTATTCTCAGGACACAACAGCAAACAGTGATGTGCTGTTATAGAAATTACCGTGGCTCACTTCAATGTAGTTCTTGAACTCATCCCTGGGGAAGCATGTTTGATTAGTATATGGTGGTAGCAGGAGATGGGATCTGAAATAAATTTAGCTGCAATTAGCATAGTGCATCTCTTTTATTGCTGTGAGCCATTGTGTTAAATGTATTCAGGTAAGTTCACTGTCTTCATTATTTATCCTTGACATGGAATTTTGTTTGGATGATTTTATCCCCAGTAGATTAGAGGCTGGCCCTAAGTTTCAGACTATCCTTTTCAACCAGGATTCATAAAACCTTCCTGGACAAAGCAGATAGCTCACTGTGACCTAAGATGTGTTGTTCTGTCTGATTCTGAATACCACTACTACCTAGGTAATTTGACCAACTTAATGCAATAGTTTGCTCACCTTAACGGCTCTCACTTCTAGTTTCAATATAGCTCACATTTAACCTAATTATTTAAAATAAAAATTGGCAAACTAAGGTGTAAGATCCAAATCTGACCCTTTCCTTGTTTTTGTAAATAAAGTTTTTGGAACACAGCCACAACCATTCATTCACATATGGTCTATGATTGCTTTCATGCTAGGATGGTAGACTTGAGTAGTTGCAATGCAGGCCATATGGACCAGAAATATTTATTGTCTCTCTCTTTACAGAAAAGTTTGCTGAGCTTTGCTGTAAGGCTTCTATTTGAACACTTGTTAACTATAGACATTAACTTTCTGACAAGAGAATTTACATTTTTTACTACCAATCTAAACACTTTTTTTTTCTGCCCAATGTCATTCTGTAGTTCCAGCATATCTCCTTGAGAAGCTTACCTGAAATTAAATATTACATTATTTCCTTATTGTTCCTTGTGTAATGTTTCCTGATAGCTACTCAGAGGCACAGTGATGATAATGGTAGTGAGACCAACAAGGAATAATACTCTTTTTGACCAGCACCTCTTCTGTCTCTTTAAGTTCTCTTTGAAACAGAGACCATCGAGACTAGTTAATCAAGGACACCTTGGTGGCTCAGTTATGCATCTGACTCTTGATTTAAGCTGGTCATGTTCTCACAGTTGGTGAGTTCAAGCCCTGCATTGGGCTCTGCACTGTGTCCGCTTGAGATTCTCACTCTCTCTCTCTCTCTCTCTTTCTCATTCTCTGTCTCTTTACTGCTCATGCTTCCTCTCTCAAGAAAGATAAACTTTAAAAATATTATTTGAAAAACCGAATTAATCATCCATGTTATATTTATAAATCCTTTAACAGAAATAGTCTTATTTGTTTTATTACATTCTGTAGATGAGTTTTTTTACTGCTCTTTTTGCCTGCACAGATTTGAAACTGAAGATTCTGGAATTTGTACCTGAAAAGTCACAGTTGCAGAGCTCAGGTGTTGGAAACCAATGAGGCTGGGTTTACTTCCCACCTCCACCACTACATTCTGTAAGCAAATTAGCATATTACATTCTGAAATTGTGAATTACTAAAATAGCTCAAAATAAATTAATATGGTGTTTTCTATACGATCAATAACACTGACTACAACGAGTCTGCTTAGCTTTTATTTTCCTTGAAATTTTATTCTATCTTATTTGAAAAACATGTGATTTTATATTTTAAATATACATACATATTGATTTCATGTAGGCATGAGGATGTATGACAATTCAAAGGCTTTCAGTCATTTGTATGCTCTTGCCACAATATCATCATTAATATTGAGCATCCTCACATGGCCTGAGACACAATAAAGTGCTATGCGGATGAAACAGGTAATGAGAGCATGTGCTCCATGATTGAAACTAGACCATCTTTACTGTCAACAGGGGTTAGGTAGAACAAGTAAGAGTTCCGTTGAAATGTTGATCACATTTTATCTTGATTTTTGTTAGAAAAACCATGCTCTCTTTTCATAAACTACCCTCAGAATGATCAAGTATAGCTCAAGAAGTGTCTCTGAGGCTTCATGCACACTTTGCAAAGCTTTTGTAAAAACATGTATTTTTGAAAAAATATATTTTAGTAGCAATTATACAGAAAAACAGTTCCATTTGCAAATGCTATTGACCCTGCAATTAGATGTTTTAGTAGAATGTGAAATTTTTAAAATATAATAATGCAAATAGTCAAAAGAAAATTCAAATCAAAATTATTTTTAAAAGAAAGAAGAAAAAAACAAGCAAAAGAATACAAAGAAAAATGCTCCAGTAAAATTGCAAGCATTTGTCATGCTGTTTAGTGCGATAAATAAAGTATTAATGATGAGGGATACAGACCCTTAATAATATCACATATATCATCTAGATCCCATATTTATCCAGATTTTATGTAAACTATACATAGTAAATATAGTACCTCTATTATAAATAAGTATATGTAATATTGATCTTAATGTATGTAATACACAATATGCTAATAAAATATAATATTTACCTTATTTCACTGAGAAGGAAACTGTGAGATTAAATGGGAAAAAGAGCATGTATGTATGTGTGTATACGTATATGTTGTGTTTACTCAGAGAGATAATGGGAAGGCTTTTTTTCAAATTATTAACACGTGGATTAACCTGAGTTATAGATATGAAATTATACTTTCCTTTTTTCCTTAATGTTTATGTATTTATTTTGAGAGAGAGAATGCACACACACAAGTCAGTGAAGGGCAGAGAGAGAGGGAGAGAGAGAATCTCAAGCAGGCTCTGTGCTGTCAGTGCAGAGCCTGACGTAGAGCTCCATCCCATGAGATAATGACCTGAGCTGAAATCAAGAGTTTGATGCTTAACCAGCTGAGCTATCCAGGTGCTCCTTTATACTTTTCTATATTGTTAAACATTCTAATAAGAATTTATTGTTTTAAGAATGTATTATTTTTATAATCACAAAATGCTGTTCTTTCCAAAAATTTATCTTGCCCTACCAATAATTACACATTGCTTAAAAGTATAAAGTTCAATTCCTTGGTGTAGGTATGATATCTTTCATGATCTGACTCTCTTTGTTTAATCGCATTGTCAGACTCCTCCTAAATACAGTAAAATCTTGGTTTGTGAGCATAATTCGTTCCAGATACATGCTTGTAATCCAAAGCACTTGTATATCAAAATGAACTTCCCTACAAGAAATAATGGAAACTCAGATCATTTGTTCTACAACCCAAAAATATTCATATAAAAATCATTACAATTCTGTAATATACCACAAAATAATAAAGAAAATATAAAATATGAAGAAAAAGAAACTAACTTTCACTTACCTTTGAAAACCTGCATGGCTGATGTGAGGGAGACAAGAGAGAGGAGGGTTATTGTGTAGGATAATGGGATCACTGCTATCTATTGGCTCAATGGACTCTTTTTCTGCATGGGGTCCATTGTAAATGCTCACACAGGTGTTGACTACAGTATAGTAAATAAACTCTTGTCATATACACTATTTAATGTAACTGGCAATAAGTCAGCAGAGGAAAGGGTCTCTATCTGCTGGCAGCCTGACCAAAATGAAGCAAAGCATTCCTTAGCTTACTTTTGTATGGAAAAGTCAAGGACTGTTGTTAGGGCCTTTGAAGTGACAATAAATACACTATCACCAGTTGTGGGCACCTTCCAACATTCTGAAAAATCACAGATTTCTGCCAAACACTGAGGCCTGAGACTAGGTATCCAAGCAGGGGAGATGATTACCCACCACTCCTCAGTGAGTGAGAGAGAGAGAGTACCATTGGCTCAGTTGTGATGTGACATTCTGCATCATATACTACTTGTATTTCAAGACATCACTCGTTTATCAAGTTAAAATTTATTAGAAATGTTTGCTCATCTTGCAGAACACTCGCAGAACAAGTTACCTGCAATCGAAGGTCTTACTCTGTATGTGTCAACAGTACCAAAATATTTAAACATCTCCAAAGGAAGACAATTTCTTTCATGCTTTCATGAATTTGTTGATTGTTTTCCTTAAATTTTATCCTCCACTTAATTATCCAGGAAGCCAGTGCTCAAGCAATATTGCCTAGCCAGCTCAAACCATGTGAGTGCCATTCCAGAGCCCAGGCCAAATATTAAAAGTAATATTGACTCTTCAATGTCCCCATTTCTCCAGTTGCATATTGATATATCTCCCTTATTCTTCAAGCCTAAATTCTAGAGATTAGACAAACCAATGCAGCCTGTTTTGGTCAAATCCTGATAACTTCTTTTCCTTTGAGTAGACAATCTCCTATCCTGTCCAACCTTACTAAACTCCTTACTTCAAGTAGTTTGGTCAGGCTGCCAGCAGATAGAGACCCTTTCCTCTGCTGATAGGTATGTCCTCTAGATATATTCTAGAGATTATATCTAAATCAAGATTGAAACTAATTTTTTTATTTTTTCTTCTCTTTCATCTGATATCTCTGTGAAGTGATAGCCAGGAGGACAAGGCAGACAAACCAATGCAGCCTGTTTTGGTCAAATCCTGATAACTTCTTTCCCCTTGAGTAGACAATCTCCTATCCTGTCCAACCTTACTAAACTCCTTACTTCAAGTAGTTTGAGTACCCTTCTGTGTTTAAGCAGCAATATGCAAGAGATTGCTACTACATTAAAATGCACAATAAAATGCACTACATTTTATTAATCAGGATACATTAAATTTCTAGAATGTAATATATCTGGAATTAGAAATGCACCTTAATATAAATGGAATGGTGTTTTAGTGTTATGGTATAATTTGATGGTAAAATTTTTAATTCTGTGGTATTATATAAAATCATGCTGTATCTTGAAATCAGTAGCATCTTAGAATTGATTACATGAGTGTGAGAGAAAGAGTGTGTGTGTCTTGGTCAAATCTTATAGAATGTAAACTTCTTAATGAGAGTGAACACTGTGTCTCTGGTATACTTGGCACTTACTAGCCATCCAATAATCATTAGTAAAAGGATTAAATAAAATGCTATCCACAGTAACATATGTGGATGCAGGTGGTCTCATTGGAATGCCAAATGCCTATACTTGAATAGTCTAATAAAACCTGAAACATGTTCCAAGATCTGCATCTTAGAAATATATGCATGTCTCCAAACCTGAATTTGAGCAGAAGATGATAAGGTCAGCCTAACAATTCTGATTAAAAATACTAGTGAAATTGAGGAAAACCTCTGGTTAATCTAAATTCATGTATGCTAAGAATTTTGCAAAGGGACACATTTAGTATTATCAGGAAGCTGAAGTGTTGGACTATTTGCAGTTGTGTGGAAAGTACTCTTTTATGAAGTTACCATCTCTGGTTCACATGATGGCAATGTCTCCATTTCTTTCTTTTTTCATTTTTCTTTTTCTCTACTCTCTGTATCAGTTTTCATAAAGACTTCTCTTAGTCCATGAGTTTGTGTGTTGAGGTGTGCTGTAGGCTGAATAAGGGTCTCCCAATATATCAATGCATGGGTCCCCAGAACCTGAGAATATATTTCCTTGCATGGTCAGAGGAACTTTGCAGATAGGATTAAGGTTCAGGACCTGGAGATGCAAGGATCATCTTGGATTATAATCAAGCACCAAATCTAAGATCTCACATTTTAATGTCTCCTAATTTACATATTTCCATATTTTAAGCCCTTCTCTCCTCTCACAGAACCACTATGACAAAATCTATTATGTTTCCATATGAGTAACATTTCTGAAACAGCAAAACTAATTATGCCCATTCTCTGATCCTATTTTTTAAGAGATTCTATTATTAATAATACATATCTTTTCTATTTGGTAATATGTATCCCCTTATTCATTTATAGTCTTGTATCAATAGGAACAATCTACTCATATTTGTTTTAGACATTGGTTTAGGCAAGTTATTTTGGAGTATATCCTTAATTATGGATATGTGTGATTGTTTCCTCATAGAAATATTACTCTGGTTCTTTTACCTACTGTATTCCTTATAAGTGAACATTAGGCATTGGGGCTGGAATAGATTCAAATTAAACATTTTGAGGATTCATATTTCTTAGGTATTTTAGGCACTTTATATTGTATTCCACCAGGAATACCATGATATGAGGATGGAATTCTAAGAATAATCCTGAGTTTGATCACATTAGAAGGTGTATTTTTAAAGTTTACAATTTACAATGAGTAGGTGGAGTGATATTAGGCACCTTGCTTATATCTTGCTTTCTATCAGTTTCATGTAATGATTTTAGCATCCATTGATTATATATAGTCAAATGGATTATAACATGGAGTGTTATAAAAATGGTGATTTTTAAATTCTATCATTTATTAGTTCTCATTACTCTGTAAACATATATATGTATATATATGTTATGTAATATATATAAGGAATACATTCATGGATTTTTTACTCAATCTGTTACCATCAAAATAACATATCCCTTTAATGTTTACATCAATTTCTAATACTGTAATTGATAATATAAGAACATCTTTAAAATTCTGAGATGTTTTGATGTCATGACATATGCTAAAATCAATAATTTTAACAATAGAGAGTAAATATTTATGATTATTCTATATTATAAAGAAAAGGGATGCCATGTAAGCATTTACTGTATGAAATCACTGTTCTAAGGAATTTCATGAATTCTTTTTCTAGTCAATCCTCAAAATATACTATGTCTCTTGAAGCATTTGTTAGCCACATCTTAGCTACCATCTCATTTTACAGATCAAGAAATTCATACTCTGAAAGGCAATTTAAGCTGCCCACGAATATGTTAGTAATTAGTAAAATATACAGAATTTAAACTCAGGAATTGAAGTTCCTACCCACCACAGTGCCAATCTGAAGTTCTAGTCACCTTTATTTCACTGTATGATTAAAAATAATGACTACATGGGTGCATAGGTGGCTCAGTTGGTTAAATGTCCAACCTCAGCTTAGATTACAATCGCTCGATTTGTGGGCTCGAGCCCCATGTCAGGCTCTGTGCTGACAGCTCAGAGTCTGTAGCCTGCTTCAGATTCTCTCTCTCTCTCTCTCTCTAAAAAATAAATAAACATTAAGAAAGATGACCATATTAGGATTCTCCAGAGTAACAGACCAATAGAGAGAGAGAGAGAGAGAGAGTGTGTGTGTGTGTAGAAAGAGATTTTAAGCAGTTGTTTCAGGAAATTGTGGTGAATGGCAAGTCTGAAATCTACAGGGCAGACCCAGGGAAAAGTTGATGTTGTAGTCTCCTGTCCAAAGGGAATCCAGAGACAGAATTCCTTCTTCCCCAGAGGACCTCATCTTTTTTTCTTAAGGGCTTCAGCTGGTTGGATCAGGCCCATCCACATTGTGGAATGTAATCTACTTCACTCAAAACCTACTAATTTAAATGTTAATCATATTTAAAAAAAATACCTTCCCAGAAACATCTAGAATGGTGTTTGACCAAATGTCTGTACCCCATTGCCTAGCTAAATTGACCAGTATGGAAATATTCAGAGGATGTGCTAAATTTTCATTTTATTTGTATATATTTACAGTGCCATGCTTCACATATTTGACTTCCCCATTGAATCTATTTTTTCTCACTGGAATATTTAGTCCACATTTAAGTTCATTAATTTTTTTTTGTTTTGTTTTTGATGGGTTGTCTTTTTTATGGATTCATTAAACCTCCTATTTGCCTATCCATCAATGATGAGTTTAATATTTATTAAGAAGCATCATATATTAGATTTAAACTAGACTCCATTAGAATTATAGTGGCCATAGGTTAAAATTTTAATTTACAGATGGTCTTTATTTATGGGCTGCTTTGCAATCTTATGCATCCCCCTGTTAGACATTAAAAATAATTTTACAATGAAAGCTATGGCAGAGACCGTGTTCTTCCAGGAGAGTAAAAATGTCATTGTGTTGCAGAAAAATATTTGTCTGAACCCTATTCTCTAAGGAAGAACACTGGGTCCTAGAATTAAACATAAAGGTACAATATCCTGTTCTGTCTTCATCTTCATTCAACACTTTTTTAAGAAGGCCAATGTAGGCTTCAAGAAATGTAAACAATATACTATCCCTGAGATAGAGATTCTCTGAGTACAAGTAAAATTTTGTTTCAATTCATGTATTAGGTTTCAAAATGGTATCAAACACCTAAAATCCCCATATTATTTCATGAATTATTTGGAATCTCTTAAATTTTCCATATCCATTCTCCTGAGGCTTTAAACTAGGTGATGCATTAGCATATCCAATAACTGAAAAACACAAGTGATAAGCTTTCTTGTCTATAGTCTTGGTACCACTTCATTTCATCCTGACCTATTCCAATTATTCCCTAATTTTATTATTTTTACACCTACTACATTCTGGATAATTTTGTATTTATTCTTTAATTTTTTAAAATGTTTGTTTGTTTGTTTTCAAGAGAGAGAGAGAGGGAGTGGGAGAGGGACAGAGAGAGAGGGAGACACAGAATCTGAAGCAACCTCCAGGCTCTGAGCTGTCAGCACAGAGCCAGATGCAGGGCCTGAACTCAGGAATCAAGAGATTGTGACCTGAGTCGAAGTCAGACACTTAACCAGCTGGGCCACCCAGGTATCCCTATTCTTTAATTCTGTAACTTTGACCCTCAGAACTATGGCTGACACTCTGTCCTTCAGCTGCTACTTATTTAAAATAGAATGCCTAACTCTTCAAGAGTTAATTTCAAGTTGTAGATTAATTGGCTGGTGTTATATTGGGTCTTTTCCAATCCCTTGCTTACATATCTTGGACACAGACGTGTTCTAAAAATAATGTAACACTCCATATGGACTGGCAACAATAAGAAAGGGATCATTTGGACATACGCATGACACCTATCCCAGAAACTCATACCTCTAATGTGTTATTGAAAGCACTGATAATTTTTCAAAATTCTACAACCTTTGATCATTCTTTTGGAAGCTTTAGTGCTTTTTAGAGATAATGGTTATCCTACTGATTGTGGGGAGCATAGAAAGAGTATAGTAACTTTATTCTTTTTATTATTCATATTAAAAGAAAAAAAACTGATATGAGAAAAATCCTATGGCTCATAGTAAATTTGTACCTATTATTGGAAAGGCCCCAGTGGCATTACCTGTTTAGCTTTGCCTCTGACCTTCAATATATCCTAGAGTTTCAGAAAATATTCTTTCACTAAAAATGAATGAAACCGAAGCCGAGAATTTGAAGGAAGAGTTTGAGCCTCAAGGGATAGGCCTGTACACAGATTAGCATGACTGGAAGTTGAACAAAGGGGCAGCCACAAGCTTTCCCCTGACCTTTTCCCTTCACTCAGTGGCATTTATATGAGCTTAGACTGCAAGTATTTTAGAGATGGCAGAAAGCAGATCTGGACACAGTTCAAGCTATACCGATTCTTTTTGCTCCAAAGAAATGTAGCAAGTTATTTTTTCTCTTTTTTTCCCCTTGACCCCTAACGTAACAAAGAAAGAAAGAAAGAAAGGAAGAAAGGAAGAAAGGAAGAAAGAAAGAAAGAAAGAAAGAAAGAAAGAAAGAAAGAAAGAAAGAAAGAAAGAAAAGAGAAATTAACTGTTTGAAGGTCAACATAGGAAACTATTTAGAATATATTCTAAATTCTATATTGGTAGATGAAAATCTAGCTTCTGATGCCACCAGGCAATTAAGTTAATGTGAATTTAATCCTGTTCATCTTATGAAGAGGAAGTCTTCATGCTAGTTTTTAGAGAGAAAAATTTAGGAAACACTAGGACAAAAACAAATAAAATGAAAATCACCTCTGTATTCAGTATTGACATTTCCAGTATCCCTATTTTTAATAGCTTTTTTCCTTTATAAGCATTATACTTTTGCAGTAAGAAGAAAATGTTAATAGTAGCAAAAATAGTAGCAATATAACTCCTATCAAGAGTTAGTGTCATTTGCTAACATTTATGTTGAACTTATTAATTTCTGGAAACTTTACTAGCATTGATTTTTTAAGAATTTGGCAATTGTTTCTATTAAAGCAAAATTAAAATATACACAAACACACAGATTATAACACACACACACACATACATACACAGCCATTGACCTTGATGCAGAAAAAGACAAAAGTCTCAATAGCAGATGCTGTCCCATCCCATTATATTCTTACCAGCAGTTTTAGTTGACAATTTCCAGCCCTCAGCTTTTCATTTAAATCCTTCTTTTATTTTGTCTTCTGAGGATCTTTTTAAACCACTTGACTAAGGTATGACTGATGTGTACATTTAATGTATACAACTTGAGTTTGGGGCCTTATAAGGGTATACCCATGAAACCATCACCACTGTCAAGGCCATTGATACATCCATTGCCTCCAAAGTTTCCTCCCATCACCTTTATGATGACGATGATGATTTTGTGTGCATAGTTGGTAAGAATAGGAAACATAAGAGCTACTCTCCGTAAGTTTTAAAAATATAATACAGTATTGTGGAGGATTTTGTTGGTACCTGAAAACTTGCTTGGATACAATTAGAGACAGTTCCAAGTTTTAGGGAGCTAGTGTTCCTCAGTTAACCCTCAATGAGGACTAGGATCTTCAGTGAATCAGTGCAAAACCTCCTTTTTTCTGGAAGGATGACTTAAATCCTGTTCCAGTTTCCCAGAGGATCTTTAGAAGACTAAGCCTGAACTCTAAAACAGCAATAATGCAAGCTTCTCTTGCTTGCCTCATACTCTCTTACTTGTACTTCCTGAGATCACCTTTCATATACATTAGGCATACGCAAGTTCTTGTTTGAGTCTGTGCTTAAGGCCCTCAGACTTGACATACTGGAGGAAAGCAAATATAAGTTGTTCATTTGAGTTACTTCTATTGTTCAAATAATCAGTGATAGAAACCTTGGTGAAATTTAATGCTGACAGGACTGTAAGATGACCAAAATATACTGATTTTCAATTTAATTATTTTACATTTGCAGATCAAAAGTCTCCTGTGATATATACAACTATATTAAAGCTATCAAAGTAAAAATATTTTAAATGAATGGCACATTTATTTTTGGTAATGTGGAATAAACCATTAATTCTGCAACTACAAAATAATTGGATTTTTCTAGAATGATAAGCTCCAATTAATTTTAATAAGATTTCAACCATTCATATTTGTTAGCTGCCCAAAGAAGGAAACAATTCTAGTCAATATATTTATCACTATTATAATGAATATCTTCTGTACTGAAAAATTTGTGTTTGGTATAATCTTCAAAATTACTTAATTATCTTCAAATGAACTCTGTTCCAAGTAAATTTTATTTTAGTTTTTCTCTTCTTCCTATAGAAAATAAAGCACTTCCCTATGGGAAAAAATTGAGGTGGCTCATACTACCTACCTTAAAATAAATTTGTTTTTATTTCCTTTTAAATTAAGTTTGGGTATTTATCATATCCATAATACAAGACCACTTACAGTACATGAGAGTGACATTGTGTGTTCAGGGTTGCTCATAGTCCAGCTCATTTTGAGTAACAGTAAACAGTAATACCTATACTTTTTATTGGCTAATGCTGTAAGGTGGCATCTGTCATCAGCATCCTCATATAAACTCACCATCGCTACTGCATCTGTTCCATCACACAATGTTCTATTTCTGTGTCTCACACATCTCACTAGAGAGGAACAAATATACTATTTTAAAATAAGTTGCCAGTGTTTCTAAATGAGAACTCAAATCATCTTGCCAAAAATGTACGTGACAGAACAGGAATAAACTATGACTTGTGACTTTAAAGAGTATAAAAAAATGGATTAATTGTTCCATTTATATTTAAATAATAAGATCATACAATTAAATAATTAGAGCACAGGTTTATGCTCAATTTTTCACCTTTTTTTCCCTAATATGTGTAACTAGTTTTCATTTTGGATTGTAAATCTATTAATAAAGAGCATGAAAATGTGACACATCTTTTTGAAACTTGGTAGATTCAACATAGTTAATTTTCTATGGCAAATGCTTCTCCTGGGACATGGGGAAATCGAACTGAAACATGAATTCATCTTTCTATTCTTCCAGTCATTCAGTAAGTGTTGACTGATCATACCATGTGCTGGGACAAAGGGATAAAAAATAATTTTTCAAATATTTACTTATTTTTGAGAGAGGGTGAGAAGAGACCATGAGTGGGGCAGGGCCAGAGAGAGAGAGAGAGAGAGGGAGATACAGGATTCCTCCAGCAGGCTCCAGACTCTGAGCTGTCAGAGCAGGACATAAGGCTTGAATTCAAAAACAGAGAGATCATGACTGATACAGAGTCAGATGCTTAAACGACCAAGCCACCCAGGTACCAGTAACAGTAGTGCCCGGTTTCATGGTGCTTATCATTTTAGAAGAGGAAGCTGGAAAATAAACATTTCTGGGGCACCTGGGTGGCTCAGTTTGTTAAGCTTCTGACTTCGACTCAGGTCATAATCATACAGCTTGTAGGTTTGAGCCCCATGTTGGTCTCTGTGCTGACATCTCAGAGCCTGGAGCCTGATTCGGATTCTGTGTCTCCCTTTCTCTTCCACTCTCTCACTTTCTCTCTCTCTCTCTCTCTCTCAAATATAAATACATTAAAAAAGAAAGAATTAATATATATCAAGGGGCATAAGTGCTGTGAAGGGTTATAGAGGAAGATATGGGATAAAAGTTGTGAGAGTGTTGTTTTATAAAACAGTGATCCTGGAAAGGTTTCTAATTCAATGGAAAATCTCTCAAGTGAAGTTAATATTTGAAATCAAAGATTACGGAAATATGTAGTTGTTTTTCCTTTTTAGAAAAGCTGATTATAAAACATCTTGAATGGTTAAGAGATAGTAATACATTGTACAAAAGCTAGTTAGAGAAAACACAAGATTCAACGAGGCCAAGATTCTGCCATCCCAAAGCAGAGTATAAAAGTATGTAAGAAAATCTCAAAAAGGCCAGTCCCTAGGAAGGCTTTCTACTGTGCATCAGTGCAAGCATTGTATTTGGATGCAAACCCTTTAGGCGGCTTATACAACTTAATGGAGGGGACACTACTTTTGTTTGTTTGTTTGTTTAAGAAGTGCAGCATAAATTATTACCATGATGTTAAATTATGCGTCTTTGCTTTACAACTATTTGAGAACATTTTACATGAGGAAAAATATGTCCAAATATAAATGAAGGCCACCCAATATGTGAAAGGTAATGGCATTTTTGTGGCACATAGTGTGTTGCTTAAAGAAAGAAAAGACATGACAAATTTCATTTAATCATGTATTTATTCAATTAATTTATTTAAACAGTGTTCACTTCAAACTAAGTAGATATGCCATTGGACTAAGAGCTTTTGAGTTTTTATTGCTGTTCACGGAACATAAAACATGGCCATTATTTCATTGTGTATGTGTTTTAAATTTAAATAAGGCTAAGAAGATAGTTCTCAATGTGTAGAACATATATTATCAGAGAACTGAGTTATTTTTAAACCAAATTTTCAAATAATACTGGATGTAAGCTTCTGAACAAATAAACCAATAAGTGAGTAAATTAGTGGAAGTGTTTGAGGACATACAACCCCTTACAATGATGTTAAGATAGGATCTTTTCTTTCATCAAGCTTAGAATTTAGTTATAGCAATAGTACATACTAAAATAATGGTGAAATACTAAACAAGCAATAGTCAGGTATTATAATGAAGACTGTATCTGCATACTATCTGATGGCATGTGCTTCTTGTTGTGATAATTATACAGGGTATAGAGTCAATAGATATGGGTCCTACTCTGTCAGTGCAATTTCATAACAGGGTAATTTTGAGTTTCATTGTATGGATCTCTAAATAATCAAATATGAAAAAGAAGAGAGAGAGACTCAAATGAGGCAATGCATGTGAAAGGTATCAAAAGTGTTTTTGGTGTTAGTCACCGTTAATATAGGATTTCAGAAGGATAGTTTTACTGATTCATTCATCTTCTTATTGAACAGATGTTTACTGAACCCCAATTATATGGCAGGCACTGTTCTGGGTGTTGGATTAGACTGGTCCTATACTCTGGGCAAGCTTGTATTCTAGGGGAGGGAACAGAAAATAAACAACTTAACAGGCATATCAAATATCAGACAAGATTATAAATGCTGGAAAAAATAAAGCAAAATAAGGGGATGCAGCATGACAGACTTTGGAGAATTGTTTGAAACAGGGCAATCAGAGAAATGTTTTCGCTGAGAAATATCACATAACAAGAGGTCTGCATGAAAGGAGGGTGAAAACTATGAAAGTCTTTAGAGTAAGAGAGTTTCAGGAAAATGGGTAAATAAATGCAGGTGCAGTAGGGGAATAAACTCCGTGCATTGGGAAAAGAGAAAGGAAGACCAGATGAGTGAGGAGCAGAATGATAGAAGGGCCTTGGGGAGTTTGTAGAGGAGTACCTAATACAGGAAAGGAGATGGAGATAATAAGAAAAGACAGAGTGAAGAACTTTACTAGGGATCTGGAAGAAAATTTGAGATTTCCATAGAGAAAGAGAAGGCAAGGACTCTGTGATGAGAGAACCATGGAAGAGGAAGTGCTAAAACAAACATTAAAATTTTGTTGAATCAGGGTCATATGGGAACTGTAATAGGATAGTGAGCCAAAGCAACAATTTAGAAACAAACAGCTATAAAACAGGTCTTTGATATAAAAATTATTTGGCAATGATAAAAAGGGTGGTTTGAAAGACGGGCCTCTAAGGTCAAAGGTACCTACAAGATGATATATTAGCCCAAGTAGGCTAAGGCTAACTGATTTAAGAAATGAGCCACTAAATCTCACTGGCTTTCCACGAACAGTTTATTTCTTGTCCTTTAGGGATGGCCCTCATGGGGTACTGTCCTGCACAGTCATCCCAGGGTCCTGCCAGACCGTGGCTTTACTGGTTTGTCTTTGAATTCCACTCTTTTCAGCCAACTGATGGGAAGAGAATAGCCTCAGGTTAGAGAGTGTTTATTCTCTACTCTGGGCAGGGGAACTGACTGCTTCATATTCAAGAAGCTGGACTTAAGTCAAGTGGCCACACATCACTGAAAAGGAGCCTGGAAAATACAGTCTAGTTGTCTGACCAGCAAGAAAATCAAAATGAAGAAAATACAGAGATTCAGACATTAGATATGAGTAGATGGCAAAAACAAAATGTAGTCAAAAAGAATATACATATTAGAAAGAATAATAGCATATGTAAAATAAAGAGCACAAAGAAAATCATCCTATATCATAGATGCTACCTCTTATTTTAATATTCTCATTAAAATAAATATGAAAATTTATCATTATCAAAAAGCTTTTCAACAAATATCATTAGGACTGACTCTTCATAACAAAATGTTCTTTTATTAAAATATTACCTTTTGAATTGAATTTTGTATTTTCTGGTTTTCTACCCACTCTTAGAGTACGTCAGTGTGGACTGTGGCGTTTAGATAATGGGATTATTTTTAATCACTTATTTTTCCCATGTTCCCTAAGTGAATAATGCTGGTTCATTATGTCCTCATTCTAAAATGCAATATGTGTATGCATCTGTGTGATTTTTATTTATTGAAAAACTTTTTTTTTCTTACCAATTAGAAACAAAGAGAGCTTAAAATAAGGTTTTTCCCTTAATTTAAGGCAAAGATATAAAAACAGCAGTTTGGTACCCGGAACTATTTGGAAGCATCGATGAAAGCAAGATTTTAAAATATAAAATAACATTCTAATGATAGTGTGGTAGTTGTCAACTTATCCAGAATGGTGGTTAAAATCACATATGGTCTTAAAATCTGACCTGTGGGCTGTGGCTGATAATGAGTCATGAAAAATACAATGCTCTAAACATATATGTAGTAGCAATGGTGGTAGGAGTAATATTAATAAAACAATTACATTTTGAAAGTTTATTTATTTATTTTGAGAGAGAGAGGGATAGAGAGAGAGAGAAAGAGAGCGTGCTGAAGAGGCGGAGAAAGAATCCTAAACAGGCTTCACACCATCAGTGTGGAGCCCAACACAAGGCCTGAACTCATGAACCGTGAGATCATGACCTGGGCTGAAATCACAAATCCAACACCTAAACCGACTGAGCCACCCAGGCACCCCAAAACAATTACATTTTTTAAAGTTTACCTTGACACAGAAGAGTGTCTTCAAGCACATAATCCCCTAGGTAGAAATTCTCTTGATCAGGGAAACACTACACAGAATTATTAATGATTGAATTCAGGTGTAGTAGTAATTAAACCTATATGTATGAAATAACTATTGGCTTTACATCAGATCTAAAAAATTCCTATCATTCTCTCATATTTATTCTTTCTCTCTCTTTCCTACTATTACCTGGTGGCTATACTCTAACTGAATCTTATATTGCAAAAATATTAACTTCTGATATAAGCAGATGCTGTAATGATAGTGCTTGTGGAAAGCAGTGGTTTTTAAAAGTATTTTCCCCCATATATTCTCCATAAGGATTTAGAATAAAACAAGTATTTTCAGGAAAGTTCCCAGGTTGATACTAAACGTTAACAGTTTAAAATAGCTAGAAATTTTGAAATTTTGTGTCGTTAAATATTGCCATTTGAAAATGGACAGGTTATGTCAATTTTTAAAATTATACCTATGGTATCTAAATATCATAATGATTTGATACTAAACAAGACTAATTTAAAAGAAATACACGGGCAAGTGTAATATTCCATGGTTTTTACTTTTTAGATCATATTCAATCCCAATTCCTCCATTGAATTTTATGCAAATAGATACAATACACTTAAGTTTTTTTGATTTTTATTGTTTCTCTTCAATAAATACATATATTAAATGTAAAATGAGTTTTAAAGTTTCCTATAAGCATAAAACAGTAAATATTAACAATTCTTTTAGGTTGATATCTTTCCTACTATAAATACATGTAATGGATAATTGATCAAAGATATCCTATCATGTATCCATGGATGAATACCATTTATTGTGAGAGTAATGTGGTTGAACATCCATTGTATTTTTTTATTTTGAAAAATAGGTCTGAGCATGAAGAAACTATGTTCCTCTAAGTAAATATTTTTTAACAGACTTGCTATAAGCCTATAACTCAATTCTTTGAACCTCTTCTGAGTTTTATGCCAAAAATCTCATGCTGATTTCCCATTTAAGAAATATTTTATCATCTGTCATCTGACAACTAAATTTGGTTCTCCTTCAACTCTTGAAAAAAGTATGGATTGGAAACCACCTGAAAAAGCATTTGTCTTCACATCATTAAAGTCATTCATTTTCTCAACTTTAACACCAAAATCTAATTTGTCCTCTGTATATGTAGCAGAGAGACAAAAAGAGAGACAGAGAGTGAGAGAAAGTGTGAGAGAAATACTGGAGAATTTTACATCCTGGAACAACGTACCATAATTAGCCTTAGGATGGGTGAGAAGCATCCCTTTTAGTATAAGTGCAGACAAATGTATTAGAGAAAGTAGATGTAGGGAAATAACTGCTTCACTCAGGAACCTTATTAGTCTTAGGAAAGAATCCATATGGAAGTGAGGATCAGGAAATTAATTTTCTTAAAACCATCTGTGCTTGTATCTTATAACCCCAGGCTATATATACCCCAGTTGGAAGACAAGTGGCCTAAGGAAACTGTTTGCAAACTGGAGACAATCCCTTGGAGAATTTGAATATGCAGACTAACACTGTTTCATTGCTCAGTTCCTATTTTGGGGGGGTCACATGTCACAGATGGCAATATGTCCTGTGTAGAAGTTCCACATCCTCGAATAATTGACAGTGTCACACATAATCTTATATTTGCCTCAGCATTTTTCAACTTATTGAAGTTTGCATGTGCATAGTTGAATGGACTTACAAACTATATGTTTTGTAGTTTTAATACAATACTCTAAAAATGGACAAGTAGACTACAAAGATTTCTGCCAACTAAACGAGTTAAAGATAATATACGAGTAATAATCTAAACATGAACAAAGATCAGAAAATGGCAGAAATCAAGTGCAATCTTCTGGTAGACCATGCTACAAGATAAAAACAGTGATGGTTTAAACTGATGGTTTAAGTGATGATAAGAGGATGGTAAACATTTTCTAATTCGTGAAAAGACCACGTGAATTACAAATGTACTTATGTAATTAAAGAAATCTTTAAAATAAGTTTTATTATTTTAACACCTCTGTATTTTGCTGTGGCTTATAATGTACATACTTGCATTAAGAAGAAGCATGTATACATAAAAATAAATGCATTTTGGAATTTTTGTTCAAAAATATTTTAATGATGGGGTGTGGTATCAGAATATTTGTAAGACTACTGATCTAGAGAAAGCACTAGTGTTAACTTTCTTATAGGATAAAAAGATCAATAGCTTAGTAGCTACCTATCTAGAAATTTTGTCAGCTTTACTTCCTCTCTATAGATTGCACTAAATGGCAAATATACAAGAGGCAGTGAGGTTTGGAAACAGTCTATTTCCAAAGACTCTCGTGACAGCATAATTATGTTATTCTATGTGTGTAAATAGTGTAAATGATATTGTGATTTTCACATAACTTATATCTAAATAACTAAATACAATGATTTTTATGGAACAAGAACATGTAAGGATTGGAAAAAGATGGGTAATTAGACACAATTTTCTTTCAAGGTGAGTCATTTCCCAGCAGTGTTCTTAATATAAATTCCAAGAGAACTTCCAAAATATTTGAGTCATGACCTGAACACTGCTTTGTCTGAAGCTGGCATTTCTACCACAGAAAAGCAGAGGCCTCCGCAGGAAAAAAAAAAAAAAAAAAAAGATTGGCCTCTGCCACTTTACAAGTTGGCAAGAGCTGTATTCATCAATCCCTTCACAGATACAGAGTTTGCATATAAGATTTTTTTGTGGCTGTGTCCTATAGCTCTGAACAAGTAACTGTTCAGTTTAGTGATAGCATTACCATGAATGCATATACTTCTTTAGGTTAACAAACATGGAACAAATAATATTTTTATTTCACTGCTGACCAAATTATAGATACTTTCTAGAAAATGCATAATTTGAAATACCACTGTGCTTTAATATAAACAATGGATACCTAAATTTAACTTCTATCTAGTTCCTTATATCAGATTTGAAAACTGCAATCCAGACAGAATGAATACAAAAAAAGTACTATACAACTCAAGGCAAAAGCCATACAACTTAGAACACAGAAACACCTGAAAAAGAACCAGAAGGAATAAATGAGTTTGCACTAATTAGCAATTCTTAAGCTAGGGCATATGTGAACAGACTGGATGATAAGATTGAGGCTAAAATTGACTTGAAAACAATGAAAAATCCATTCTAGAAATGGCTCCAGGAAAAAATTGTAAAAAGTGTGAAAATGACTCTTTATTAGGCACTGAACATTTTCAGCCACACTTGGAAACACAAGGTTAGCAATTTTACAAGTACTTGTGTGCAAACTTGAATAGTAATTATATACATACACAGGATTTCATTAGAATTTAATATTTATCTTTCTAGAATATATTATTAACTAAAATTTAACTTATTTTTACTTAAATAAAATAAAATAATGATATTGATTTCAGTTACTCATAACTGAAACAAGTTTTTTTTTTTCTTTTTAATTTAGACTTCTATTTAAAATTGATATACAGGATACCATAAAAAATTTTCATTAAGCTAGAAGGAAAAACATATCGCACTTTAAAAAAATAGCCGAACATAAACCCACAGCCAAGCACTAATCTAGATTTAATAGTTGATATCATAGTGCCCTTTGTGATTTCCTTAGAGTAAAGCTAAAGAGCTTTAAAGCAGTTTGCTTCAAATTGTGTCTTTTCCAGGTTTGCTACTCATCCAAAATATAACCCATTAAAGACTGTTAAGTAAGAAGACAGGGAAAAAGTAAATAATAGAGAAAACTGCATTGTGTACTTATTTTTATAAACTCTATATTATTTATATATATTTTGTGTCACCACACTGAAAGTCTGTCTTTTAAATGCAAAGATACTTAAAAGTCAGTATTTTTTTGAACGCTTTGCAACTAAATATATCACCATCTTGTAGTCTGAAAATATCCTTAGTACATTTAAGGATGTATGAATTAGACATAATTTTAATACAGAGGAGTTACCACAAAATCGCAAAGTATGAGAATTTGTGAAAAGTTCTTACCTATGAATAAGGAGGCTTAGAATATTTAAAAATTCAATTTAATTCATCTCATTTATGAGATCCATATTTATATGGATTGATTATATACACATTATTGTATCTCAGATAATTCAGGATATTGTCAGCAAAAATTAATAGTACATGTTTTCTGCCACTGAAGACTTTATGTAGGACAGGAAAGAGTCATCAGTATCACCAACTCTAAATGCTACCTTGGAAATAATACAAAAATGCAAGGAGAGAGAGTCATTTATTCTTTAAGGTTTTGGCCTGTTGGTAAATACTTGAAAAAGAAGTGGTATTTGAGAAGATCACTGTAGAATGAGAAGTAATTCCATAGGCAGGGAAGTCCAAAAATATTGCATTCCATGCCATTGCTAACATCTTATATTTTCTCAGTTCCTCTTATGTATCCTTTTATATTTGAAACTGGATAATTTACAAATTATCAAAATCATCTTAAAACTTTCTTATCCTGCAGGTTTCGTTTGAAAGGACATTTTCTATGAGAAATCATTATGAATCACTAAAACAAGTTTTCCCTATTATTCAGTTTGAGTACCTTAACTTAATCAAGGAATTTAAGCTGCTCATAGTTACTTCCACAACACTGTATTTGGTCCCTCGCATAGTTTCATTTTAGGATTTGTATTTTAAGCTTTTTTGGGGTTCCTTTTTGTTCCATCTTTTGTTTTACTGAGTTAATTATTTCTGCAGATTAAAAAATTAAGGTGCTAATTTCAATTTGGCTCCTTAAAAAGACTTTGAGATTTGTTTTAAAAACTGAGTTACATTTATATTATATAAGACAGTTTATTTTAAAACTTTTACTCATTTTCTTTACATTATTTCCCTAACATTTTTCCAGTTTATATTTATTTTATCTTGAGACCACAAGCTCCAAATTTAAAAAACTAAATTTATGTTTCAATATAAAGATAAAATTTACATTTTCAGATAAATTATTTAGACTTAAACATTTAATTTTGAAGTTATAATTACACTAGGTATTTATATGCATTAAGACCCTACCCTTTCCCATAGATTTTAGGATTTTTACACATTTATCTTAATTTTTACCTAATTGATGTTCATAGCCATTTCTTAGCTCTTGGTAATATGGAAAAATGCTTCAAAAATTTCTCAGTGAAAATCTATTTGAGTGTTATTCTGTTTTTTAAAGTTTTTTTTTTTTTTTTTTTTTTACTTATTTCTGAGAGAGAGAGAGAGCAAGTGAGTAGGGGAGGGTCAGAGAAAGAGGGAGACACAGAATCTAAAGCAGACTCCAGTCTCTGAGCTAGCTGTCAGCACAAAGCCTGATGCAGGGCTTGAACCCACAAGCTGTGAGATCATGACCTGAACTGAAGTCGGACACTTAACCGACTGAGCCACCCAGTTGCCCCTATTCTTTTGAAGCTCTACAGGACTAGTGTTTTCTTCACACATGAACCGTATCTTTGTAGGACATAACAATTTTCAATCACAATCATTTTTTGTTGTTGTTGTTTAAACCTGTATTGACTTTGCTTCACTGTCCTCCTGCACTTATTGTTGCATAGGGAACAAAAAGAAGTAGAAACTTCCTGAAGTCTTTAGAGAAAAGTCACTACAGAATTTAAAAATAAAGTAAATGAACAGTTTACTGAAAAATCAGTTGTCAAAGGAGAACTACTTCACTTTGGAGAAGAGAGAGGCAAAAAAATATTCATTACTTGCCAAATCAAAGTATTCACAATTGAAAAATGTTGCCGACATTATGGAGAACATGTTAACAATATCTACGTAAAGCTGAAATCTTACTCTTACACTTACAACCCTTTAATTCCATTTCCAAGTGTATAAGCGTAGATGAACTTTGACCAAACATGTGCAAGAGTCTTCATTACATTGCCAACAGTGGAAATAAAATGGAGGGGCGCCCGGGTGGCTTAGTCGGTTAAGCGTCCGACTTTCGCTTAGGTCATGATCTCGCGGTTCGTGGGTTCGGGCCCCGCATCGGGCTCTGTGCTGACTGCCAGCTCAGAGCCTGGAGCCTGTTTCAGTCTGTGACTCCCTCTCTCTCTGACCCTCCCCTGCTCACGCTGTCTCTCTCTCTCTCCTAGAAAAAAATAAAACATTAAAAAAAAAAGGAAATAAAATGGATAATTAAATTATGCCTTAACCTGTGTATCAGAATACTGTTAAACTACATAACTGAAAGAGATACATATTTATTTATATGTATAGATGTTGAAAATATAATGCAAACAGTAAAAATACAAATTAAAGGATGTTATATATGATATGCTAAATATTTGTGAAATATTTAAAATCACACAAACTGTATTATATCTATTCTAGCTTTACTTTAATCAATTATAAATGCATATAATTTAAAGACTCACAAAGTTCAATAAAGTTTATTAATAAAAGGGTGGTTCAGTGTCTCTGCGCCTGACTTCTGTATTTCCAAAATCAACCATTTTGACTCATTAGCTGATTAATTTTGTATATATCTCTATATCTCGAAATAATACATGCATGCTTCAGCATATCAATTTTTAAGGTTGTATATTATCTATTGATTTTGGAAATAAAGATAAGGAATTGGTTCTCTTTCATCCTTCCCCTCTATCACATTTCATCACATCCTTCAGTCACTCCTATTTATCAGCATTATTTGGTAGATCTTCAATCTGCATTTGCATCGTTATTACTATGTGAATGCTATCAGCTGGTCCTCCAATAGGTATCATATCATTAGTTGTCTTTTCCCTAAAACTTTGCTTTCCCTGAATAACTGTCTTATTCTTTCTACCTATCACTAAAATAACCCCAATTTATTCATTAATTATGTTACTCTTTTCCTTGCATTAGCATGCATCAGACATTTCCTCAATTTTACATTCTGAAAGAAATCTTTCCAATGATCTTTTGATCTCTCTAATCAGAATGGTTTGGCCTCCATTCCTGGAATACAGGTCTCATCTTGGGATCATCCTTGATCATGTTCTGAGAATTCTATTTCCTTTACTTCTGTGCTGGAGACATATTTTCAGAATATACATGTAATTACTTATTGGTTTATACCCTTATTTAGGCTGAGTATATTATCCAGGAACTTCCTAAAAAGAATTGGACGGGAGGTACTAAAGAATGAATTTAGTTGATCTTTACACATATTGATAATTCAGCTGGTTGTAAAATTTAGGGTTGAAAATATTTTTTCTTACAAGTTTTGAAGACATTGCTCTGTTTCGTTCTATTTACCATTGTTACTATTCACACACTTAAAGGTATTAAGCTAAGTGAGCTAAGTCAGTCAGAGAAAACCAAATACCATATGATTTCACTTTTATGTGAAATCTAAAAAGTACAACAGTGAACAAACACACTCTTAAATACAGAGAGTGAACTGGTGGTTGCCAAAAAGGAGGTGGGTAGTGGAATGGGTGAAATAGATAAAGACGATTAAAAGTTACAAACTTCCAGGTATAAAATAAATAAGGCACAAAGATGAAAAGCACAGCATAGAGAATATAGTCAATAACATTGTAACAATGTTGTATGATGACCAATGGTGACTACACCTATTGTGGTGAGCACTGAATAATGTGTAGAATTCGTTAATCAGTATCATGTACACCTGAAACTAATATAACATTGAATGTTAATTATACTTCAATAAAAATAAAAATAAGAAATAATAGATAAGGAAAGTACTTTTGATTCCTTTTATGTGTGTCTTTTGTAATGTTTTCCTCTCTCTCCCTCTAGAAGCTAATAGACTTTTTTTCCCCATCATTGTCCTGAAATGTCCTAACAATGTGTCTTTGCCTAAATCTATTTTTAGTCATTTTACTGATCACTTCATATGGGTTGTGGACTTTCAGCATTCAGACTTGTATCCTTCATTTTTATCTGTTTTAATTATTTTTTGGATGATTTTCTTTCTTTTTTAATTAAAATTATTTTTAATGTTTATTTATTTTTGAGATAGAGAGAAAGAGAGACAGAGCACCAGTGGGGGAGGAGCAAAAAAGAGAGGGAGACACAGAATCCAAGGCAGGCTCCAGGCTGTGAGCACAGAGCCTGACATGGGGCTTGAACCCACAAACTGTGAGATTATGACCTGAGCCGAAGTTGGGCATTCAACCAACTGAGTGAGCCACCTAGGTGCCCCAGATGATTTTCTTTCATTCTCTTTTCTCCCCTTCTTGAATTATTATTTTAGAAAGTTTGACTTGCCAGTAAGTCCTCTGGATTTCTTATATTCACTCTGCCATCTCACACTTTTCCTTGCTTCATTTTCTTCCCTGTCTAATCAATGCTTCTGTTGAGTTTTTAATTTTAATCATATGTATTTAGTTTTCAAAAGCTCTTTTTTTATACTGCTCCATTTTTATATCATGTTCCTGTTTCATAGGTTTAAAGAATAGTGGGCAAGGGAGGCCTGCAGTTCTGGAGTTCCATACACAAAAGTCATGTATGGTGGCCATACTTCTCAAGATGTCTCCCTTACCTCACTTGATATTCACATTCTGTGTAACCCCTTCCTCTTGAGTGGGAGCTGAGGTAGTGACTGCTTCTAGTGTACTGAATAAGCAAAAGTGATAGACTATAATTTTGGAAATTAGGTTGTAAAAATTATAACTCTTGTCTTGCTTACACAATCTTTTACCTTCTTAATTTGCTCACATTGATGAGGCAAGATGTAATGTTGAAGAGATTCACATGGTGAGGAAGTCAGGATAGTCTCTGACAAAGAACCTATAAGGAACCAAATCCTGCCAACAACAAAGTAAGTGAGCTCAGAAGTGAATCCTTCACCGGTGAGCATTGAAATAACCAGAGCTCCATCCCACACCTTGATTTCAACTGCTGAGGGACATTATTCACACAATGAATGAAGCTAAGCTATGCCCAGTTTCCAGATCTACAAAAAATTTGAAGTAATCAATGTTGTTGCAAGCAACTTAGTGTTGGGGCAATTAGACAGCTAATACAACATATAATATGAAGGAAACAATTCTTATCTTCATTCATCCTGATATAAACTAGAAAAAGGGCTTCTGTTTAACATTTTTCAGAGAATAAAACTCCAGATTTGAGTGAGGTAAGGAAGAGGGAAATATACTTAACAGCACAGAATAGGGACCAGTATCTGGGAATCCGATTCTTTTTAAAACACACTTTCAAGTGAAGATCATGTTTTTATTCCATTATTCCACTATCAGAGTTACCTAATGCCATAAATTTCAGAGTCTTCTTTGGACTAAGAGTAATGAATCTGCTTACATAAAAAGAATGAAATATTGCCACTTGCAACAGCGTGTATGGAGCTACAGAGTATAATATTAAGCGAAATAAGGCAATCAGAGAAAGACAAATACCACATGATCTCACTCAAATGTGGAAACTGAGAAACAAAACAAGTGAATAAGGGGGAAAAAAGAATTAGAAAGAATCCAAGAAATAGTCTCTTAACTATTGAGAGCACACTGATGGTTATTAGAAGGGAGGTGGGTTAAACAGGTGATGGGGATTAAGGAGTACACTTGTGATGAGCACTGGGTGATGTATGTAATTGTTGAATCATGATATTGTACACCTGAAACTAATATAACCCTGTACATTAAACAAACTAAGGTAAACTTTAAAAAAAAATTGATTGCCTCTGGAGTTCCAATCAACTTTTTTTTTAAAGTTTACCTTAGTTTGTTTGCACGTATAGGAGGATTAGGAGGGACTTGACCGAGGAACAAGGGGGAGAAGAAGGGTGGAAATGGTGGGGGAAAGGGAGAGAGGCAAACCATGAGAGACTTTTGATTGCTGACAAAAACTGAGGACTGATGGATGTGGGGGGAGGGGGGATGGGTATGGAGGAGGACACTTGTGGGGATGAGCACTGAGTGTTATGTGGAAACTAATTTGACAATAAACTATTTGAAAAAAAAAATTGATTGCGTATTTGTTTTTCCTCACTACTGCTTGGGCTTCAACTTTCTTGGGCCTATTGTTTATCCCTTGTCCAAATATAGTCTATCTTCCAAAATATTTTCTGTTATCTCTTTTTTTGTTTTCTTGCTCCTTAGGACTTTATGTTTGTATTTTAATCCATTACTAATTTTGTAAGTCCTTTTACTAGTAATTTTAGTAGAGTTTCAGAGGCAATCTAAAGCGGATGCATGTGTTCAATTGACCATATGCAGTGTACAAGTTCATCAGTATTTTTAATGATTTTAAGAAAATAAGGGTGCTGTAAATATTTACTCAGGTGGGATTAAAGGTACATGAATATTTTATAATTTTTGCAATTTAAAAATATTTTAATGTCTAATTTAGGTTTTGAAAATCCTATATTTGGTCTATAGAGTTCCTGGATTTTCATACTACTATATTACTGCATGATAATAAAATTTTTAACCTACTTAAAGTGATTAGAAATCCAAAATGGAAAGATATAAAAAAAAGGGACTTCGGATAAAACTCCCAATACAAATTAATTAAGATGGCTGAGTTTTCCTTTTCACATGCTTTTTCTTCCTCCCTCCCTCCCTCCCACCTTCCCTCCCTCCCTTTCTTCCTTTCTTCTGTAAAAGAAAGACCTTTGTTCACAAATAAATATGATTTTTTCCAACAGTATGGCTGGAGAAACCAAGTCATAATCCTATGCCCACATGTGTGATGATGTTAAAAAAGAGATCTGTTTCCATTTTCCTCAGACCAGCCGCCTGACATTTCAAAAGATAAGAAGCACTGCTCAGCTTGAATGAACTCAAAAATATCTCTGCAAATGTATTTGAACTCATCTTTTGAAATGTCAGTTTGGGACGAAGTGATATGAGTTACTTATTCTGGTATAAGTGTTAAGAGTATAAAACATTTTTTTAAGAAGAGAGAATGAGGTTGAAGAATATATTTTCGAGTAATCAAGGAAGCAAAAGTCTGTGTGACTACTATTTCATTAAGATAATTAGTTATCCACTATGAATATACCTTAATTTAAACATAAAATATATTATTATAGATTTACATATCAAGTTATTGATTTGATTTTTAAAACTGTCTCCTTCAAACATTATTTATTTGACATCTCATTGACTATTTTACTTGATGTTTGGTGATTATGTGGAATATTTTCTTGTGTCCTAATATTTTCTTTTTAAAAAGTTTTTTTTTACATAACCGGATCTGATTCATCTTGTTTCTGTTATTGTTGTTGTTGTTGTTGTTGTTGTTGGATAACTTGGACATGCAATTGGAGTGGTCATAAACTGCATATCTTTAAAAATTAATGATGAAAACTGACTCACCATATGGCCCCAAAATTGTACTCCTGGGCATTTCTCCAAAGATATGAAACTTATTTCCACACAGGAATGTGTGCACAAATGTTCATAGCAGCTTTATTTCTAATGGCCCAAAGCTCAAATGTCCTTTAGTAAGTGAATGGTTAAACAAACTGTGGTACCTCCATACCATGGAACACTACTCAGCAATTAAAAGTAAATATATATAGATATACAGCTACAGACAAATATAGATTTAAATATATAAAATTTGGATGAACCTCAAGGTAATTATGCTGAATGAAAAAAAGCCAGTCTCAAGAGTGTACATACTGCATAATTCCACTTATGTAACATTGTGAAATAGCATAAAAACATACATGGAAAACAATCTATTAGTGGTTTCCTAGGGCTAGAGGTGAGGGATATATGCAGCTATAAAGAGATAACTTGAGGGGATTATTTTGGTGATGGTACAACTGTTTGGTGTTTGGTACAACCTCCATTTTCCTGGAGGTTATACAAGGCTACATACACATATAATAAAATTGCACACACACACACACACAATTGCATGTATTCCGCTGAATAAGCCCTATAAATTGTGCTAATATCAATTTCTTTGTTTTAATATTGTATTACAAATGTGCTATTACATTAACATTGGGGAGATTTAGGAATATGGGGAAGGGTTGACAGAATTTCTTTATACACTTCTATGCAATGTCTTGTGAATCTATTTAAAAATGAAATGTCTGCAAAAACTTACTTATAGGGGCGCCTGGGTGGCTCAGTCCATTAAGCGTCAGACTTCAGCTCAGGTCACAATCTCATGGTTCGTGGATTCGAGCCCCCGTCGGGCTCTGTGCTGACAGCTAGCTCAGAGCCTGGAGACTGTCTTCGGATTCTGTGTCTCCCTCTCTCTCTGATGCTCCCCTGCTCATGCTGTCTCTCTCTCTCTCTCAGAAATAAACGTTAAAAAATAATTTAAGAAATTAAAAACTTACTTATAGTAAAATAATTTTGATAGGCAGAATCTTAAGAGACAATCCAATGCATAAAAGTTTTCATTTGGGGACTCTATCACATTTTGAAGGTACAAATATTCATTTCGATTCACCTTCCAATGGGAGGCCTTCGAAAGCTGTTGTGCTCAGACTAGTTCACTGCATTTAAGTTTGTAGGAAGACTGCATACACATGCCTATAAACAAGAGTTTGGATGTGTTTTGTTTTGTTTTAATATTGAATGTGCTTTTCCATCTTGCCTTTTTGATCATTTTTTAATTATTGTTTGTAAACATGGAATGGAATCTGATTATAGAACACAATAATACTGGGGATATATTTTGTACAAGGAAAATTTATATACATTTACCTAGACTTTTTGTTTTCAAGGAAAAAATTAAAGTATTTTGTTTAATATTTTAAACATGCACTTATAAAACAGTATACCCATTTTTATTAACTTCCATTTACTAACAGTTTCAGGCTTACCAATAAAATATTTTGGTAGGCCCTAAACAACTATTTCAATTTGTGATTTACATTCACGCTTAGGCCCTTTATCGAGTCATGTTCTTCCTAACAGGACATCAGTATGTGAGTTAAGCTCATTTTCAATTATCAGCCAAAAAATTCTGATTGTATCTTTAATGAAATCAACTAGTTTTACTATAAACCATTACTAACAGTTTCATATTTATCTTATGTTGTTTTAGCACTCAAAAGTAGTTAATGTTATATATTGTATCTCTATAGCTTTCCTGTTTTTATAAAAGTTTATAAAAGCATGGAGGAAGGAAAAGGTGCTACTTCAGAAGTTGGCTCTATTTTGAGCCTGTATAACTAGAAAAACCTTTGTCTGTTTTTTTTTTTAGTTATATTTTTTGAGAATATGGGCATAAGGTTACTGAAGAAAATGAACGTGCAAATCTCTGTTTAATTGAAAAGACAGAATTTAAAAGATGCTTGAAGAAGGGAAAGGTGAAGAAGAGTGGAAAGGAGAAAGCCAAGAATATGGATACCAGGAAAGAGTTTGAAAAGTATTTCTTCAGAAAAATTCTCTGTCATCAAATTTTAGAACTATCAAGTCAAGTATCAATATTTAGTGATGCTGTGATAAAATCCTACTCTCTTTTCCCAAAGGTTGAGAAAATTAGCTATTCAAAGCATACACTTATCAGAGCAAAGGAAGAGGGACATTGCCAATTATGAGGTAAATAACTGATGAAAGAAAACAAGAGCAGAACTGCCATCAATCAAGTGGGGGTGTTAGAAATTCCACCAAGAAATTCACTGGAACATGAGGTACACAAACTCTCAACATTGTCAGAGTACTTAGAAATGTAGTGGACATACCACAGAAATGATTACATCTTCCTGTGGTCAGAATAGGGGCAGGAGCTAATGGAAATAATTTACTTACTAATTTGTGATCATATAAGTGTCTTCATTATCATTGTATTTCAACTCTCCTTATTCCTTTCCTCCTCTTATTTTTTCCTTCCCTGTTGTGCATCTGTATGTGTATGTTTGTGTGTATGAGTACATACACATTTTCTTCTGGGGTAGTTTTTACTTGTGTTTCCATTGTTATACAAGTAATAAGTAGCAGTTACATAAGATACAAAAATTAAGAGTAGAAAATTAAAGGGTGCCTGGGTGGCTCAGTTGGTTAAGCATCTGACTTCAGCTAGGGTCATGATCAAATGGTTTGTGTATCACAGCCCAGTATCAGGCTCTGGCTAACAGTTCAGAGCCTGGAACCTGCTTCAGATTCTGTGTTTCCCTTTCTCTCTGCCCCTCCCACACTCCTCACTTTCTCCCTCTCTCTCTCAAAAATTAAATAAACACTAAGTTTTTTAAATTAAAAAAAGTAGAAAAATAAATCCAAATTATCCCATCTATCATATATACAAATGACATTAACAACACATAACTTTCCAAATTTAAAAAATGTTTTGTATTGTGCCTTTACAATACGATATTTTAGAACATTCTTTTTATGTATATATTCTTCCAAACATTTAAATTGTTCCATAGTGTTTCATTTTTATACAGATGTATTTAATACTTATCATTGAATGTTAATTTCTGATTTTTATCCATTAAAAATACCATTATAGAGAAAGGAAGATGGTGATGAAGTGGGAGGAACTAAGGCTTGCCTCATCCCATGAACACAACTCGCTATCAAAATATCTTAAATACTCCAAAAATTGACCTAAAGACTGACAGAACAAACTTCATGACCAAAGACAGAGAAGAAGTCATATCAAATAAAGTCAGAAGTGCAGAGATGTGGCTTAGGGAAGAAACGGATTATGGGTGCTACAGAGGCAAGGGAGATGTGTTGGAGATGGGTGAGAGGGAAGAGTACACAGGGGAATGCACAAGAAGAATGTTTCTGAAAGCCATTGTTTTGGAAAATGAGAGCGGCTAAATTTTATAAGTTCTTGCAACCAGTGGGGCTAAAAGTCTGAAGTTTTATTATTATTAAATATTTTTCATGTTTCATTTTGAAAGAGAGAGAGAGACAGGGAGGGAGAGAGAGAGAGAGCATGCTCCCCATGAGTGGAGAAGGGCAGAAAGAGAGGGAGATGCAGAATCCAACACAGGCTCCAGGCTCTGAGCTGTCAGCTTGACAAGGCTTGAACCCACAAGCTCTGAGGTCATGACCTGAGCCAAAGTGGGACACTTAACTGACTGAACCACTCAGGCACCCCAAAGTCTGGAGTTTTAAAGGTCAGTCGTCTTGGGTGGGATAGATCTAGGAGGGCACTGTCCTGCTTCTGGCGAGAAGGCAGGCAAACAACCTGGATGTAGACAGCATGGAAACAGTGATCTGAAAAATGCCTCATGCCAAAGAAGGCAGAGTATTTGCTACTATATGAGCACTTCCCTGAAAGGCAACATTCATAAAGACACCTCTCCAGGAAAGAAGGCGTTGGCTTGAGACATTTTCCTCTCCCACCCCTCAGCATAAACACAGCAACCTGCAGGAAATAGTGCAGCACCCACAATGGCTTCCTAACTTTGTTACACCAAGTCTCACACCCCTACACTGTGGTGGAACTGCCCTTCTCAGTCACACTTGCCTCAGTACCAATGCAGTGGGTCCCAACCCATGAGACCATCAAAAACCCCTGCCCACACCATATCCCTCGACCGGAGAGTTCTACAGAGACTCAGTTCTGGTGGAGTTGGTATCAGGTCTCATTTCACAAACAGACCAGAGCACACCTAGTTAAAACTTGTCACATACAGGCCAGGCACCAAACACTGCCACAGCAGGTAAGAAGACCCTCTACAGACAACTGGATTGAAGGATAAAGTAGCCAAAACACAAAAGCAGAACACACACAGTACACACCAAAGACACTTGCTGAAGCACTAGGCCCTAGGCACTACACAATCTCTTTTACATAAAGCCACTACTTTTATGAACAGGAGACATAACTGGCTTTTCTAACACAGACAATAAGGCAGAAATAGACAAAATGACAAGATGGAGGAATTTATCCCAAGTGAAAGAACAAGATAAGGCCACAGGCAGAGATCTAAGCAAATCAGTTATAAGTAACATGTCTGATGGAGTATTTAAAGCAACAATCAAAGGGATACTCAGGATCCAGGCTCCAAGCTGCCAGCTCAGAGCCCAACATGGGGCCTGAACCCACAAATTGTGAGATCATAACCTGAACTGTTGTTGAATGCTTAAGTGACTGAGCCATCCAGGTTCCCCTGAAAAAAACTGCCCCACCAACCATCAACTCTCAGGTTGTTCTCTGTATTTACGAGTCTCTTAGGTTTACCACCCTCTCTGTTTGAAACTATTTTTCTTCCTTCTTCCCCTCCCCCATGGTCATTTAAGTTTCCCAAATTGCACATATGAGTGAAAACATATGATATCTGTCCTTCTCTGACTGACTTATTTCACTTAGCATAACACCCTCTAGTTCCATCCACATTGTTGCAAAAGGACAGATTTCATTCTTTCTCATTGCCAAGTAGTATTCATTGATTATATGAACCACATCTTCTTTATCCATTCATCAGTTGATGGACATTCGGGCTCTTTCCATAATTTGGCTATTGTTGAAAGCACTGTTATAAACATTGGAGTACATGTGCCCCTGTGAATCAGCACTCCTGTATCCTTTGGATAAATTCCTAGTAGTACGATTGCTGGGCCATAAGGTACTTCTATTTTTATTTTTTGAGGAACTTCCACACTGTTTTCGAGGGCGGTTGCACCAGTTTGCATTCCCATCAACGGTGCAAGAGGTTTCCTGTTTCTCCACATCCTTGCTAACATCTTTTGTTTCCTGAGTTGTTAATTTTAGCCTTTCTGACAGGTGTGAAGTGGTATCTCTGTGTGGTTTTGATTTGTATTACCCTGATGATAAGCGATGTTGAGCATCTTTTCATGTGTCTGTTGGCCATCTAGATGTCTTCTCTGGGAAAGTGTCTTCTGCCCATTTCTTTACTGGATTATTTTTTGGAGGGTATCAAGTTTGGTAAATTCTTTATGGGTTTTGGATACTAACCCTTTACCTGATATGTCATTTGCAAATATCTTTTCCCATTCTGTTGGTTGCCTTTTAGTTTTGTTGTTTCCTTTGCAGTGCAGAAGCTTTCTATCTTGATGAGATACCAATAGTTTACTTTTGCTTTTATTTTGCTTACTTTCAGAGACGTGTTGAGTAAGAAGTTGCTGAGGCTGAGGTTGAAGAGGTTGTTGCCTGCTTTCTCTTCTATGGTTTTGATGGTTTCCTGTCTCACATTTAAGTCTTTATCCATTTTGAGTTTATTTTTGTGTATGGTGTAATAAAGTATTCCAGTTTCATTCTTCTGCATGTTGCTAATTCTCCCAGCACAATTTGCTAAAAAGACTGTTTTCTTTCCATTACTCTTTCCTGTTTTGTGAAAGATTAGTTGGCCATACATTTGTGGGTCCAATTCTGGGTTCTCTATTCTATTACATTGGTCTATGTGTCTGTTTTTGTGCCAAATACCATACTGTCTTGATGATAACAGCTTTGTAGTGGAGGCTAAAGTATAGGATTGTGATGGCTCCCATATTGGTTTTCTTGTTTCAACATTACTTTGGCTATTTGGGGTCTTTTGTGGTTCCATACATACTAGTATGAGAAGAATACTAGTGCAATTTTTATTGGGATTGCATCAAATTTGTAGATTGCTTTGGGTAGTATTGACATATGGACAATATTTGTTCTTCAAATCAGCATGGAATATTTTTCCATTTCTTTGTGTCTTATTGAATTTCTTTCATATGTTTTCTAGTGTTCAGTATACAGATATTTTTCAACTTTGGTTAAGTTTATTCCTAAGTATTTTATGGTTCTTGGTTCAATTGTAAATGGGACTGATTTCCTGATTTCTCTTTCTGTTGCTTCATTATTGGTGTATAGAAATGCAACTGATTTCTGTACATTCATTGATTTTATATCCCCAGAGAAGAAACTGTTTATGTAACTCCCAAATAACAAAAGTCCAGGACCAAATGGCTTCACAGGAAAATTCTACCAAACATTCAAAGAAACATATTTTTCTCCAACTTTTCCAAAAAACAGAAAATGAAGGAAAACTTTGAAGTAAGACCAGTATTACCTGGATCCCAAAACCAGACAAAGCCTCCATTAAAAAAGAGACTTCAGGACAAAATCTCTGATAAACATGGATGCAAAATTCTCAATAAAATACTAGCAAACTGGTCCAAGAATATATTTTAAAAAATTACTAACCATGATCAAGTGGGATTTATTTCTGGGATGCAAGAATGGTTCAATATTTGCAAATCAATTAATGTGACACACCACATTAATAAAAGAAAAGGTAAAAACCATATGATCATTTCAATAAATGAAGAAAAAGTATCTGCCAAAGTACAATATCCATTTATGATAAAAACACTCAAAAAAAGTAGGTTTAGGGAAAACATACTTAAACATAATAAAAGGCATACATGAAAAGCCCACAGCTAATATCATCCTCAATGGGGAAAAAATGAGAGCTTTTCCTCTATTGTCAGAAACAAGATAGGGATGTTTACCCTCACCACTGTTATTTAACATAGTACAGGAAATCCTAGATACAGCAATCATACAACAAAAAGAAATAAATTCATACAAATCAGCAAGAAGAGATAAAATTTTCACCATCCACAGATAACATGATACTCTATATAGAAAACCTGAATGATTCCACCAAAAAACTATTAGAATAGATAAACAAATTCAGTAAATTCTCAGGATATAAAATCACCATACAGGAATCTGTTGCATTTCTATACACGAATAATGAAGCAACAGAAAGAGAAACTAAGGAATCAATCCCACTTACAATTGTGCCCAAAACAATAAGATACCTAGGAATAGATCTAACCAAAGAGGTGAAAGATCTGTACCTTGAAAACTATAAAACACTGATGAAAGAAATTGAAGATGACACAAATAAAATGGAAAGACATCCTATGTTTAGGGATTGCAAGAACAAATATTGTTAAAATGTCTATACTACCCAAAGCAATCTGTACATTTAATGCAATCTCTATCGAAATACCAACAGTATTTTTCACACAGCTAGAACAAACAATACTGTTCTGTATGGAATCACAGAAGACCTTGAAAAGGAACTCTGAAAAAGAAAAACAAAGATAGAAGAATCATAATTCTGGACTTCAAGTTATATTACAAAGCTATAGTAATCAAAACAGTATGGTACTGGCCCAAAAACAAACACATACATCAAAAGAATGTAAAAGAATAGAAAACCCAGAAATGACCTCACTATTATATGGTGAATTATCTTCAAAAAAGCAGGAAAGAATATCCAATGGTAAAAAGACAATCTCTTCAACAAATGGTGTTGGAAAACTGGACAGCCAACATGCAAAAGAATACAACTGGACTTTCTTACATCATACACAAAAATAAACCCAAAATGGACTAAAGATTTAAATATGAGAACTGAAACCATGAAAATACTAGAAGACAGCACAGGCAGTAATTTCTCTGACATTGGCCATAGAAACATTTTTCTCGATATGTGTACTGCAGCAAGGGAAACAAAAGCAAAACTAAACTATTGAGACTACAACAAAATAAAAAGCTTCTGCACAGTAAACAAACAACAAAACTAAAAAACAAACTATGGAATTGGAGAAAATATTTGCAAATAACATATCTAACAAAGGATTAGCATCTCAAACATATAAAGAACTTATAAACACAATGCCCCAAAAATGAACAGTCTAATTAAAAAATGGGCAGAAAGCATGAATAGACATATTTCCAAAGAAGACATACATACAGATGGCCAACAGATACAGTAAAAGTTGCTCAACATGACTGATCATCAGGGAACTGCAATTAAAGCTACAATGTGATATTACGTCACACATGTCAGAATGACTAACATCAGAACCACTATAAACAACAAATGTTGAGGAGGATGTGGAGAAAGGGGAACCCTCTTGCACTGTTAGTGGTAATGCAAACAGCCACTCTGGAAAATAGTTTGAAGGTTCCTCAAAAAGTTAAAAGTAGAACTACCCTAAGATCTAGCAATTGCACTAGGTATTCACCCAAAGAATACAAATATACTCATTTAAAGGGTTACATGCACCTTGCCGAATTATGGAAATAGCCCAAGTGTCCATCAACTGATTACTGCATAAAGAAGTGGTACATATGCATGTACAATAGAATATTGCTCAGCCCTAAGAATAAATGAAAATTTCCCATACACCTTAATAGAAATGGAACTAGAGAGTATTATGCTAAGTGAAATAAGTCAGAGACAGACAAATACCATATGATTTCATTCATGTATGGAAGTTATGAGACAAAACAAAAGAGGAAAATGAAAAGTGAGCAAGACAAGCCAAGAAACAGACTCTTAACTAGAAAATAAACTGATGGTCACCAGAATAGAAGTTAGTAGAGAGATGAGTTAAATAGGTGATGAGGATTAAGAAGTGCAACTGTAGTGACGAGCAAGAGGTGTGGTATGTGTTAATTCACTACATTGTGTCCCTGAAACTAATATTACCCCATATGTTAACTAACTGGAATTTAAACAGAAACTTTAAAAATACCATTATGTTTCATCTTTTAACCTATTTTAATTAATATATTAGCCTAAAACTTAAAATTTCTAACTTCTAGATGTAAAGCTACTACATTTCAAAGGCATTTGATGTTGCAAAACCACAAGAAATAGTCTAGATTCACTTCCCAGCAACAGAGAATGAGAGTACATGAGATTATCATTGCTAGCTTTTACCTAGAAGCCTTTCCATGGACAACTAACAGCATGTATCAAAAGCTTGATCACATATACAACCCTTATTTATTTATGCCTTGGGGTAAATTTATCAGTTTTTCCCCTAGGAAACTAATGCTAGTTATAGTTATCATATGAATGGATTATTTATGAATTTTTTAAAAAAATATTTATTTTTGGGCAGAGTGCAAGCAGGGGAGGGGCAGAGAGAGGGGGACAGAGGATCTGAAGCAAGTTCTGTACTGACAGGCTGACAGCAGTGAGCCCGATGTGGGGCTTAAACTCATGAATTGTGAGATCATGACCTGAGCCAAAGACAGATGCTCAACCGACTGAGCCACCCAGGTACCCCTTTTTATGAATATCAAGTGAGTATATTCACTGAATTTAATTAAAAAATCTTCTTTTGAATATGAAAAATGCTGCAACTTATTTTTCACATAACAGCAAGCAGTTCTGGAATCCAGAGGCTGGTTAGAATAGGTGAGTTTCATGTGAAGTGAGTTACTCTCACAGTTTATCACTTCAATCTTGGGACTCTTCTGAGCACGATTTTCCAACTTCTTCAGCCCCGAGAGGCCTTATTATTTCATTGTTCATATCTTCATATGATGCCACTTATCCAAGATGCTGGAGGCAAACAACAACCAAAGAACAACCAAAGTCAGTTTGTTTCCTCATCAAGCACAGCAGCATTGCCCTTTTGTTAACACTTACATGTCAATAGTTCTCACACACAGATCATGGAATGATTAGAGAAAAACCAACCTCCAACAACAACCGTAAAAATCGGTGGCTCTTGGGCCAATATCTTGCTCCTTATTCTTTGCTACAATATCCTCTACTAATACTCATTGACAGTGAAAGATTTTATTATGCTCTTGATACTCATAGAAAACATAAAAAATGAGGGCTAATTAATTATGATGCCAATATGTTTATTTTTTTAAGGTGTAAAGGTGACATTTATTACAACTGATAAACCAATATTGACACACTGTTATTAACTAAAGTCCATAGTTTACATTAGGGTTCACTCTTGGTGTGGTACATGTATTGCATTTTGACAAGTATATAATGTCATATTCTACCATGAGAGCATGGTACATGATCGTTTCACTGTCCTTAACAGGCTAGGTTTTTTTCCTTAAACTTTTGTTTTTACTATAAGTAATATTTTAATGTAGTGTTAAGTAATAAAATAATTTATATATTTAAACCCTCATTAACTAATTAAAAAGCTATTTATTTCTTATTTTTTAAATCAAGTACTCATTTAATAATCAATTAAATTGAAATACAATTAAATTCAACATTAATCATAAAAATGTGGGCAATTAGTAGAGAAGTGATTCAAAGGCTTCAGAAAAATTCTTAAACAAGAGAACTATGAACAAAAATTAAACTATTATCTGTTTTATGTTAATTAAATTAAAATGCAACAAAAAATAATGAATACATTAGCATTTTCTTGGTTGTGAACTTTAAGAGCTATTGATTGCTTAAAAATATTTTAGTCAGCCTTTTCCTTTGGGGTCAAAATAATTAACATCACCATATATGTATCCTCTTCAGGAAGTCATGGACTTGAAAAATTAACTTCATTAGTATATCTTATAGTTTCATTAAGCTATCTTATAATTCCATATCTAAAATCTACCCTGGGTTAAAAGTTTGGTTTGCCTTTGTTTTTTTCCCAAAATTCTCTGAAAGAAAGCAGATATCTAAGTGATAAAAACATTTAAACAATTATGTAAAAAATTGCCAATACTACATAATATTTTAGGAAAAAATGTTCTTTGCTTTAGATGTTTTATTTATATTATTTTTTTATTTATATTATTTATATTATTTTTGTAAGGACTGTTGCTTCTCTTTTGTCCCATAGTTTACATGGGTTTTGTACTGTTTGCGTTAATATTTTCTGTCTATACACCTCACTCTTTATTTCCTTGATTTGGTCCATTGTCTCTCCATTGTACACAAATTGTATGTGTATTTTTGTTTATATAAGACAGTCTTTTTCTCCAAATAATGCTTATATAGGATCACTTGTTTTTTTGTTTTCTCCTATGCAGTTATCTGACCTGGACTATATATTATTTGGCTAGTTCCTTTTGGATTTAAATTAACTTAAAAACTGGAATATTTTTATTCATTAATTGCTACTATTAATGCAGAATTTGGGGGCAGTCCTCTTTTTCTTTTCTTTGAATGACTTGTTATCAAACTTATTCTTTACTTCTGTTACATTACAGTTTTCTTCACAGAATCAGTGCCATGGGATAAAATTCTCATGGCTTACCAGCTGTGTAACTACTCAGGTTGCCTAACCTCATTTCCTTAGTCTTCTCTTCATTAACATGAGGCTAATAACTATACCAACAATATGGTTGAAATGTCAGTATTTTTGTAAAAGAATTAATGTAAAATATGATATAATGCTTCACACATAGCAATCTTCAGTAATTACTAGCAATTCTGCTTAGTATAATTGTTTTTGTTGTTCTACTTTGAATGCAGTAAAGATATTTAGGCTTATTAATACACTGAACTTAACTATAATACCTTTTATAGGGTAGTAACCTTCCAAGGTGTCTTATCAATGCAATTCTGAATTTCTCTTCATGAAAGCTTAGTAAAAAGCCAAATCCAAGGTGAGATCTATGGAGATATCAGCCACGTTCACCTTTTCAGTCCATAGCAGTTATAAAAAGCAAACAATAGGACTTCTAAGCTCCTACTGATGTTTTAGCCTTTTCCTGTGCAAAGCAGTAAGTACGAAGGAAAAAGACAAATCTAGTTTTCACGCAATACTGTGGTCCAATGTAAGAATGCTAAGAGAGTATTTACCTTCCAAGAAATCAACAAATGGACAGATATAAGGTCTCTTTTGAGACTGAGGGCCAAACCAAACCATCCTCCTTGACTCATCTGATTAACTCTTTCATTGCTGTAAGCGGGGCTCTATTTTACAGCTGTTCATTCTTTTAAGGATATATAGCAAATATTATTAAACAACCATGAGAAAGATGGCTGCCATTTAAGATGAAGAACAGGAAGGATTTGGCATTCTGTGGTCTTTAGTCACTTAAAAAGGAGTTAACTATCTTGAATGGAGAGAACGTAATTACTCACCATAGTGAAAAGTGTCACAAGTTTTCTTTGACATATCCAGTATAAATTATTTTTATCTAAATATATATGCTTATAGTTGTCATTTGGTGTGTTCTACTGTTGTAGAACTGTGTTATAGTTGTTAGATGACTTGTCCCAGTTTTTCATTCAGAAAATATTGCCATTTTGTTGACTGACAAAAATCATAAGCTATGGATACTTTGAGAAGAAGAACCAAATCATTTCTTTTTATGATTAACAACAGTCTTGAATGCTTATTCTCTTTGGACACTGGGTAGGATTTTAGATGAGAGAGATGTGTATGTGTGTGTGGGGGGGGGAGTGTTAAACATTTTTAGGGGTAAAACTTCTATAGGATGGAGTGACATAAAAACAAAGGTATGAGGCAATTTAGGAAACACTGGATTTCAAATCTTAAGGTAAAATAAAATAGAAAAGTTACTTATCTTAGTAGTAGAAGACTTACAATGTTAGGCTGAGGAAATTTAATAATTTTGAGGTCAACAGTAAATAATTGGAGATGGGTGCAAAGAGTAGTAACATAGAAATGCACAGGATATGGAAGAGAAGGGAATTTGATCATTTTCTCCAAATCCCTCATTTAACTGATGAGGATACTGACACCTATAGAAGTAAAGCAACAATCCCAAAGCCCTATGAAACTGCCTATGTTTCACATTAGTATTATTATGTATCTGTAGGCTTTAGATAACTTAGTTGATCATCTATTTAGAAATATTTTTTAAGTAATTCAACTATAATTTGGAGGGAGGAGCTTAAATTTTGAATGGTCTTCAAATAGAAACCTAAAGTTCAACTTTGCTTTTTTTTTTTTTTTGGCCAAACTGAAAGGCTGATTCACTGCCATTTCTTTAAATTTGCTTTATACATTTGGAGCACATTATAATAGAAAGAAGATGCTTTTAGATTTCTGGTGCCAAAACATTTCAGGAAAACAAAAAGATAAGCTTCTACCTTTTTATAAAATTGCATCACTGCTTCTTTATTCTTTCATCTTTACTGCAAATATTTAAACAAAAAACAAATGTCATCAGCTAAAGATGATGAGGAATTTATTCTAAAGACAAACAGGGCTCTAGATGTCAAAGCTGGTGAGCTGACTCTCCTTCATTAGGTGTGAATGCAAACCGAATTTTCACAGTACTTACTATACACCAAATTAAACAAGATACCTTTCTTCTAAACTCACACTTTTTGTAGATGTTTTATTTGCAGTATTTACTACAACTGCCCTCCGGCTGTATCTCTTTGAAAGAATGATTGAGACGATTGAAGAAATATATTAAAGTAAGAGAATACATAAAAGAGGTGAAGTATAGAAAGTCAATTGTTTTAAAAACTGCTTTTTTGGTAATTGTTTTGTCTCTCAATGCAGTAGAACACACAAAATTAAAATATTTTTAAACCCTAATATTATTTGACCAGGCTAATTTCACTGGAATTAACCTCAGATCGCTGCATATCATATAATTTCTAAAACTAACACATCCCATCAATGAAATTAATGAATTAAATCATCACATCGTAAAGAACCTGGCACACTACAAAATTCAGGAAGTCAAATTCTTTGACTCCCTGAAATTTCAATTACAGTCACGTTGTCTGTCTGTATTTAGAAATTCTACAATTTACTTCTGAAGAAAATGTTGACTAATTATCCCATCCCAGCTGCCGAAGTATTGGAAGAATAGAAAGGGTGAGCAGCGGTGAGCGATATGGGTGTTTAAGAAACTAGCCACGGACCAGCACAGCCTGCGAATACGTGGCTATGTGACGACAAGGTTGTTGATGCCACACGCCTGTGTCGGGCTGCGGGCACTGTGCCACGCCGAAGGACCCACTTCTCCAAGGGCTGCCGGCTGAGCCCAAGGCTGACTTCCCTTCCGCCTCCCGGGAGCCCCAGTCTTCGCAGGCACCGTCAGGAGAATTCTTCGCCCTAATTATCCGGGGAGGAAGACGCGCCTTTCCCGGAGACCGCTAGGCAACACTCACCACAGCAGCCTTCAGATTACTTCCCTCCGCGAGTGTGTGACTTCGTCTAAGCGACTCACACTTACAGTAGATTCTCGCCGGCGAGGCTGCGAGCCGCCGAGGGCGGGGGAGCTGGGAAGAGGAGGAGGGAGGCGGGTGGGAGGCGCAGAGCGGGGAGGCCGAGGAGACGCCGGAGCTCCAGACACAGCAGGAGCGCGCCGTGGCGGCGCAGTTTCCACCGCTTCCTCCCAGCCGCGCGCACGCCGCCGCCTCCGCGAGCAGCGGGAGCCGCAGCAGCTCCCGGCCGCCGCCGCCGGGCCCCGCGCTCCTGCCCGCGCTCGCCGCCGCTCAGCCCGCGGCTCCTTCCTTCTGCCAGCCTCTGAACTCTCTGGATCTTTTCCCTTGCTCGCCTCTCTCCTATTTTCCCCACCCTGTATTTTCTCAACTCCTTTCCTTTATCCTTAGCCACCCTGCCCTTTCCTCCTCTTTTGACTGAGGATTTCTTACTGACTTAAGATGACCTGTCTTCCTTACCGTCATCATTTCAGCCCCGAAGACTGAGAAGGCACCTTCAGCTTTCCCCCCTCAGGGGCATTTTAAAGACCTCAGTCCTTAAAAGTCTTCAGAGGCGGAGGAACGGGACGCGGGACCTTCTCGGCACCCTTCAGTCCAGTGCGGAGCTGCGCTATCACCCATAACTAGTAGTTAATTTAAGCCCGCTGAAGAGGAGGGAGAGAGGAGCCGCAAGCAAACTTCGGCCGTCGCAGAGGATCCGTGGTGCCCGCATTTGGAGGAGCCGCGTGCCGGGAGGCGAAGGACCCCACGGGGAACGCACGGGAGCCGCGCGCCTCCCTCGCCCTCTCTGCGAGTCCGGGGCCGCGGACGGAGCCGCGCGGGACAGTAGCGGCGGAGGCAGCCCGAAGATGCGGGGCTCGGGGCCCCCGGGTGCGGGACGCCGGAGGCCCCCGGGCGGCGGCGGCAGTCGCCCCAGCACCCCTGCGTCTCTGGCCGGCTGCTACCCCGCGCCTCGCAGGGCCCCCCTCTGGACGTGCCTCCTCCTGTGCGCCGCGCTCCGGACCCTCCTGGCCAGCCCCAGCAACGAAGGTAGTGTTGGGGGTGGGGACCGCGGCGACCCGGGGCGGAGGGGCGAGGCGGGGCCTGGAAGTGCGGGTCGGGGCGCCCCGGACGCGGACACCGCGGACGAAATCTCACCCCGCATCACGAGTTAACATTCGTACGCTTTCGCTGGGCTTTTCGCTCCCCTCGGCTGTGGCCGGTTGCATTGTTTGGCGTTAGGTGCGGAGCGCCGCGCGAGGACCCTGCGTGTGCACCGAGGCTGGCCGGGGGGCTGGGAAGTTGGAAGCGGGGGCAAAGAGAGCTCTGAGACCCGCGCCAGAAGCTTGGGTGCGGCTGGGTCTCACTGGAAACGCGTGGGGAAGTGACATTTCGGGCTTGAGGGAGTGGGGACAGTTGGAAGCTCGGCGGCAACGATCTGGGGAGCGGTGGGCTTTTAGAACCGTTATTTGGGGCCGGTGATGGGAAATATTGTGGGGGCGGCTAAGCTGCTTTTATTTTGGGGGAAAGTGCCTTCTGGAAGCTGTTATTTAGGGCAGCGCCAGATGCTATTCTGGGGTGAGTGGCAAGAGCTGTTATTTCTCGAGGGAGGGGAAGGGCGAAGGACAGAACGCGCCCCACACCGTGGGGTGCCCTTCACTTTGGGGGCTCACTATTGTAGCAAAGTGGAAAAAGGCGGGAAGGTGGGGGCCACGGGAGGCGGAAGGGGGGTGGAGTGTCGCTGCCAGGAAGTTGCTGCTCAAACCCACCGGGGCTCGCCTCTCCGCGAGGGAAAAGCCCCGCAGCAGCCGGCACTGGGTCCTGGAGTCCCCCAGCCCCCGCCGCACCCCCAGCGCTGCGTTCCGGACCCTGAAGGCTGTGCCCGCCTTCTCCTCGGCGAGGCCGGCGGGCCTCGCGGGAGCAGCACCTGTGCGGCGCTCGCGGCTCCCAGAGCCCTGCTCAGCTCCTGCGCCCGCACCGCTCGGCCAGCCGCCCTCGGCCCCGGTCGGCTCCGGCCGCGCTCGGCCCTCTCGCACACCCTGACCGCGTTTGGGTCTCGGCTCCGGGGCTGATTCCTCTGGGGTCGGGGTGGAGGGGGCTGGGGCAGCAACTCAGATCCAGATCTGGGCTGCAAGAAACGGTCAGCCTCGCCACGAATATTCCCCACCCCCCCGCCCCCGCCTGGAATACTGGGATTTCGATTTGAGACTCCAGATGCCGAGAGTGAGGCACAGAATCTTACAAAATTCCTTGCACTCCTAGGGCAGGGGACGCTGGACAGGAAAGATGAAGCAGCAGCCTGGGGGTCCTGTGAGTCCTCGTGACTGGCACGGGCTGTGTGGCTGGAGGAGAAGGCGCTGAGCTGGTTTAGGAGCGCTGCCAGCCCCCTAGGAACCGTGTGAAAGCAGGGCAGATCCAGACCCCTGCCCCAGCCCATGAACTTCTCCCTTTAATCCTTACAATGTATTGTTTTAAATCTGATTTAAGGATTCTGTGTAGCTCACTCCATCCGTCTCCGTCTACCTAACCTACCCACCTATCTACCTGTGTAGTCATCTAGCTATCGGCAATCTCCCATGCTTAATCCAAGCAATCCGCATTTTCCCCCCTTCCCGATAAAGTTGGAAAAGTGTTTTAAGTACTAGTCCTTTTATTAACCTCGCACGTTAGATTCATTATGTCAGAAGTCCGGAGGATTATGACAGGGTTTGAAGTCCTTTTATTAACTGCCTTATTCCACCGGAAGGGGCATCCTGGTTTGGATTTAAAGAGTGATAGTAGTAGTAGTGTCATTCATCCTTTCCGGTTCCCATTTATGTTTCAGTTTCTCTCCCAGGTGTGATGGGGAGAGGGGTTTATGTAGAGATGAAAGGAAGTAGAAGCTCTTGGTTAGGGAAGGGGAAAAATGAAAATCTCAGGGAGGCTGGCGCTGAATGGGCACAAGGGCTGAGAAGCGCCAGGAAGAAGAGGCAGAGGGAAATGGAGGGAAGCTAGGAACTAGCACCGGCCTCTCAAGGTGCTGTAAGCAGAGCTCAAATCTTGTGGAAGGTAGATTGGTTTATATCACAGACCTAGCACCCACTGGTTGTACTGTGCTTTCGCAGCTAGCCTAATACACAGCAAAACTTGGGCTCTAGTGGGGGCTGGGGGAGTTGCAGGGGTCTATCACCAATTCACATAAAAGGAAATAAAATGGTATTAATTATATGACTTCACCTCATTCATCCCATTTCTACCCAGCGGTTTTACATCTTTCCATTAGTATCATCTCAGACCATTACTTCTATTTTTGTATAAAATTTATGTTCACCCCTTTTTGCTTCTTCACATAAGGGTTATTATAAATCAAACAATATTAAGATATTAATAATAGCAGTTTATTTGTTTAAAGATTCCAATTGGGGTTTTTAAGTTTGATTTTGATTGCTTATTTCTGGAAAGTCTTGGAAGATCAGGGGCAGAAAGATTTGATGTATGTACTGCATCCATTAATAACTTGTTCACATATACTTTGCCTTCTGCAAACTATAGATGCTATAGACTGTAGTGTAGTGTGCATGTGTGTGTATGTATATGTGTTATATATGTACATAATGTGAATGTTCACATAATTTGAAAAAAATTCAAGGCAGATAGAGATAAATGTGAATTTACAGTCATTGTTTGTATTCCAGTCATTTTTAAATTTTAACCTTAGTCATAAATAAGCAGAGCTGAATGGGAAAAGCAAAGCATATATCTAGAATCTTAAATTGAGATTTAATAAACATTAGGATATGTTGGATAAAAGGCAGTAAGAGAAAAAAATGTACTCTTTAGACTGAATTCTAAGATAAGACAAATATACCTTTTGTTGTCTTTTTGCATACATTAGCCATAAATTACATGTGGAAGAAAGCTTTGAACTGCAGTGTAATACAAAAAACTTTTAATATAAAATAATTCAGAGGCATATTTAGCGAGAAAGTTATCTCTAAGATTGATCAAGCAGGACAAATAATAGCAAGTGTATCAACAAGTGAAAAGGTTAATAGATTTAATAAGTAAAGGGAGCATGTCCACTGTTATGAATATTGGAGGTGGCCCTGAACTTATTCAGTAACTGCCACTTTTTGCTGTCTGGAGATATATTTGTAAACAAGCATTATTTGACAAGTGCTTTTCGCAGCAGGGATTCTTGGCCAATTACTGCTGAACAGCTCTGCATTGAAAATGATTCACCCGCAGTGAATCAAGCTTAATTCATTGAAGCTACAGTCAGTAATGTCCCAGTAAAGTGCTTCTGACAGTTGTCAGCAGTTTGTGTTTGAAAAGTCCAGTTTCTGGTCTCTGAATGTTTTGTATGTTTGAGAAAGTGGGGTAGAGAGGTTCTTGGGGGGGAAAAATACACACGTACACACACAGAGTGAAAAAATTTTAGGCTAAACTTAAACAATCATAAAATTGTAGATGTCTTCAATGGAAAGAAAGGAAAAACGAGTTTGTTTTAGGGTTTTTCTTGGTTTATAATAGGACCAGGCACATAAAACAGATTGGAGGACATAATAGATTTGTAAAACTAAATGGCTTTGTTTTGTGGCCTTGTCATCCTGTTATAATTCATTTCTTTTTAGATAAAACGGCAGGACCCCACAGAAAACGGACGGTAAAATCATTCCCTCACCAGGACACTACTGAACAGAAAAAGAGAGCAATTACCCATTTGAATCTTAGCTGGTTGGAAGTAGAAGAGGCCATGGAGAGTTTTGGCTCTTTGCTTTATAAGCCATGAAAGCGGGGCAGAGGGTTGACTCTTTAATTTTAAGCTTGTTTTGAGGTAAACAAAGACCTTGGGTGTCAGGGTGACAGGTATAAGGATTTCATTTCCTCACTTAAGACAGAGAAGAGGGTGGACAATTCCTTCATTTACAATGGAAATTTCTCCTTTTATTGACAATATTCTTGTAATATTGTGAATTATAAGTACTATTAATTCTTTATTTCAGTCCACATAGGTTACAGTTGGAATGGTAAAAGGGTTTATCTTTATATACTTAGAAATGCATTACTGATCTTACCATTATTTATATTAATAATCTTCTCTACAAAATATGATCATTTAGAGTATCTCTGCCCAAAATGTCAAAATCACATGTATAGCTATTTATAGACTAACATCCTCAAACTGTTTAATTAAATATTTGACTTTATTCAATATTGCTACTTTTGAGAAAATGACTATGCTTTAGTTGTATCCACCACATTTTTGCTGTTGACTTGATCATTTTTATCTCCTTTGAGTGCTTTCTTATATATTTGCTTGAATGACTACTTAATTTCTCTTTCATTGAAAAGAAACCTACCTACCTGTTTGACTGTAAAAATAGACTATAATGTGCATTATTATATTTTATTAACTAATTATAGCTATTTTTACTTATAGGAGTCAAATTTAATGTTCTTTTTTAAAAAGAAAAATGTGCTGCTAATATCTTGAATAACTAATGTAGAAAGTATTGATAACTCTATTTTTTTGCACTTAAGTTACTAGTATACTTCATTTTACTAATGGGTAGTTTTGATTTAAATTAGCAGAGGTACCTAAATATTCAAACACGATTTATGGCATTCTTGACCATCTTAAAATAGTTTTACAATTGTTTTCATGAAGCATCAAAATTACATGAAGTTTGAATATGCAGCCTTTCTGGTTATAAATCATTAAAAATTGATTATGGTATTTGTCCTTTTTTCCCTTTTAAGAAGAGTGAATTTTCACTAAAAAAGCAATATGCAAACTAAATATGTGAACTGTCACCTTAGAGAATCAGAATGATTCCTGCAGTTAGTATCGCTAGTGTATGTATTTATCTATAGAGCAGAAGAGCTCCTATTGGTTGCTCTACTGGGTAAATACACATTTTGTTATTTTATCAAAATCTATATAATCAGTTGGTGATTTCTTCAAAGGACTTATCCTAGTCTATTGTATACATAAGCACACTTAATGCTATTTTTAATTCACATTAAAATTTTTATCCCATGTTTTATCCCAGATGAGGCAGTACATTATTGTTTCTACGTGTACAAGCAGCTAAAAAATAAAATGAGTTCTAAAGACTTTGTAAGTACAGGTTAAAATGTTTTATATATTTTTAAAAAGCTTAATAATATATATCTTTGAAGTAATAGACACGATGGTTTTATTCAGTAAGATGTAGTTGATATAAGAAATAGATAAATAAGAGAAACTCTGATCTACTCATAATAATTTTTAAAGCACCATGTAGCGATTAGAAACCTGGAAGATTTGACAGTTATTCCCTGAAATCTTTTGGAAATCTCCTACTGGTTCTTTTAAAAACGTTTAAATTAAAAACTAAATGATTCACTCTTAAAACTTTCAAAACAATTATAGGAGAATCTCGCTTTATCATATATTTACTTTTTCTCTTTTTATTTTCTGACTTTCCAGACATTTCTTTATTCAGAATTAATGAAATAGATTTTATAGTGTTTGAACAAAAATTTTATTTTGATGTAGAAAAAATGTTTTAAATTCTAATTTCAAATTTGGACAATAGTTCATTGTTGGTAATACATTTATTAATATATGTGAGGTGTCACAATGAAGAATTTTCCACAAAAATAGTAGGATCAGCAATACTTAAATTGTACTATGAAATTGCTATTTGTAAATCATGGTACAAATAGATAGTGGCACAGGTATTCTTCAGTATTAAAACTTGATTGGAATTTTCTTTTGATGTTATAGATTTCATATATATAGAATTTACTCATCCCATTTATTCAGATAACATAAAATCAGGGTAGCTCTAACTTAAAATGTATATTATAATAGCTATAGAAAACAATGAAATAACTTAAAATGTAATTCTAATGAATGTATTTCATGAGAAATAGAGATTTTTAAATTCCCTTTTAGCTTCTTTCATTACTGTCTTAAATTCTTACTGAATATAATCTGTTAGTGAAAGCAAAAACATAATATATATAAATAGGAAAAGCACTGTAGGGTACTTAAGAATTTGAATTGTGTCTGGTAAAATGTGTTAATAGTTATGGTTAATAGACCATAATTTATGGTCTTGAGTTTTTTTGTTTCGTTGTTTTGTTTTGTAAAACTCAAGTATATCATCTTCTACAGTGAGAATCTCAGGTGTTAAAAAGATATAAAATAAAACTAATTTAGTAGGTGTGCCACTAAAAGTTTTTGAAAACCCTATGGTTTAGTATGGTGACATTTATTAACTATGATTTAATGTTAGTATAATTTTCAAATTATTTTTTATCTCTATTGATGTAAAGAAACCCTGAGGAGTCATTTCTACTATTTAGAAATTGCTCAAAATTATCTTTAAAAAGGTGTGTGAACTTTGCCTTTAGAATACCACTTACAGGAGCACCTGGGTGGCTCAGTTGGCTAAGTGTCTGACTTCAGCTCAGGTCATGATCTCATGGTTCCTCTGTTCAAGCCCTGCGTTGGGCTCTGTGGTGACAGGTTGGAGCCTGGAACCTGTTTTGGATTCTGTGTCTTCCCTCTGCTCCTCCTTCTCCTCTCTCTCTCTCTCTCTCTCTCTCTCAAATAAATAAATAAATAAATATTAAAAAATTAGAATACCATTTACAGTGCATTTCAGTTGAAGACAACCTAGTAGGTTCTATTTGTAATTATTAAGTTTTATTCTAGCTCTGCTTTCCCTGTAGGAACCACAGCATTTAGTTCCTAATCAGTTTATGTGTTACTTTATTAATATCATTTAAATTGTTTCATAACTATTGGAGATCATACAAATCTTTGTTGGTCAAAAGTTGACCCTGGGTCATGGATTCTTTCCTCACGTGTTCACAGCTTTAATCATGGTGCATTTATTTAGCAGAGTGCAGTAATTTGGCCAGATGATGGTGCAGGTGCACATGGACACATTTTGGGGTGTGTAGAAAGGTCATGGTGAGGCTGGCACAAAGGGTGGGGAGGGATATCAAGGTGGTATCACTATGACATTGATATTAGTAATGTGTTCAGGTTTAATTTTATATATTATTTTTGAAAATGCTATTAATCCCTCCCCTCCCCCATATACACACATTCTAATTGTATATTTCACTTTGAGGATATATATCCTAGCCTAAGGGGTGGGGGGAGCTCTTTAGTTCATTTTTATTTCATCAATTTAGTTTTTTTTCCTTCTGTTTCTCTGTAAACTCTACTATTTTGTTGAGTCATGCCAAATACTTGTGGTGTTAGACACCCCGCAGATTAAATAATTGGGATTAAAGTGTCTGTGATGATTCCAATTCTGTTTTAGTTGCTGGACTATTGCCCAGGCCATCTTTTCCATCCATTACACATGTCTTCAGTTCTAACTAAACTGAGCTCATAACTCTGTTAAGTAAATGATTCTGGTAAAAAATAAAATAAAATGAAATGAAATAAGAAAAACGAAGAGCCAAAACCTGAGGCTTGAAATATTTTGCATATGCTTTGTGAGAAAATGTTCCTACTTGGAAACGTGTTTCGGGCTAAGTATTGGAAGATTTGGAGAAAATACAGTCTGTTCCTTTACTCAGAGATGGGTAGTGTCTTTTTTTTTTTTTTCCTCTTGTAATAATGTCACACTCTTATTTTTATCTGTCACATCTCCCTCCCCGGCCTCTTTCCTTCAATGCCTCCCTTCCTCTTTCACTTCCTTCCTTTCTCTCTTTCCAGCCCTTCTTTCTCCCACCTTTCCTGTCAGACACTCCATTCCTACAAAGTCAAACTGAGCTAAGAGGATAATAGCCCATATTGGTTATGTTCTGACAACCCCAAGGAAGCCATGATGTCAAATTAGGTGACAAGCAATAGTTTTCTGTTAAATAAATCATGGGACCCACTCTCTAAAGGTAAAGAGCAGATTGTTGACTTAATTCATAAATGAGAAATAGAGGAATATAAGGTGTTTCTATGAGTTTTGTGTTTCTTAAAAGATAGCTCACTTGTTTTCTTTGCACTGGCTGTAACTTCTCTGGTTCCAGGATGCTTGTTAATGTCTTTTCTGTGTAAAGACAAACTCAGCAGGTAGATCTGGCTGGCACTGGTTCAGCCCAGCAGTCCTCAGCAGGAGCTTTCTCTGTGATCCCAATCCTGGCTGTCACCCAGACTCCTCCCTTTCCTTGTGTGCTAGCTGGACAGGTGAGGCCGGCCACATGGTCTTGTGGAAGATAGCAGTGGACTCCTTCCTCCCTGAAGAGTTTTGCTCTGGGCAATGTAATCAGTCTTCTACAAGGGTGTACAAGCAGCCTTCAGGGAAAAACAGAAAGTACTTGGAAACTGCTGTGTCTGAAGGATTTGAGCTATGTCCAGTTTCAAACCATCTTATTTGATTTCACTGGAAGGGGCTGGGGAGCAACAATAACAATAGAACCAGTTAATCTTGCATATTGGGAGTCACTCTTTTTTTTTTAATGTTTATTTATTTTTGAGAAAAAGTGTGTGAATAGCAGTGGAGGAGGGGTAGAGAGAGGGAGACACAGCTTGAAGCCGGCTCCAGGTTCTATGTTGTCAGCATATTGCCCGACATGGGGCTCAAACTCACAGACCATGAGATTATGACCTGAACTGAAGTTGGATGTTTAACCAACTGAGCCACCCAGGCGCGCCCCACTGCCTTTTGATTTAAGCTTATGAAACAAAAGTTGGAAAATGATTAATATTATAGAATTACAGAAAAAGAAGGAAAGACAGAACTCTGACTTTGAAATTCAAAAACAAATTCATCTTGTTTTTTTTTTTTTTGGTTTTGGTTTTGTTTTGTTTTTGGCTAATCTCCATTGCTTACCAACTCTAAGTTCTGTGGACACTCAGTTAGTTGCTTTTTTCTTGACCTCAGTTCATTTATTTGTAATTTGGTACTGCCTACTTTACATAATTGTTGTGAAGAACAAACAAAATGAAAACGTTCTAATTTGGTGGAGAACTTCACCATTGAAAGTCCTGGGAGTGTGGTGATTAAAGCCCCGCACAGTGCATGCATGCAGACACCTCACTTGCTGTAAGGATCAGGATGCATGAAAGCACTGCGTGCAGTCCTTTTATTTTTAAGCTTAAACTATGTGAGGAAATTTCCTCAAGATAAGGAGTATAAAATATCCCACTTTTGTAAATATAACAGAATTATGGATTTGGTAAACACTTTACTAGTGCTTCATGGAAGTGGCCCATGCCCTTGAAGCCTCTGTAGCTTAATTTTAATTAACTTCATAATATTTGTGCCTCTTACTGGGTAGTGCTGAATGGGGAGATGTGAAGACCATGAAATGAGCTCTACCCTATATTAGTAGAATGGTCTTGAACCGTCTATCTCAGATTGCACATAGTTCAAATGAAGTATTAACACCTACTCACAGGGTTGTTATGAAAATAATATAAGAATGTATATATGTTGCCTGATAAAATTTCTAGAAAAAAGTAGTTATGCAACTACAGATATAAAGCCCTGTATTTCCCCCACTATGAAATCTAGGCTATTTTAGATTTTCACATTTACAGGTTATCATCTCTCTTGCACTGGATGATTAAAAGGAAACTGGGACAGGAGAACAGTCTAAAAAAGTATTGCATGTGCAAATATTCCATAGAGCTATTTGAGATAAAAGTCAATGACATGATGTTATCTGAATTTTTCTGCTTGTTTCCTCATTATCTGCTATTGAATACTGGGATTTGATTTGGAAATAGAAAACCATCAGTATAAGGATCATGGGTTGTAAATGTTGCATTTTACCTCATTATTCCCCAGGTAGAGGTCACATGTTGCTTATTAGCCACAAAACATATCAAGAGCTATCTTCAAATATTTTAGGTATTTATTCCTAGGATAGTATGTTGTCAGTTTTATCTATTAGAGAGATAAATAGATAAGTAGATAGCCATTGAAATGACCCCGTGGATAGTTCAGAATTAAATTCTTAGAAATTTCTTGAAATAAATGTCTGACATTATAATTTGACATTACTGTTTTAGTCTGAAATATACAATTTTCTGGTCTGTTCAGTTATATTCAGAATTTTAAATACTACTAGGAAATAGAATTTGTTTATTCTTTCAGAAAAGTTTAATATAATTCTGTGAAGGCTTATCCTTTTTTACATAGGTGAACATAAACAGGTGTAAGGAAGTTTAGAATGTATTATATTTACAACTGCTTACGAAATGTATGACTATTTGCGTGCAAGTGAGTACACATACCTATGAAACATAATTATAGCTAACATTGATTATTGACATACAGTGTGCCAGACATTTGTACTAGTTAGTTTACACATAAATTGATTTCTTTTCCTCAAAACAAGCCTACAAAATAATAATAGTAATAATAATAATAATAATAATAATAATAATAATAAATTTCTGTTTTACACATGAGGAAAGTGAGCAAAGAATGGTTAAATAACTTACCCAGTTTCAAATCTGAAAGTGCAAGAAATCTGCATTCAAATTAAGGGTCTGACTCCAGTACTGCTCTTACCAACTCTTCTATACCAGGAGAGACTGTTGACTAAAGTCCTCCAGATATCCACAGTTACTCTCACCCTCACCATCTAAGTAATGGCTCTTTCCACAGACAGTGGGAAGTGTAGTAAAAGTATACACAAAATTCATGTACAGTCAAGGGGGTATTTTCTGTCAGGTCATTTTCAGCTCTGATTTTTTTTCCATCTCAATAAATAGTTGATAAACTGTCCAAAGACTCTTATCCGCTGATATGCCCCATGTTGACATCTCCTTTCTTCATTGCCCAGAACCCCACCAGCACAAGGCAAGATCTCTTCCCACACATTGCTTCCTTTTCATTTCAGGGCATGTATTTTTTAGTTTTTAAATTGTTTTTTGTTAATTTAGTATATAAGCAACCCAGTTCCCAGTCCCTAGCTCATGCTAAACTCTAGAAATAGCTTTGTATACCTGAAACCTCATTAAGAAATTCTCTTAGAGGAATGATGGCACTAAGATGGTGATGTATGGTGTTAGTGACTTCTGCACCCCTCACAAGAACAACTAACAACTATTCAAGAACAAGACACAATTGAGAAAATCCTAGAACATGGGTTGAGGCTAAAGAACCTCCACAAACCACATAGACCAAGACAGACTACACTAGAAGGGTAAGACAAACTGCTACATCTTGACCACATTGCCTTTCCCCAGGCCAGTGCAGCACAATGCAGAGAGGTCTCCCCTGAGCTCTGGTTCCTCTAGTGGGAAAAGAAAACACAGAGGGGACAAGATTCCCCCAGCATTGTGAGTCACTTTTGTAGGAGCCCCTGCTCTGATCTTACACCAAGGGAACTGCAGGAAAATCTGCACTTTGGCCACTGGGCATCTTACTGCCATGGAAAAGGGGAAGGGGCTTTCAACAATCAGCACATGGATCATGGCAGACAAAGTTCATACCTGTAGCACCCAAGTAAAAACCCCAACCAGGGGTTTTGCTCATCCGCAGAGCCAAGTGAGAAGTGTACTTTGACTAGGAAAGAGGGAAGGGTGCAGGTCTGCCTGATTTGGATCCTCAGAGGAGGAATTTTGCCAACCCTAGAGTCCAGTTTGCCCATCCCCAGTCAAGGAGCTGACTCATAGCCTTACCTTCTGTAAAGAGTGGTCCGAAGGGCTAGAGACAGCTCCTGGAGGCTGTGTAGCCCAGCAGAGCTCAAGTTGAGAGGCAGGCAGGCAAAGCCAGTAGTTTGCAGAGGAAAGCCAGTGGCTCTGTTCTGTTAAGAGACTTCAGGTGTTGGGTCAGCTTGAGTTAAGACAAAAAGCAAAGAGTTTATTAGCTTTAGAGTTGCTTCTTCCACCCCAGCAAGAAATTTAATTTGTGTTTCTGCTCAGTACTAAATACTGCCTTTGACCTGTCCAACCAGGAAGTGAAACTGGAGCACACAGGAAACTGTGTAACCCATCCAATAGTCCTATATACAGTAGCACTTAACTGAGACCACATCTGTGAAACAAAACTGGTGGACTCATGTGACTAAGGAATTTAGTGCACAGTCTTCTCTGATTCAGGTCTGCAAACCACAAGCTATACATCCCTGGGTCCTGTCCTGCCAGGTTAGGGAAATAAATTCATATCCCTGTCTACTACTAACTATAGCATCCAGCCCTATTTAGTGAACCTGACCAGAGAATTCAGGCAACTGTGGAGCCCATCTAACAGCCTCACTTGAGTAGGCAGCAAAGCCAGCAGTCTTATCCAACTTTTCTCAGCAAGCAGTACAAGCCCCATCCCTTCCTCGAGGCTTAAACTATTGCCTCTTCTCAAAATAGACCATAATAGCAGGCTTCACCTGCCCAAGGACATTATCACTGGACACACACAAAAATCCCAACTGAGCTGACTGGTGAATAACTATCTCTGTCAAAGCAAACCTGTAAAGTCTGGAAGAGGAGCCCCAATACTCAAATGTGCAGATACCAATGTAAGGAATCCAAGATCACAAATAAAATCAGGTAAATACGACATCACCAAAGACATTTAATAAAGCTTTAATAATTGACCCTAAATAAATGTAGATCTGTGAACTGCCAGACAAAGAAATCAGAGTAAAAGAAGTTGAGAAAACAACGCATGAACAAAACAAAAAGTTTGACAACGAAATAAAAACCATTGAAAACAAATAGAATTCCTAGAACTGAAAAATACCGAGGTGCTTAGGTGACTCAGTCAGTTGAATGGCTGACTCTTGATTTTGGCTCACATCATGATCTCATGGTCATGGGATCAAGCCTCATGTTGGGCTCCATACTGGGCATGAAGCCTGCTTGGGATTCTCTTTCTCTTTCCCTCTGCTCCTCTTCCCCACTTGCTCGTGCTGTCTCTCTCTCTCAGAAAAGAAAAATACAATAACTGTACTGAAGATTTCAATAGAAATCCTCAAAAGTAAACTCAGCCATGCTAAAGAAGGAATTAGCAACCTAGAAGATAGGACATTAAAAATTATCCAGAGGAGAAAAAAAATAAGGAAGGAAGGAAGGAAGGAAGGAAGGAAGGAAGCAAGCTTATAATAATTATGAGATACAGTGAAAAGAAACAATATTCACATTATGGAAATTACAGAAGGAGAAGACAAAAACAAAGAATATATAAGTAGTAACAGCTGAAAATGTTTTGAACTTGCAGAGAGAAATAGACATCCAGGTCCCTGAGGCCCAAAATACCCCAAATAGGTTGAACCCAAATAGGGCTTCACTGAAACACATTATAATTAAATTTTTAAAAGTCAAAGATTAGGAAATAATTGGAAAAGCAGCAGAATAAAAGAGAGACATTATGTACGTACGACCATCATCAGACATCTCAACAGAAACTTTTCAGGCCTAGAGACATGACATATTCAAAATATAGAGAAAAAATAACTGTCAACCAAGAATTATATACCCAGCAAAGCTCTCCTTCAGAAACAAAAGCTGAGGAACAGTATTTGTGTCTTTGTTTATTTTTAAGAGATAGAGGGTGTGAACAGGGGAGAGGGCAGAGTGAGAGTGAGAGAGAGAGAGAGAGAGAGGAGAGAGGAGAGAGTCTTAAGCAGGCTCCATGCTGAGTGTGAAGCCTAATGTGGGGCTGGATCCCATGACCCGGGGATTATGACCTGAGCCAAAATCAAGAGTCAGACTCTCAACTGACTGAGCCATGCAGACATCCCTTGAGAGAGTTTATTACCACCAAACTTGGCTTTACCAGAAATGCTAAAAGGAATTATGTGACTGGAATGTTAATTAACAACACAAAAACAGGAAAAAGTAGTGTAAATTTCACCAGTAGTGGTGTATAGTCATAGTTAAATTCTGCAATATGGTAATAAAGGAGCATAATTCACTTACAACTCTAAGTTTAAAAGTTTTTCTAAGTGATAAAAAAATAACCACAACTGCGGTAATGTTATTACTTACACAATTAAAAAAATGTGTAGATTGTAACAACAATAATCTAAAATGTGAAGGGGAGGAGAAGTAGAAGTATAAAGTTTAGGAATTATATTGAAGTTAAGTTGTTTTTGGTTTAAAATATGGTATTATAACCTTAAAATCATTTATATAAACCTCATGGTAACCTCAAGGGAATATCCTGTGGTAATTATCCAAAAGAAAATGATAATGAAGTCAAACTATACTGTTAGCAGTCATCAAAACACACAGAGAAATGGATGAGAAACAAGGAACAATGGATCTACAAAACATTTGGAAATTATCAAAATGGCAGTAGTTAAGCTTTTACCTATCAATATGCACATACTTCAGAGATATTGTAGGTTTGGTTCCAGACCACTACAATAAAGCAAATATCACAATAAAGCAACACAAATAATTTTTTGGGTTTCTTGGTGTATATAAAAGTTATATTGACACTATACTGTACTTCTTCAAGTGTGCAATAGCATTATGCCTAAAAAAAAAAATGTACATACCCTAATTAAAAATACTTTATTGCTAACTATCATCTGACCTTTCAGCAAGTTATAATCTTTTTATTGGTAAAGGGTCTTACCTAATGTTGATGGCTGCTGACTGATTAGGGTGGTGGTTGTTGAAGACTGGGATGGCTGTGGCAATTTCTTAAAAATGAGACAACAGTGAAGTTTGCCACAGATGGAATTTTCCTTTCATGAATGATTTCTCTGTAGCCGGAAACGCTGCTTGATAGCATTTTATCCACAATAGAACTTCTTTCAAATTGAAGTCAGTCTTCTCCAACTTTGCCACAGTTTTATCAATAAAGTTTATATAATATTCTAATCCTTTGTCATTTCAACAATCTTCACAACATCTTCACCAGGAGTAGATTGCATCTCAAGAAACCACTTTCTTTACTCATTCATAAGAAGCAATTCTTCGTCTATTAAAGTTTTATCATGAGATTACAGCAATTCAGTCACATCTTCAGGCTCCACTTCTAATTCTAGTTCTCTTGCTGTTTCCACCACTGTGACTTCCTCCACTGAAGTCTTAACACCTCAAAGTCAACCATGAAGTTTGGAGTCAACGTCCTCCAAACCTTTGTGAGTGTTGATATTTGGACTTCTCATGAATCATGAATGTTCTTAATGGCATTTAGATTGGTGAATCCTTTCCAGAAAGCTTTCAATTTACTTTGCCCAAATCCATCAGAGGAATCACTATCCATGGCCTCTGTAGCCTTATGAAATGTATTTCCTAAATAATAAGATTTAAAAATGAACATTACTCCCTGATCCATGGGCTGCAGAATGGATGTTGTGTTATTAGGTATCAAAAACACATTAATTTCATTGTACATCTCTGTCAGAGTTCTTGGGGTGATCCCATGCATTGTCAATGAGAAGTAGTATTTTGAAAAAAAAATTTTTCTGGGCAATAGATTTCAACAGTGAACTTAAAATATTCAGTAGCCATGTTGTAAACAGATGTGCTGTTGTCATCCAGGATTTGTTGTTCCATTACCAGAGCACAGGCAGAGTATATTTAGAGGAGTTTTAAAGGGCCTAGGATTTTCAGAATGGTAAATAAGTATTTAATTCAGCATGTAGTCACTAGCTGCTTTAGTTGATAACAAGAGAGTCTATCCTTTGAAGCTTTAAAGCCAGGCATTGATTTCTCCTTTCTAGCTACAAAAGGCCTAGATGATGTCGTCTTCAATATAATGTTGCTTTGTCTACATTGAATATTTGTTGTTTAATATAGTCATTTCTACTGATTAACTTTATTAGATCATCTGGATAGCTTGCTGCAACTTCTACCTCAACACTTTGCTGGAGGTAGAAGTTGCTTTTTTGTTATGGAAATCACTTCTTTCCTTACACCTCCTGAAACAATCTCTGCCAGTGTCTAATGAGTTATGACCTTGCTCTGGATTAGGCTTTAGTTTAAGGAACTGTTGTGGCTGGTTTCATCTAATTCACACCCCTAAAATGTTTCTTCATATTAGCAAACAGGCTGCTTTGATTCTTACCATTCATGTGTTCACTGGGTAGCACTTTTATTTCCTTCAAGAACACTTCCTTTGTAGTCACAACTTGGCTAGTGCTTTTTGCAAGAGGCCTAGCTTTTTGGCCTATCTCCACTTTTGTCATGCCTTCCTCACTAAGTTTAATCATTTTTAGCTTTGGATTTAATGTGAGAGATACACAACTTTTCCTCTCACTTGAACACTTAGAGACTTCTGTAGGGTTATTAGTTGTTCTAATTTCAGTATTGTCTTGTCTCAGGGAATTGGGAGGCCAAAGGAGAGGGAGAGGAGAGAGGGCTATGTGGCTGATCAGTGGAGTAGTCAGAATACACACAATATTTACCACCTAAGTTTGCCATTGACTGTGGGTGTAGTTTGTGGCATTGCAAAATAATTACAATAGTAACACCAAAGATCAGTGATTACAGATCACTATAACAAATATAATAATAATGAAAAAATTTGAGATATTACAAGAATTACCAAAATGTGCCAAAAAGGCACAAAGTGAGCAAATGCTGTTGACAAAATGTCACTGAAAGACTTGTAGTCACAAATCTTCAATCTGTAAAAAATACAGTATCTACAATGTGCAGTAAAGTGAAGTGCAGTAAAATGAGGTATGTCTGTGTAGTGATGTATGTCAATTATTCTAAAAAAAAAAATTGGAAAAAAAAAGTATACTGAAAAATAAATCCTCCCTTGCAGAGTGTTATCTATTGCTGATCATTGCCTTTGCTCTCTTGAGAATGGAGGGTAGTTTTGAAAATACAGTTTTGCCTTAACTCATGGTATTATATTTTTTTAGGCAATGCTACTTCTTTGTAACAAGTGATGAGACTGAAAGCTTCAGTGAGAAACATATTTTCCTTTGTCTTCTATCGAAACCACCCACTTGAGTGCTGTTTTTTTTTCTTTTCATATACAGGGTTATATTGAATAGTTTATAATCACTTTGATGTAGTTTACATTACTAAACTACTCTATAGTTTACCAAGTGTGGTACCCTCTATTATTTTATGAGAATATCATTTTTAAAAAAGCCTTTATGAATCAGTATCATAAACAAAGGAACCAAGACAAGAAAGTTTGATCTATTAAAAAATCAGAACTCACTGTAAAGCAAAAGTCTTATGACTATAGAACCAGGACTTCACTTCACTTCAAAAGGCAGAGTTTAAAGAGTACAGGCTCAGGAGTCTGGCTGAACCACTTAGAGCTGTGTGACTTAGGGAAAGCTAGAAAACCTACCTGTCTCGGCTTTCTTGTTTGGAAATATTAATACAGTTTAGACTTGCAAAAATTAAGTGAATTAATGTCTGTCGTGTTCTGTTAAAAGTTCTGGTACATAATAAACATTATATGTGTTAAATATTACATGTACTAAAAAAATATCGTGTGGTCTGGCACTTTGATCTCTAGCAAGGGCTAATTTTCTACATTAGTGAGTACTGTCTAGTATCTGTTGTAAATGGAGATGCCAGAAGAAACACACTTGACTTTAGCTGAATTGTTCAAGTAACCCTTGTTTACTTCCTGAGTAAATCCTTCAGTGGCTCTTCAGTGACCTCACGTTAAAATCTAAACTCCTTGAGCCTGAGTACAAAGCTCTCAGTGATTTGCTTGTGGCCTACTTCTTCTGCTACTTCCCTCCTGTCTCCACATCCCAGAGCTCCTGTGTGGGACACATTCTGGCAGTGCATTGCATTCTGGGTGCTTGGTGGAGAGCACTCAGCTCCCATCTTCACCTAAGTAACTTGATCTTTATCCCTAGGTCTATATGGTAAGACCCTTCTCCATATTCTCCAAAGTTCTGTGCCAATTCTTATTCCATGTATAGCTTATACCACTGAAATGGAACTGAGTTTTTTCTTGTTTGTACAGTTCTGATATTGGATCAGAATAGAAATCACTGTCAAAAGTAAATGTTAATCAAAGAAAATTTCTCTTCTAAACTAAGAATTTCTTTTGAACAGAGTTCATGTGATTTACCAAACAAAGCAAGTTAATTTCAAGATAACTGGCAGTAGGTTATTTTGTTTGTTTGTTTTCTGCCTCTACCACATGTATCAATATGAAGAAAGATTTGCTTCTCTGTAAACTTGGTGAGAACAAACCTCAATGCCTGACATTCCATATGTAGTATGAACAAAGTATGTTACACTCTGAATTTATTTTTAATGAATGAATGTTTATTGAGTCATGTCTTTGTTTCTCTAAAGACACTGCTTTTAACCACAGCCAGTCTTATTGCTGTCTGTTGGTAGAGTCAATGTAACACTTTCCCTAAATTCATAACTAATAGTTTAAAGTTTCTGGCATTTTAGAGTCTTTTCCAAACTAAGAAGTTGCCAACTAAAGGACTGTATGATTTTGCCAACCCAAACATGTTAATAACAATAAATTTACAGTACAATACTTTAAGTTTACCAAAAAAAAAAAATCAATGAGAAGAAACTTCTACTGATTAAAACATGACTAGAAAATAATTAGTAGGTATCTTGTGGCCTTGATATCTTTGTGCTTTAATCTTCTATTGCTTTCCTCCTTTCTTATGAGAAATTCTCAGAATTCATATTACCTGAGCCACTATCTGCCAACAGAAATAATTTTTTCTGCTTTAATAAAGCATGATCTATTTTTACTTCTAGAAAAACAATTAACATAAAACATGTTTTTTAATGGTTTAAATTTTTTGGGAGGAGATATAGATTTACTCTTTCATTTGTTCTAGATTTCCTGGATTTTTTAGACTGTCGCTTACTTTATGAAGGAGTTTAGATTTAGAACTTGGTAGGAGTTCTTAATATTGCAAGGAAAATAGTAGGAAAATGGATAATGTAACAACACTGTGAACAGAATGACGTTAAAAATAAACTTACTAAAGGAGAAAGTTTAAAATGTAATGATGAGTGTCCTTTTATGTAGAGTTTGGTTACTGTATTTAATTCTAACCAATGTCTAATTAGCATATTTAATGAACTATCCCTTTTGGACATATATTTATTTATTCTAATATATTTATCAGAAATATCAGTAGGTTGATATTGTGTTCTACTGAGCTGAGAAATCTTTGAAGTGAGTCTTTCTCTAGATGGGAGGGATAATAATGATAATTGCTATGAAGACTATTACCAGATAACCTTTAATTCTCACAACAACCTCGTGAAATGGATATTATTATTCCCAGTTTGTTAGTGAGAGATTGGATTTGAGAGAAATCAGGTAACATGCATCGGGTCACACACAAAATACACTGACAGGATAGGAGCCAGGTGTGTTTGATGCTAAAGCTCTTGGTTCCACCCACTATGCTAGAGATTACATATATCTGAATGTACTTTGTATTGTGAGTTATACTTCATTTGTGCATACCGTTGTCAAACCATTTTTCAATGAAAGAATCACATTTTATTTTAAAAATCACATGTTTTATAGAAAACCAATAAACATAAGAATAATACAAATACAGGCAATGTATAGAGATACATGGAAAGCTTCTATTAAGAAAATCTCACTATCATCAGTGCTAAAGCAAATGGAAAAGAAACATTTAAGTACAGCTTTCTGTTAGATGGCTATCATTTCCTGGTACAAAACTTGTCAGTTTATGTCAGGAAAAAAACATTTTTTTCCGGACTCTGGAATTTGAAAGAAGCTGGTCACAGTGATATTTGTGTTTGGGGTATTGGACAATGCATGAATAATAGTCCTAATGATTTTTTCAAAACACAGAGAACTGATTTGCATTTAATAGGTTCTTATATAAGTCATTGTTGAAAGCCAAGGACATAATATTAGTAGTGGTTTACAAGCTCTTTTTTTTTTTTTTTAAGCAGCAAAAACTAATTCAAAAGAAATCAGTGTGGAAGCTCAATATGTGAAGCAGATAATAACAGAGTTGTTGGGTTTCCTGGCTGTGTTTTCACCTCTCCTTCCTTTCAATAAAATAGTTTGTGCCTCTGAGACAGCTCTTTAGAACCACAGGGCCATGTTGAATTGAGTATGGAGACTGCTATGTTAAAATATAAAAGGAAAGTTTCATAGATGATCAGTATGCTATGATCTTGACTTGTAGCTTTCTGGCAGACTAACTGAAAAAGAAATTATAATATGTGGTCAGGTTTAGTTTGAACCTAATCTATAGGTGCTCATCACAACCAACCTTAAAACGTTATTAAATACAGCATGTCTTGGGCCCTCTTGGACTTACTGACGAAGATTCATTAAACTTCTGTGGAAATCTATAAATTTAGAATCTGGGAACCTGTAGAACATCTATAGATACATTCTGACTTTTGTTAGAAAGCCTCACTTAGGACATAGCTGCTCAAAGTGAAATCTGTGGCCTGGTTGATGTCAATCTGCAGTGGTATCAATACAAAGATAAAGCGTTAGCTTTTCCAGACTCTGGAGATTTGATATTGCCACAGCAATCCAACTGTGTGATAGGTAGACTTGCCACTTTGAACAGCGCATAGCACAATTCTAATGTTGTTTGACTTGAATTGGATATAAGAACCACTTGGATGGTGGGTATTTTCTAAGATGCAGTTTCCTGGACTCTACCTGATATCCTAATTTTGTGGGTTTTAGAAGGAGCCAATGGATTTACATTTCTAAAGAGCACTATAAGTGATCCTACTGCTGATTCTAGAAACATCACACTTTAAAAAAATATTTTTATATATCTTATATATATATATATAAATAGATACAGATGACACATAAATGACTAACACTCAGAAAATGCTATATAAATATATTAATCTCAAAAAGGAGAGCATAAAAATGTGCTAAGGCTGAAGGTGATGTATATTAGAATTCAGATAACACTATACACAGTAAGGAATTATAAGGTAGAGATATAATTATAGACTTGTAAAAGCAAATATAAAAATGCAAAAGAAAAAACATTCTAAGTATAGTTTCATGTATAGTCAATGATAGAGCCATTGATATCAGGACTGATCCTCAAGGAGTATGATTATTCCCCCCTTTACATTTAAAAACTATTACACTCATTTTGAATTATATATATAAATATATATATCATCAATATATATTTAAAAATATTACACTCATTTTGAATTATATATATATGATATATATTATTATATATATATTATATATATTATATTTATATTTTATTTATTTATATATATATATATCATCAATACTAAATGTCCACTTAGATGACTACACCTTAGAAGAGTCTGACTCCAGGGACATAGAAGGATTTTTTCCACCGGTAATATTCATTCAAGCAAGGGTCTAGTCTCAGGACCAAGCAATGGGAAATCTGATCAATCAGCAAGATACTACCTGTTTTCTTCATTGATGTATTCCTAGGACCTAGACAGTTCTTGATACTTAAATAGATGTTAAATAAATATTTGTTGATGAGCGAACCCTCACTGATTGATGGTGCCATATTCCATAGAACTGGAATAGAAGTTAAGGCAATGAACTATACTTTTTCCTCAATTGCTCATATATTATCTCTATTGTATAAGATTGTATTAGGTTGCAGAGAACAGAAAAAATGTTCAGTAGTGACTTAGATATAGAGGGCTTCTTTCAAATGTTTGGGAAAGAAGTTTCAGGGTAGAAATTTGGTGATTTGGGTTCAGTGCTTAATGATGTCAGGACTGGAATCATTGTGGGTTTTTTTGGCCTTACTCTCAAACTGATTGCCTCATGATTGCAAGAAGGCTGATGCATCTCCAAACGTCACATCCAGTTCAAAACAAGAAGAGAAAGATAAGAGCCAAGAATCATCTCAGCTGCGCTATTCCTTCATTTAGGACAGCACAGCTTTTCCAGAAACTGGCAAGTGGATTTCTGTTTATATCTCATTCGCCAGACCTACATAACAAGGTTACAAGATTCAACAAAGGCTAAGACAATAGAGTCATTATTATCATTTGTTAATGCCATTCATGACCCATTGTCTGGTGCTAGACACATTACTAGTCCAAACTCAGTATGTATCCAATACCAAGGAAGGAGAAAGAAAGTAAATAATTAATAGGCATAAAAAGCATCTTTGACAATACCACAGAAAAGTGAAAGTACGTTTGCTTTATTTCTTTTTTCCCTTTTCCTTTTTATACTTCGTAAAGGGAGAAATAGCCAAGTACTATTAGGTTATATTTTGATTAAAAAAAATAGACTTTAGGCACTAGGTTAACTGGTCAGAAATAACTGCTACTAGATCATCAATCTTACACCCTCTAAGATCTAGAATTCATTGTATTTAATAAACTGACTTAAAATTACTTTCCTGTTGTCATGAAAGCTGCCAGCTATTTCGAGGTGTGTAATTAGGGCTGGGTACAAAACTGTTTAGATTCAGTCACCTAATGTTATTGGGCACAATATTTGTCCATACTTTTGTCTGTATTGTTGTACACTTTGCCAAGTTTTTCATGATAAATCACTACTCCAAATTTTTTGCAATATATAGTTTTTTTTTCTATTTTAGGTAATAAAGAATTATTATGTAGGGCTTATATCAGAATTAAATTGTAACTGTAACACTGATACGATCCTAATGACTTCAGTTGACATCAAAAATTTGGGTCACTTCTCATTTTACAAAACGAGCTACTGGGCTACCCAAGTTTTTACTCATTTTTTTTTTTTTTTGGGGAAATGCCATCACCTTAAAATGCATTCTGTGATTTTGTGCAAGTTTCTGTTTTAGTTCATGTTCAAATTCAATCATCATTTATCCTACCCTGAAGGCTTGAAAGCTAATGATTATATAGATTGTTTTGTAGTTTGTGGGATTTCAGTCAAGTGTTAGGGATAATTAGAGACTGGGCTAAGGATACATCCAAAACAAAGAATCAGCTTTGCATATACTTAACATTCTGTTTTTATGTGCTTTTCTAGATCTAAGGACAAAGTATACTTGGACAAATATATACTCTGTTTCGCCCCCAGTTTAACATGTGCAAAGCATAATGAATAGCAAAATTAAAAATAAGAAAAGAGGATTCATAATGATTTTGTTGCTCACCCTTTTGCTTTCAGGTGTCTTGTAACTAAATTTGATACTAAACTGTGTCTTTTCTGTTTATATTAATATATCTGAAGACTTCCATCTTATATACAGTACTTTTAGAATGTTATGGTAGATGCTGTCTTCTTTAACATATTCACAATTCATTGATTTAATAAAACTCAGTGAGGTATAAAAGTTAAGAGTTTCAAAGGAGTAAACCTGGGCAAATGTGATATAGAAGCAAGAGCAAGAGCTTTGGAGTTAGATAAGACTTGGGTTTATATTCCAGCTATGTGCTTATTAGCTCTGGGACCTTGGACCACTGCCTTATTTAACTTTTCTCCACTTCAATTTCCTTATCTGAAAAATGGGGGAAAAACATACCAGAGGATCATTGTTAAGACTAAGTGGTACAACATATATTAAGCACAGACACATATAATTTTATTAGTTTCAATCACTGATATTAAAGATATGAAAATTGAGTCCCTCAAAGTAAAATCATTTCTACAAGCTTACATAGTAGCAAATCAGAACCAGAGAATTAATGAATATTCTCTGTGCGGTGAACCATTGAAAAAGTGAATTGTGAATAAGCATATTTATTTGAACTGTTGAAGATTTATGCTATTTTGTAAGGAATAGCTTCATATATACACAGTGTGGTGTGGAACTGAGCAGCTCCTAAGTGAGTTTATTCTGTGATGTGATGATTTTCAAACCTGTTATGTCATCTAATGTTGACTTTTCTCTTTAGAATGAAAACAATATGTAAGATTTGACAACTTTGGTTACCACACCTGACAAGGTAGCTGCTGAAAACCATATGGTTTTGCTCTTTTCATGTCATGTGTCCTGTGAATGTAGCAGACTGCTCGTTAGTCATAATTTAGCTGTCAGTGGATCTCAGTGTTACCTTTGCCTAAAATCTTTGTATGGACTAACCAGTGGATACTAATTCTGAATTCCTCTTTGCCATCTCCCTGAGTTTACAATTTTAGAATATATTAACAATTCAAAAATTTTAGTATACACTTCTGACTGTTTTTGGCTTCATTCAGAGTTTTATGCTTCATAGTATGAAATCCTACTGCTTAATGTACAAAGAGCAGTGGCTAAAACTTCTTTTTATGATATGAAAAATATTTTCAAACAAAATGAACAAAAAGAAATAAAATAACAAAATGAGCAGAAATGAAAACATTTTGAAACCATTAAAAGCAACAGTCATGCTTCACAGTCAACAATTAAGCAAAATACATTAGGATTTAAGGGAAAAACAGATCATTTTAGATATCACTTCAAAGAAAAATAATCTGAGATTAAGTAACTCATTTGGAAATGTTATTAGAATTAGGTTAGTAGAATATTAGAGGTATCAAGACATGATAGAAGGAGAGCAGATTCTGGAATAGAAGAGATTGGAGATTGCCTTAAAATTCTGCCACTTAGCAATTGTATCAGTAAGAAAGTCTTCCTCGGCAAATAACAGCAAACCATTTCCTCAGTGGATTAAGCAACAAAATTGATTTTTTTTCTGACATAATAGAAAGTCCTAAAAGAAGCAAGTTTCAAATTTAGATGGATTAGCTACTCTATGATATAATTTGGAACCAGATACTACCCATCCCTTCATTCTGCCAACCTTAATCTGTAGGTTTTGCTCTCCTGCTGATTCTCCTTATTTTCTGTAGATGGCTGCATCAGTTCCAGGAAATATACCCATATCCAGTAACTTTCAAGGTAGCCAGAAGTTTCCTTTTCTAATATTTTCTTCTCAAAAATTCCCTTGCCTTCTGATCACCTTCACAGCTCATTGGACAGAACTGAATCAATAGTGAAACCACATAATGGAACTGAAAATAAGTTCAGGATTGCCAAATTATGGAAGAGAAAGCAGGGAAAAGCCTGAATGAAACCGGTGAGGAAAATGGAGACCAACCCTGGACAGACTTATATTAAAAAATGAAACATAGCTATAAGGTTTGAAGTAGAGGAGTGACATGATCATAGTGGTTGCCTAGAAAGATCTTTCTGAAAGCAATGTTTTGAAGAAATTGTCGGAGATCATGCCTTTCTACTGAGACACTAGCTAAGATATTTTTCAAGTGAAAACTTATGGCATAATTTGGCTTGATTGGTTATGCTGTGGAATGAAACAGAACAGCAAGTTCAGAGAGTTAAATGCAAGATATAGTTAGAATGGGTGAGATTTGGTCATGGATTCATTGTGGGAGTAAAGGTAAAGGAAGACAAAGATAACTCACTGATTTCTGGATAGAACAAGTAGTTTTATTGTATTTACTGAAATAGGGAACATAGGAGGAGATGTTTGTTTGTTGTTGTGCCGGGAAGATACTTAGTGTATTTGGGGATGACTGCATATCATAAATGTGTTGAAAACCAGTAGGCAGCTTTATAAATTGATTGGAATTTAAGGAGAGAGAAATAGAAAAAAATATATGGATTTGTGAGGACTATTAACATCTATATTATAACCAAAGACAGAAATTTATGAACCCCTCTACAGGGGTCTTTATGTAAGGACATATGATAGTATCACTTTTAAAGCAACCAACCAACCAACAAAAAATTTACCATTTTCCATCATAAATAGTCTAATTCAGTATGTATCGAGTGTTAACAAGGCATTTGTTCTTTCCAAAAGCTTTTACTTCTTTTATTTTTATTCCTTTTTTTAAATCTTATTCAAGAATAATTGGTTAGAGTGAGAAGTATAATCAGTCAAGAAAAATAGAGAATTAACCAAAGCCAAGCTTTGAATGTTGGTACATGAAGAGTAGCTTATAATGGAAACAACTAGCTAAACAAGTAGAAGAAAATCACAGAAACATGTTGTCACTGAAGATAAAAGGTGAGAGAGTTTGTCTCTGGGAGTCATGGCCAAATACTGCCAAATTAGGAACTCAGAGATACATGATTATCACAAATAGCGAATAGTAAATAGTTTTGGTAAAATAGTGGGTTTTAAACCAAATAGCAGTGGATTAGGAGAAGAATGGAGAGGATGTGCAGAAATAGGAATGTCGACAGCTCATTTAATAATTTGAGTTTAGATGAGGGCATTAGCTGGAAGAGAATATGAGATTTATTTTTAACATTTTAACTAAAACTTTACAAAGTATTTTAATTTATGAGAGAACTGATTTCCAAAAGACAGTTGATTTATTAGGTATTATTGATGGCTTATTGAGGCCACAATTAATTACATATATATATATATAATTACGTATTTACACACATATATGTATTTATATATACTTGATTATGAGATTTTCTCAAGTAGTGTTCACCAGCCATAGTTCATATACAAATAAAGTAGATTAATTCATAATTAAGGTTTAGTTCATGGTCCAAGGAGGTAGATGGCTATAATCAAAGTAACTTACATCCAGGCTCTAAGTAAGGGACTTGGTTGTGAGAACCATAAGCAGGGCTTGTGGTTTGTCATGAAGACTTCAAGTATTGCTTTATGCTTTCTTCTTTTCTTGATTTCCCTACTGGGCTCTGAATGACACTGCAAGTTGTCAATGTTCTTAGTGAGCCTATAGGTTTATTGGGAAGAATAAATGGAAGTTACCTGATAGAACAACTGACACACAGTATGCACTGAATACATTCTTTTCTCCATATTCTTTCTTTTTTTTTCCTGGAAAAGATTGTGCACATTAATTGCTCAGAATTGAAAAAAAATTCTCCCATTCATTGTCTGCAGAAATACTGTTGGTTATGGAATTTTGCCTTTAAGTAAAGGGATGCCAGAAATCTACATAACACTCCTAAACTTATAACATAATTTTTACCAAATTTACAAATTTAGTTTTCCAATGGGAAACACATGTACTCTTTGCCTGCACTCATATTGTCAACTGTTCTTTGTTCCCTGAAGCAGTTGTCAAATTATAAAATTTAGCCTGGAAGCAAGAAATCACATCTGTGCTGAATGGGCCCATAGAGAGAGGCTGGGCAGCTGTACATCTGGGGTTTATTCCCACAGATCAGTAAAATGTGTGCTATAATTGAATCCAGTAGCTTTTCTGATATTATTAAATGGAAATCAATAAATAAGCATCTATCAAAATTCTACTGTATGCAATGGGACTTTGATTCAATGGTTTTAATGAAAAAGAATGCTATCTTATCTGCTACTAATCCAAAGTATTTTCTCTTTATACTGTGGTTAAGGTCCAAATACCACAATTATGTTTGTTTGTTTATGTAAAGATCATGGGAAAAACAGAAACAATATAAGAGTAGGAATATGCTGCTCAGTCTCTATTTCACCTTCATGTTATCAAGGATCACACATTCTCTCAAGCTCTCAAGACCTTGAGCACTGATGGTGCTGGGATTGAATGTCCTCGAGCTGACTTTTTTAAGTATATTTATTTATTTTGAGAGAGAGAGAGCATATGCACATGAGTGGAGGAGGGGCAGAGGGAGAGAGAGAGAGCAAGAGAGTCCCAAGCAGGCACCACACTGTCAGTGCAGAGCCTGACTGGGGCTTGAACTCATGAACTATGAGATCATGACCTGAGGCAAAGTTGGACACTTACCTGAATGATCCACCTAGGGTCCCCCTTGAGCTGTCTTTTAATTCTTTAAAGTTTCAAAACACCTTCATCCTAATGTTTTCCTGGAGAATCCAATAAATTTGTTCCCACTTTTTATGACTAATACTAGCAAGATATTAAGGAAGATATGGAATTGAAATGATACATGGAAAGTTATGAATATTAGAAAGTTATGATCATTGAAAAGCTTATTTGAAGCTTATTTTATTTTTTTCAAATTCAAAGATTATTTGAATTATTAACTCAAATTAATCTTTACTACAATGTGTGAAGTTGAGAACTTAGGAATCTTCTTATGCATATTCCAATTTACTCATTCTGTTCCTTCCTTCCCCTGCCCTTGACTCCCAACCAAAAGAATGAGTTAGCAACTCTCTGGCTTTACTGGAATTTAAATTCTTTAAAAGCTTTTCTGTTTGTTCAAGAAAGCATGAAAATTATTAGTGTGTAGTAATAAAATTAAAGCATACTTAAGATTAGTTTGAATTAGTTTCAATTATAATCTGTTATTTGGTTGGACAGTTAACTTATTTACTTATTAAAAAGTTCTTAGAGTAGTGAGTCTTTTTCCCCCCTATATTAACTTTAGGAATTTGTAATAGACTATATACTCATTGACCCCTGAAGACTTATTTCTCCTGGAGAATCAGCCTTTTTAATTACTGATAAGAATACCAACCAATATGCCCATCTTCATTGTAATTATATAATGGCTGAGGGAAATGACCTTGAAGACTGTCTTTCAGTCTAATAGTGTAGCTTTATTTTAACATATAAATAATAGAATAAAAACATTTTCCATAAAATTTCTGATATCTAATTAATGTCTCCCAGAGTAACTGTGGTATCAAACATTCCCTCTAATTATATTCATTAGTGGTTTCTCCCAGACAAGTTTTAATTAAGTTGTACAATGAAGATCAATACTCATTGTGTATTCATTGTAATTTACAACAAGCATATATACTGTTCAGAACAATTTAATTACTGTAATTGTTGCACAGAAAATACTTAGTGACTGTGCTCCATTACTGCCAATCTCCCCTTCTAATAAATTCAATAATGAAATTGGGTAATGAACTTCTGAAAATTCACATTTATATATACTCTATGTCTAAGCTTCTGTTTTTTATGTAACTAGCTTAAGTAGTGGGGGAAATGGAGGCATTGATATTATCACTGTCATAGTGTTTTCCATGCATGCCATCATGAATGTTGAGAAATTATTAGAGCATAAATAAGAACACTTGTAATAACATTAGTTATGTGAAGAATAATTTAAAGGTGTTGGGTAATAAGAATAAACTATTTCCCCGTAAATAATACTTCAATTTTTATTGCTCCTATTTCCTTAAATAGTTTTAATTTATAAGGAATGCCTCCAAATATGCTAACTTCTTTTCATGAATATCATGTTACTGCTGTACTGGTCAGAGAATGTGAAAGTAGAGATTTTCTGGCAGCATCATAGGTGTATACCAGGGTGTCTTAACTTTGGCACTAGTGAAATTTAAGCCACATGATTTTTTACTGGGGAGTAGGGGAAGTTTTGCTATGCATTGAGAAATGCTTAGCTGCATACCTGGTTTCTTCCCATGAGAAACCAGCAGCAAATATTCCTCCTACCTTCCAGTTTTGACAATCGGAAATGTCTCCAGATATTATTGGATGCCCATGTTGAGAACCACTGGTGTATGTTGATTCAGACACACCCTCATGATCTGCCCACTGACCAAATAATTCATTAGTAAGACAAACAACTATTCAGCTGTTCTGAGTACAAGCTAGGTTCAGAGGCATGAGTCAAACATGGTATTCCTTTAAGGGAACAATACAATTCTGTGTATTCAGTGTTTTGGAGGTAATAATTGGGCGTTAGTAGAATATTCGGTAATGATACCTTACTTAGATTTAGGAAAGAGGACTAGGGATGGCTTCCTGAGAAAACAGTTCCTGAAATATCGATTGTTGGACAATGAAGAGATAGAAATTCAAATGGAGAAAGGGACATTTGAAACAGCTAAAAAAGCACGTGTAAAACTTGCAGGTTTTGTAGAGAGCTAGCATTCTATGTATCTCTATACTTATATATCTATATATCTCTGTATCTATATATATATATATCTAGATTTCTATCTTCATGTAAATATCTCTATCTACCTATCTACCTAACTATAATTTTAATTATTTTTCCTGAGGCATCAAATTCCAATTTCCTCTGAATTATGTGAACAAAGTTATGATAAATTAATCTGCAAGTAATTGCCTGAAACATCTAATTTTACTCTTTTTCAGTTTCCAATCACATGTGTAAGTATCTTCCTTGCATTGTGAATTTTATGAAAACATCTGTTGCAAAAAGAAAGCAATTTTAGGCAGTAGCAGGAAGTGACATATCTGTATTTGTTATAGACCTCCTAATCTGTTTATCTGAAGAAAAAGTTTTGACAAGATCTTTGTAAGAAAGATAATGTACATTCCTATCGTGAGCACTCTCATGTGTCTGGTAATGTATTCCATTATTGAAAAACCCCAATAAATTGTATTAACAGCCAAGCTAGTACTTTGAATTTATTCATTTAATTCCACACACATATACCTTTTAAACCATAAAAGAGAATAGTAATTTAGATTAAAGTTAATTCAAGTGAGGGGAACTAAATTTTAGAAAGACATCTGGAAATCTGTTGTTAATAATGAATATTTGAAGATCCACATGTTATTAAGAGGTCTACAAGGAATGCTGTGTTTCTCCTGGCAGGCTAGTTAGGAATTCCTAGAATTCCTATTCACATCAGTTTGCCACTGCAGGATTAAGTTCAGTTTGACTGCCATCACAGTAGAAGGTCTTTAGCTTGCTGATTTGCTCTTCTTTATCAGGTCTACACAGATATAATGCTGCTCAATATCAAAGGTGAATCAAATGAATCATAAGGATGAATAAACATAATGATTTAGGTTCTGTACTCCCCTGGTATTTATTCATGTCTAGACATAGCCCTAGTGTCCCAGAAAAACTAAAATGAGGACAAGGACATTTAAGTTTAATGTAGCTTTATTCCCATGGAGACTAGAAAAGCCAACAATAGAGTGAAAAGGAGTATGGATGTAACTAAAAATTAGATTTAGTGGCATGGCTGGTGGATTTGCAAGGTCAGTGGGTAGTGGAACAGTTTTGGTTTGTTTTATGTCTTTGCTGTTTTAAACAATAGTTTTTCAGCTAAGCCAATTTCTTCTAAAAAAGAATAATCCAACAAATTATTTTATTGTTCTGTAAAACCACACAATGTGTAGGTTAAAGATGAGAGAAATTCTATAGGCATGGATTTTTAGAGTTAAAAAGCTCAGAACCTATTGGGGGAAATAAACAAGTTTATTGAATATACATATCATAAAAAGTTACATATATATATATATAAAATATATTTCTGTGTTTTCTAAAACTTTTAAACTTTTGATTTATCATTATATTACTACTATTATTATAGATTGTTAAATTAACATCTAGGATACATGTTTGCGAATGTTATATGAAATAAATCAGTGGATAATAAGGCTTAAATGCACATAATTTCTACAGTATGTTCATTTTAAAATTTCATTTGTGATCCTAATGTCCTGGTTGTAGTAATTTTATCTTAAATTTTCTTATAGGAGTATTGTAACACATTTCCTCAGCCTATCAACTATTACTACTTTGCTACTACAGCTTTACACTACAGATAGAATCTTTTTTGTAGAATTGGTGGCATTTCAAGATAGTGGTTCTATATATATATTTAATATATTTTATATTATATAAACATATGAATATATGTTACATGTGTACTTTTGATAGAATCTTTTGTTTAGAATTGGTGGCATTTCATGGTTGGTTCTTTACATGCATCTTTTTATTTATTTATTTATTTATTTATTTATTTATTTATTTATTTATTTATTTTTGAGAGCAAGAGAGAGAGAGACAGTGTGAGCTGAGAAGGGGCAGAGAGAGATGGAGACACAGAATATGAAGCAGGCTCCAGGCTCTGAGATGTCAGCACAAAACCTGATGTGGGGTTCAAACCAACCATGAGATCATGACCTAAGCTGAAGTCAGACACCTATCAAAACAACCATGAGATCATGACCTAAGCTGAAGTCAGACGCCTATCTGACTGAGCCACCTAGGTGCCCCTAAGGTAGTGGTTCTTGAATGTAGTTTAAGGAAATTTCAGTACCTCTGACTAGGATTAACCCAGTTCTTTCCCTTTTGGGTCCATATGCCATGCTCATTCAAAATGGTTTAGCTGCATGGTGGGCCAGGTAGATCATTTGGGTTAGGCATAATAGTCTGAAAAAGTAATGAACTGTGATCCAGGTCTGAAGCAGTTAGACTGCTCAGTATCCTTTAAGGTAGTTTAATTTAAGGGGAGAGAATAGGCAAACCTGTTGAAATATAAACACTGTGTGTGTGTGTGTGTGTGTGTGTATGAATGTGGGTATACTTGTGTGTACATACTCTTTCATGGCTTCCTTTTGTAATGATGATATTCAGACTTCCATTCTTGGAGTTCCAAAAAGTGTAGGATATCCAACCATAATTGAGGTCTGTGTTTCAAAAATGTAGCTTATAGGCCTATAAGAAGCACATTTTAGACTATGGTTATTTGTAAGTAGAAGATAGTTTTGGGAATGCAGCGGACAGTTAACTATAGCAACAACTCTGAGAGCTGGCATAATTTTCTTGTATTGGTTAAAGGTGTGTAGATTTATTCTTAGTTTTATTTGCAATTTGGATTACAGATTTCAGTTAATATCACAAAAAATCTTACACTCTTGGGAATATTATTTTATTTAATGTAAATTATTTGTTAATTGCTTTATAATATTAAAATATAGTATGTTTAGTCACAAAATTATGGCAGCTTAATCCCCACATTTAGAGCGTTTAAAGAAGTGGCATGGTCTTTATGGGTTTCTGTAGACCTTCATTTTTTTCTTTTTCTTATTACCAGTTCTTTTCCTTTATTCTTGTTTGATAAAAAAGAGCACTAGAGTAATGACTTGTTTATGTATATTTGCTGTTATTGTTTTCCAAATGTTTATTCAAAATCCCTTGTTCTCTTGCATTCAAATAATGTTTTCACTGAATTATCACTCTTGTATTCATCATAATGAATACTTAATCTAACTCCATTTATGTAAGAAAGATGCACTTTTAATAACACTATGAAAGTAGTGATGCTTTTTAATACATTTCACTTAGTTTTGTGTTCTTTTTCTTTCAGTGAATTTATTGGATTCACGTACTGTCATGGGGGACTTGGGATGGATTGCTTTTCCAAAAAATGGGGTAAGCCTCTATAAAATTTTCCCTACAACTTAAGCTATCTTAGTAGACAGTTTGTTAAGTGCCGTATACGAAAATTCATTGGATAGATTTTGATTTGGTATTATCCTGGTTGTATTGAATAGGAAATAAAAGTTAACATGTCAATGACTAGTGTTGATTCAAACACACTTTATATTGTATTTCCTTTACTATATTAGGAAATTAAAATAATGTAAGAAATTCCTTTACATTTTACTGAGATTAAAAGTGTCTTGGACTAGTAAGTCTGTCTTCAGCCAAAGTCTTTCTTTCAATTCTTGAATTTTTCTTCAGTGTTAACTTTCAGAAAAGGCACTTCATTGGCAGATTTTTATAATCAGCAGTTGTTTTTATTAGTAATTTAATTTACTGGTGTACATTGGAAATAAAATATTTTAGGTAAAAATTAGGTAAGCCATTTTTAAAACAATAGCTTGTTCATATATTTATACTAGCAATCTTAACATATAGATTATATTAAAAAGTATTCCATTATCTTCTGCTCAATTAAAAATACCTCTGTATTATCAGATAGAAAATAAATGTGTAAGTAAAATATTGTGACATAAAACCATTATATTACACAGAAAATATTAAATGTATTGATTGAGTAATATATTAAAAATAATTTAGATTTTGAGAGATTTTTATTATCTGATAACTTCAACATTTAACTATTTCATAATTTTCAAACTAAAACTATCCAGATTCATTATACAACTATATTGTGGCAAACACAAATAATATATTTCAATACTCAATTTTGAGAAAATAATTTAAACAATTTTGTTACTTAAAACTTTATAGTACAGTGTATATATAAATATATATATGTAATTAATTTAGAAAATTATTCACACAAATAAAGTTCATAGGACTTCAAGATGAATTTCAGTTTAATTAAGTAATCTAATATTACCATAACCCAAAGAGCTAAAACTTGATTTTTTTCACTTGGTGAGAACATCAGGTATGTTATTCAGTCCTTTACAAAGAGAGTTATTGTGGAGGTAAAACAAGGAGTATTAATTATTTGAATTCATAATTATTTATATGCTTATAATATATATATTCATAGGATTATAACATCCTAATCTCAGTGTGATTTCTCCTCTTTCATTAAGATGGTTATTTCTGAGGCACCTGTGTGGTGCAGTTACTTGAACCTCTGATTCTTGATTTAGGTTTAGGTCATGATCTCACAGTTCATGAGTTCCAGCCCCCAACTAGGCTCTGCACTGACAGTGCAAGTCTTCTTGGGATTCTCTCTCTTCCTCTCTCTGTCCCTCCCTTGCTTGTACTCTCTCTCTCTCCCAAAACAAGTAAATAAACATTAAAAAATATATTAAAAAATAAAAAAATATGGTACTTCTTTTTGCCATAAATATTTTGCCACAAATAAATATTATGGCTGTATTTAGAGATATACTATAAATAAAGTCATATTAGCAGATTGTTAAGATATTAGGACATAAATATAAGCCAAAATAAAAAAGAATAGTACCATCCAGATATAGCCGGTGCCAAGTAGTGTTATATATTCTTAGTCTGTATCTCTTTTATCTTATTCTGTTCTTCCTTCTTTTCTGATTTCCTCCTCCCACCACTTATCTAGAATTATTATCTTTCTTTCATCTTTGATCACCCCTGTACAAGTAGATGACTGGATGAGAATGTATAACTATATTTTTACTCTGCATTTTTTCTCATACCAAAAATAATTTATTTCATAAATATTTTAAATTGAGAAGATAGCTGATAGGTGGGGTTGAAGTTAATTTTTTAAAAGCCTGAGAAAATATGTCATATTCCCTTTGAATTTAGTGTTGTTTGTGTACTCTTTCTATTCAGAAGTTATTCAGAAAAGGTTTAGCAGAGCACATCTTTGAAGATAAATCTGATTTGTAGTTGCTTTTGCAGCTAAAAATCTGGGGGAAATTATTCAATTTTGTACAAGAATTTTGTATAAAACACTATTGTATGCTTTATAAAAACATAGTCCCTTCATATTCAGAATGAGCTCTTCCCAATCATTCTGACAACTTTGTGCTTTCTTTCCACTATAATTGTTAGTATAGTGTTGATTTTGCTGGGTTTTTTTTTTTTTTTGTAAAGTTTGTTTATTTTGAGAGAGAGCACATACATGCAAGTGGGGGAGGGGCAGAGAGAGAGAGAGAATCCCAAGCAAGCTATTAATTGTCAGCACAAAGCTGCACCTTGGGCCTTTGGTCTCACCACTCATGAGATCATGATGTTAGTGGAAACCAAGAATCAGATGCTTAACTGACCACCTACGCAGGCGCTCTGGCTATGCCATTTATGATTAGATAAGCAATATAATTCTAGGTGAAATATAGAGCATCCGAGTGATGCCATCAAAAATTGTGGAGTAAGAGCCTCTACAAATATTCTCTTCCATAAAAGCTGTGAGATAACTGGCAAACAATGTCAGAATCAATTTTCCAGGACTCTGGAAGTTAACCAGTCTTGGAGCGATACAGGAAACATTTATTCAAGAAAAATTACTGAAACTTGTAAGAACAGCACTAGGTTTAGCATTTAAAAAAATTTTAACGATTAAATTAGGTTAATTTTTTTTTATTTTTTGGAACTGGATTTCTGTTTTCTTTTAATAGTTTTAGCATTTTAAGGTGCTTTATGTACTTTCCTTCCTCTCTAGCTGTGAAGTAGTGTTGAAAAACCAAAAACCTGCTGTCAAGGTAAAAAGCAGCAGGCTAGCAGGCACTGGAGTGGCAGAGTGGGACCGGAGATTCTTCAAAGACTCGATCCCAGGGAATTGTCATTATTTGATCTGATATCTTCCTGGAAAACTGCTCTTAAAAGGCTGTTTGATTTGATCCGACTTACAACTCCACCAGTCTAAAAGCCTTTATGATACTAAGTAAATAAGAATATTCCTTTCTTTTCCCCCAGAACATTTTCCTGAACTTCAGGCCTTAAAAATGAAAATTTTATTTATTTACCCCAAATCTGTACCTAAGAATTGGTCAAGTATTTAGGAGAAACCCTGTTATCCATCACCTAAAGTCATGCACACATTCCATACACTTCCTAGAAGCAGTCATTGTTCCTGTGATACTTCTGTGCTCGCCAGGCCTGTGCTTCTCCCAGTGATCTCATATGTACTGCCCTACAGTGTTTCTACAAGTTGGCTCAGGTCCTGGCATGTAAGAGAACTTCAGTAAACATGGATTAGAAGGATAACTTACTTTATTGTTTTTAAATTTATAAAATGGAGCATAAGGTACTGCGATATGGTTTTGCATAAAGATTTAAAACTGGAACTCAAAGTAGAATTTTGCACCGTGATGGTTCTCAGTAAACATATTTTCTTTGACTTTCTATTACATTTGTAGTCTTCTTATACCAAGATATACAAAAGTTTTTTTGTTTATTTTTCTATATAAATATATTCATTTGCATTCATTGTCAGCACTTAAAACTTGGGAGATTTCATATAAAATCTGAATTTTCAACTTCTCTGTTTAGTTGGAAGTTTCAGAGTGCTGGCACTAGCACTTTTCTATGACCTCAACTGCTCAAAGCTGAGTAAAGGCTGCTGTTTTGTGAGAGTAAGCAAATTATCCTCTTTGAATCAATTTCCACCTCATACTCTTTATTCATTCAAGTTTCCAGTCTGTAATGTAAGCACTATTTTATTTTTATTTTATTTTTAAAATTTTATATATTTTATTTTTTTAAGTTTATTTACTTATGTTGGGGGCACCTGAGTGGCTTAGTTGGTTAAGTGTCCAACTCTTGGTTTTGGCTCAAGTCATGCTCTCCTGATTCATGAGTTCTAGCCCCGCATGGGGCTCTGTGCTGGCAGGGTGAAGCCTGCTTGGGATTCTCTCCCCCCTACCTCGCTCTTTCTCACTCTCACTCTCTCTCTCTGCCCTTCTTCTGCTTGTGCTCTCTCTCTAAAAATAATTACTTTTTATCTTGAAAGAGAGTGATAGCACACATGTGGGGAGCTGGAGCGAGGCAGACAGATAGAGAGAGACAGAATCCCATGCAGGCTCTGTGCTGTCAGCACAGAGTCCTACGCAGGGCTCTATCCGATGAGATCATGACCTGAACCCAAATCAGGAGAAGGATGCTTTACCAACAGAGCCACCCAGGCACTGTGGCACTGTTTTGGAGTCATTTTTAACACTTTATAATCATCAAGATTTTCTTTTATTTCATATTTAAAAATAATCTCTCATTATTACATGCTGAGATAGTTTCTTAATAGATCTTGAGTACTTTACCTTAATCAGGACACATCTTTTGAATTTGGGCTTCAACATGTGCCCATATTAGCCACAGTATATGAGAGGGACTGTGTGTATGTGTGAGTATGTGTGTGTGTGTGTGTGTGTGTGTGTGTGTGTGTTTGCATGCACTCGCATCATGCACAGGCGCATCATGGTAGTTACTTGAATTTTTCTTCCCTTTTTTATTCTGGACATATCTAGAAATACAATATTGCAGTAAGGGTTGCTTTTATGCAAATTTTCTGCATTCATTCATTCATTCATTCAGTAGATATGTATTGGGCACTTAGTATGTGTTAGTGATTCAGGCCCTGGGGTAGAGCACTGAAGAAAACAAAAGTCCCTGAAGTCATGGATCTTGAGGCAGCATTATTGTTTTTAGAATGAGTAATCAAAGTATGAGAACAATGTGGTACATGAAATGCTTTCTAGTCCTATCTTTTCTTTCTATAGTGTACAGAAGTGGCAGAGAGGTAATAGTATTTGCTCAAGGTCACTCTGATAGTTTGTACTGCATTGGGAAGAACACCTGTATTGTATTTGGCACCTGTGGTGTCCTATCACTGTTTCTGATTGTCTTCCCATGAAAAAAATACTTTTTCATGTACATAAATTCATTTAATACTGACAATGACAATGCAAAAATGATACTTAGTATTCTTCTTGTAGATGAGGAAAATTAGGCTAAGTGAAGTGAAGTGAATTGCCCAAGGTTAGGCAGCTGGTAAGAAACTGAATCTATTTCAAGCCCAGGTCTTCCAAGAGACCGATTATTTTAAACTAGAGGTGAAGTCCTCCAAACAGTTAGGTCTCCAGAGACATGACTGGGTTCCAAGATGGTGCCAAGATTTCTAGTTTATACAAAAGAGGAATTGATGCTGAAGAGAAAATTCACCTTAAAAATGTTTAAATGGGCCAGAGTGGGGTGCATTGCCAAATCATAATTATTTGAAAAATGCATAGCACATAGGTGCTCAAAAGTATAAGTTATATTTGTTATATTGTGTGTACATTGTATATACTTAGGTATATTATATATCTATATCTATCTATCTATCTGTCTGTCTGTCTATCAACAGATAGGTAATTAAAAGGATGAATTAACTTAAATAAGCTATAACTGTAATTTACTAGTGTTTTTGAGGCTGTGACCTTAGCTTTCCTAAACGTTAGGTAGGGTTGTATGGCTATTATTTCATCTGTATCACAGTACTATTTGTAGGATACAATAAAACAATGTATTTGATTGTACCATTGATTCATAAACTATCAAAAAAATAGAGAAGATACTGATTGATTCAAAAGCTGCTTCTCCATTGCTATTTTCAAATATAGCCAGAAAGCACATTTTGGTAGTTAAAAGCAATAACCACTCACCCCCTCTTTGGGATTTGTCTATATTGAATGAAGTCAATAGACTTTAAAAAATTTCATACCTCAGAATTTGCATTTGCGTACCCCTTTCCCTCTTGCACTCTCTCTCTCAAAAATAAATAACCATTAAAAATTTTAAAAAGAATTTTCATACCTCAATACCCAAACATGAGACTCAATACTCTAATCTTACTTCGAATAAAATTAAGGAATAACATTTTGAAAACTCAGTGTTTTTTTTTTTTTTAACCAGGACTTGCTTTTATTTTTTTTTTTTTTTAATTTTTTAAATTTTTTAAAATTTATTTCTGAGGGAGAGAGAGAGAGAGCAAGGGAGCAGGGGAGGGACAGAGAGAGAGGGAGACACAGAATCTGAAGCAGGCTCCAGGTTCTGAGCTAGCTATCAGCACAGAGACTGACACAGGGCTCAAACCCACTAACTGTGAGATCATGACCTGAGCTGAAGTCAGATGCCTAACCGACTGAGCCACCCAGGCACCCCTGGGATTTGCTTTTAATAGGAAACAAGAACAAAAACAAAATCAAACAAGCAAAACACAGATTGAATCCTGGCTTAATTAATATAAAATATGTATAGTCACCATCAATTCTAAATTTTGCCGTTTTTTTTTTCCTCCAGAGCATTTATTATTAATATTTTATGCTGAAGTTCTCAAACTCTTTCAATGTCAACCTATTAGGAGGGCATCATTCTAACAGCAATAATGATTCTTAAGAATGGGACTAAGGGATAATAAAGAAGCCCAGAGTTTGTTGATTTCATGATGGACTCTATTGCTAATACTCTAGTTTTTTTAATGTATTCATAAGATTTTATTTTAAGACACTAGTCAATTTTATAACTTTTATTTTTTAAATGAGCAAGACTTTATTTTTAGAGAGATTTTGGATTTACAGAAAAATGAGCAGAAGTTATAGAGAGCCTCTCTATACCACCTCAATGTCTTCTTTACCACTTCCACTGTTATTAACACATTGCATTAGGGTGTTTATTTTTTACAATTGATGAACTGATATTGACACATTATTATTAGTTAAAAGGCCATAGTTTTTATTAAAGGTCACTCTTTTTGTATTGCATTCTGTTGGTTTTGACAAATATATAATGATATGTATGTACCATTACAGTATCATAAAGAATAATTTCACTACTCTAAATATGTCGTGTTCCACTTCCTCATTCTTTGCTTCCTTCCTCCCTTTCCTTTCTAACCCCTGCCAAAGGCTGATCTTTTTACAGTCTCCATTTCCAGAATGCCATGTAGTTGAAATCAAACAGTATATAGCCTATTCACATTGGCTTCCTTCACTTAGCAGACGCATTTAAGATTTGATAGTGATATATTATTATCATAAAATGTCCCTCTATTTTTTGATACCCAATATGGCATTTTTAGAATCTACACTGTCCCATAATTATAAGAACTCCATTTCTGCAAATCTTCACTTTCCCAGTAAATGGTGTATATAGTAGTAAATTTCACAGGTAGATTTTAGATAAAGATAAGCAAAACCTTTAAGAACGTAAGTATTTTTCTTTAAAGGTAAAGGTTATGTTGTATGTATATCCCATTCTAATTAAAATTATGAAAGTATTTAGAATAGATGAGCAAACTTCGTAGCAGCGCATTTATCCCAATTTTCTGGTTGAATCATTTGGCTGAAAAGCAGTAGAACCAATAGACTTTCTAAAGTAACTATTTTCTCACTTAAGGCTTCTCCCTTCTCCTCCTCTTCCTTCTTCTTTCTTCTTCTTCTACTTCTTCTTCTCTTAAATTGTCAGTCTTGTATCCATAGCTTTATCAACCTATTTGTACACACCTTGAAGATGTATTTTACTTCCTTCTAATTATATTACATTCAATTTTGTCACCTTCTCGAGCATTTAATATTGATTAATCTATATAGTCTAAGCATAGCTGTAAACAATATCGTTTCCTGAAAAATTTTAGCAAATGTTTTCAAGGCTTATTCATCTGAGAATAAAATTAATGGTCATGATGTTTGTTTAGAGCAGATTACACTCTTACTTCTCAGAAATTCCACTATTACGCTTTTTTTTCCACATGTTGTTGTTACAAAAGATCACAAGGTGCTCTTGCCTCCCTGCCGTTTCCCCACTGAATTCTCTGTACTTCCTGTAGCACACAATGGGCAAGCCACCATATCCCCCTGGGCATCACCTCTGAATTGTCCTGAAGCTCTTCTTTTATTTCTGCTGTATTTTCTTTCAGTCAGGTAAGATAAACATTGTTGTGAAATCCTTTCTTACGCTGATCATAGGGGCTATTAGGATCATTGACAATAATGTATTCATTTGAGAAAGATTTCAGATTAAATCATATTTGTACTAAAATAGAGACTGAGTAACTTGCTCTCTGCCTGGGGGAGAAAGAACAAAATAGTCTTCCATACAAGACACTTCAAAAACAGTAGTTTATGGCTTTTCTTGTTTTAGTGTCACTTTGTTCTGTTTTCTGATTTCTTTGAGCTGGAGAACCTGTGTATTTACTTGTGAAGTTGAAAATGACTCAGATTTAGATTATTCAAATTGGATTATGAATACATTGTTAGTGTTTTATATGGATTCACTTGAATCAAGAAAAACTTACACTAGATTTTCTATTCTGATACACAGATTTTTTCCAAGAGTATATATGGGGGTTTTGTTGTGAGATTCATTTTCCCAAAAATGAAAGGCAAAGGATGAGGAGAAATATTTGTGCTCTGATAATCTCTTGTATTTTGGTTGTGATCAGGGTAAAATTTGCCAGAATCTTATTTTGGCTTTGCTTTCCACTGAAGGAGAGGAAAGATAATGACAAGCATTGAGGCCCACACTGAGCATGGAGAGGCTAATAAAGATTAACGTAATGCTGAAGTGGGTAAAAAATAACACATCAGTGGATATAGAAAAGCACTTTATTTGGACAGTGATAGAAAATAATTCTAAAGGGAATGGATATTATACTATATAATGCAAATGCCAGTATAATGAAGAACAATCCTGTTCCAAAGTAGCTTTGTATTCATTATTTTTTAGAAAAACAAAAAGAACACCCAACCCGTAAGGTAATTAAGATAAATAATTTAAGGAATTCAAGATAGTCATTAAGCATACACTGAAGTTTAGAAGGAGCACATTTTGCATTTAGATTTCCCACATGGAAACTTAGCAATTATGAAGAAGTTCTTTAAAATGTCCAGCTCTGCCTTGGCATATCAGACAAATATTATATTTAGTCTTTGATATGTGCAATTATGTTGAATGAATTAGCAATAGTTAAAGTATATTCCTGCAAAGTGATTTTGAGACATGGATGTATTATTTATTTATTAGGTATTATGTTGTTTACATGTTCAAAATCACTATAAAATATTGCAAATATTTTCTTATTTCAAGGCTCTCAAAATATTTTCCCACATTATAAGGATACTTACAAGTATAAACTGGAAATGACCTTTATCCATAAAAATCCTTTTTTAAATCCTCCTTAACCTACCTGCAATCGGTTAGCTAAAGGCTGCATCCTTCAGACCACAGTTTAAGTCCTACTTCCCCAGGAAAGTATGGCTCCAAGACTTAATTATTTTTCTCCCTGTTAGCAAATCGTACTATGAAATCCTTCTTCCCTCCATCTCAACCTCTCTTTTTTCCTCCAGATTGTAATGTGTACAGGTATGTTATCCATATGCAACATTTTGTCTAGCTTTCTATCCAAACACTTAATTCTTCCCATTTGTTCCTTTTTTGATGACTTTTTCCATTGGTCTGTATAACAAGCGGGGAGCATAAATGCGAACAGTTTCAGATCATTTCTAAAGAGTCATACACAAGTTACTCTCACCTTGCCTGTGATGTGAGACACCTGTGCACACACTTACATCAAACTGGCATTTCGCAATATAGTTTCCACCTGTTTCATATTGGGTCCTCATAGTTCCCTTTTCCTCATTATGTATATGAGGATTTCTAGGTTTCTGTCTAGATTTTCTTTGCCAAATGATGTGGTCCATGTAAAATCTGGGCCTTAAAACATTTGCCTTCTGGAAAAAAGTCTGCTCTCATTGGTATTTGTACTATTTTCCATATGTGAGTATGATGATTTTTTAATTCTCATCTTCCCATTCATTAATGAAGATGTTAAATAAAACTGGGCCTTGCAAAGGTCCCTAGGGTCCAAACTCTAGGTATTTTTCTGAGTAGTTTGATTGCTGTTTATCATAATCTTTTTTTTCTCTAACCATTCTTCAGCTGTTTTCAATTCATGTGACAGTGCTCTCTTGCAAGTCAATTTGAATTAATTTTGCAAGCAAAATGCTTTATGGTTCGGAGTATATAATCTCCCTCTCCCACAGAGAAAAAATATACTGTAATCATCCAGCATTCCTGTTGATTATTTCCATTAAAGGCAGCAGGGGGAGAGAGAATGTTCAAGACTCCTCTCGTGTTTGAAGTTTTTGAGGCTTTTGCTATTCATTGCCTTATTCTCCCTCTCTCTCTCTCTCTCTCTCACTCTCTCTCTTATACTATTCATTGCTGGCACTAATGCAGAAAGTGATGGTCCAGCCTGCTCAGCCCGGGATCTCTGTCCTCCCGAGAGCCTTGCTGCTCTATCTTTGTGATCTAATAATATCCCACCACACTTTTGCCCAAATGAAGTCGTTTCTCTCTACTTAACTCCTCAAAGGATTTATATAAATTTCTACCTCTAGCCTATTGCACAAACATATATACAACTCTGGGTTCACCCCTATGTGGGGCTCGATCCACTAATTTTATGTAAATATTGGCTTCCTTAACATGGAGATTTTGAAAACAGCTCATCTAGATTACCAGTCTGACTCCACCCCTTATTACTTATTTGTAGCAAATTGGTTAATCTCTGTATCTCAACTTCCTCATCTATCAATTATGTATAAGGCTACCTACTGCACAATGTTCTCAAAAGGATTAGAATGGGATGACAGTGCGGTGTTTAGCACATTGCCTGGCCCTTCTTAAATAGTGTGTGGGGTTGCTGTTACTTTTTATCTTGGGTTCTGTTCTTGGTTTTGGTTATTATTTTTATTTTTCCCAGGAAATACTTAGTGACTGATACACTTACAATGTCTTTATGTCTTGACCATTATCTTACTAAGTATATTTGAAATAAATTTTACTCAAAACTTAAAGATGGAAAAATATATTCCCTTGTTAAATAAAGCATCAAGATTCTTTGCCAATGAAGACTTAAGATGTTTTATCAAAAGTCACCCAGCCATTTATTTGCATACTAGTACACACATAAAGTTTTCTAAAGCATTTAATTGTCTTTCACTGATGAACAATTCACTTTTTACCGAACAGAAGAGGAATGTGCACTAATTGTAGTAAGAAGTGAAAAAGTCACAGTGAAATAAGGAAATGATTGTCCAAAGCAGAATGAGTGATCATTTTGTAGATTGGTGGGTGCTATGGTGTGAATGTTTGTGTCCTCACCAAAATCCAAATGTTGATGCCTAGTGCCCTATGTGGTGCCTTGAGGAGCAAAGGCCTGTTGGGATGTGCTTAAGTCATGAGTGGAACTCTCATGAATGAGATTCAGGCCCTAACAAAAGAGATGCCAGACAGCTAGCTAGCCCTTCTGTAACATGAGGACACAGTGAGAAGTCTGAGACCTGGAACAAGTCCCTCACCTGAGCATCCTGCCACCCTGATCCCAGACTTCCATCCTCTAGAACTGTAAGAAATAAATTTCTACTGTTCTATAACCTACCCAGTCCGTGGCATTTTGTAATAGCAGTTTGAACAGATTAAGACAGTGTTCTTAAACAAAGCTATGAAAGTTTAACCCTCTGAAAATTAAAAACTCTGAAAAAAGATATATGTATATATTTAATCTAGAATAGGAGTATGATAGGCATATATCAAATAAATAGTCTCTGTCTTCAAAAGGACTTAAGTGTTATTTTGCTTTTTCTCTTAAATATGATATAGGGAAAATATTTCATTCAAACATTATTAAAATAAAATATTATGCTTACAATAGTAATTTCCAAGAGGTATTCTAACTTTGTAAATTATCCAGATAACTAAAGCTGATCTAGCTATTTATTATTCTGTTGATCAAATTTCAGTTGGTTTTAAGTAATGTTGACTAGACTTTAGCTAGTTGAAGAGAAAGAACAGAATTTATGGTTAACTCAGAAAACCTAAGGTCGATGAACCCTTGAAATAATGAAACTAAGTGACCAGGCAAACTGTCGTGAACAAGGTGGCGGTTGCCCTCTCTCTCTCTCTCTCCCTCTGATCCTTTGCTTCTGGCCTGTTATTTCCTCATTCAGTCTGCAAACCAGACTTTTTTTTTGCTTCGCTTTGCACATGGTTTTTTCACAATTCCAAATTTCATCTCCTATACTCAGACTGAGAAAGTTCCAAGTTCCACATAGAAAGATTTTGATGGGTTCCACTTGGTCTACCACTTTTGCAAACAACTGTAGCTGGGTTGAGGGAGGAAGATAAAATTGTGAGGTATAAGTGTAGATGTAGCTGTTGCTGAACATCTCTGCTATTCAAGGAGAGTACCTTAAAAAAATATCTGGGCTCCATCTCAACTGGTATCTCTTAGGAATTCTGATGAGGAAGGATTTCTCTCAATATTAAGTTGTTTTCTCATATAAAATTTACTCAGTTAGAAAAACAATCACTAATGTGAAATATTTTATTCTAAAAATTTGCAGTGAAATCAGTCGTTTTGGTATATGATTTCTATCATACCTACAAATTCTGATTTCTACAATACATATGACTTTTATCCAGTATTCACTAATTTTATTGGAGTGGCCTGTTTGACTTATTTAAATTCATTTGATAATCATATTTAATTGGTCTATTCGAGTTATTTAAAATCTTAATATAACTTGTCCACTATTCTTATATTTTTGGCTTCATAGTACCTGTTGGTTCTATATCTTAACTTAGTTCTTATCTTTATATTTTAATTTTTAATTGAAGTATAGTTGACATACAGTATTAGTTTCATGTGTACAATATAGTGATTCAACAATTACATGCATTTTGAAATGCTCAAAGTGTACTACAGTATTATTGACTATATTCCCTATGCTGCTCTTATCATTCTTGCCTGTGACACAAATATCTCTGTGCTTCCACGCTACTGTGGCTGCATATTTCTGTCTTCATCTAGTTATTATGAGTTTGCATAAAGCTAATAACATCCTATTAGCTCATTGTTTCCGTAGAGCCCAAGAAAATCACCCTTGTGATTGCTGACCTGGTTCTGAAAGTCCCTGTGCTGCATCTAAAGCCAAGGCTCTCACTTAGAAGCAAGTTACCGATACAAAAATATAATAAGAAAAGAGGAAGGCAATATTTACTATCAATGAATACTGTTTTCCTAATGTGAGATTTTCTTACATGAGTTTAGCACCTCCAAAATGCTATTATGTTATTATGATTAATTAGGGCCATAGATTATGGACCTGAACTTATTCAGAAAATACATTTCCAATTCAGTATTTCTTAATATTTTATCTGGAACACAGATAATGGAAATAACTTTCATATGCTTCAAGAATGTCTAACTTAATCCTTCTTTTATTCCACTCTACATCATATACATCAGGACAGGATAGATGTCAAGGCTGTTGGAGTAGTTTTATTTCATTTACACAAAAAATTTTTTAATGTTTGTTTATTTTTGAGAGAGAGAGAGAGAGCATGATCAGGGAAGGGGAAGAGAGAAATGGGGACAGAAAATCTGAAGGAGGCTCTGTGCTTACAGTAGAGAGCCCAGTGTGGGACTCAAACTCACCAACCATGAGTTCATGACCTGAGCTAAAGTCCTGATGCTAAACCAACTGAGCCACCCAGACGCCCCTGAGAAATTTCATTTTAAACAAAGCTTGTATATTTGGGCACACACTGGGTTTTAGTGGATTATAACTTGCAAATATGTTATAATCCAATAAATTACAAGCTCTGCTGAGATTATAAATTATTCAAATAATGCAAGATTACCCAGTTTGTGTCACAAATGCTTCCAGTCTCTACAATTAAAGGCATAATGATGAGTTTAGTCCTGAGAGATGAAGTCATTTCATTAAACAAGATTCTCTGGTTTACTGTTTATTTTGATGCCAGATTTTTTAAAGTAACCCTAATGGTAGTATATGATGTTTATATCATTTTATAATTGTGGAATTCTTTTCTGTTCCTAAAATGTTTAGATTAAGGTTGTTATGATAAAAATAGCATATGTAATTACAGTGCTAATATCAGAAAAATTAATGTGGTTTCCAAAAGTGCTATTAGAATATCTACCCTATTAGGGGCGCCAGGGTGGCTTAGTCGGTTGAGCGTCCGACTTTCGCTTAGCTCATGATCTCACGGTTCGTGGGTTCGAGCCCCGCGTCAGGCTCTGTGCTGACTGCCAGCTCGGAGCCTGGAGCCTGTTTCAGTCTGTGACTCCCTCTCTCTCTGACCCTTCCCTGCTCACGCTGTCTCTCTCTCTCTCTCTCTCCTAGAAATAAATAAAACATTAAAAAAATTAAAAAAAAAAAAAAAAAAAAAGAATATCTACTCTATTAACCTGGAAGGTGAAAGGCAGATATCATGTCATCACATATTGATAATGCTTTCTAACTAGCCAGTCATCAGTGATTTTCACAGTTGCGTTATTCATTAGTACACTGAAGTTCATTTCTGACATCTACATATATATTGTATTATTCTTTGAAAGTGGAAATGGTTATAAAAATACAATATCATATACTCAATCAGTAAAATATTGAGTTGAATATTATTTTATGCACTCTCTCCACATCCTCAGATGGAAATTTTAGGACAGGCTGTGAAAAATAATGAATGACTCATAGGATTTTATAGTTAGGGTTCTTCATAGTCTTAGACATCATGGCCACCATTTCCAATACACTTTAAAGAGTGTATTTTATTTTATTTTATTTATTTTTTAAATATTTTTATTTATTTCTAGGAGAGAGAGAGAGACAGTGTGACCAGGGGAGGATCAGAGAGAGAGGGAGTCACAGACTGAAACAGGCTCCAGGCTCCGAGCTGGCAGTCAGCACAGAGCCCGACGCAGGGCTCGAACGCACGAACTGCGAGATCATGACCTAAGTGAAAGTTGGACGCTTAACCGACTAAGCCACCCAGGCGCCCCTAAAGAGTGTATTTTAAAAATGAATTCATATAGTCTAAAACTGAAAACTACCACCACAAAAACAGCAGCAGTAACAATATAACAAACAGTAATGATAACAATTTCTGAGTTGTTCCAAACTTTAATTATCTCAGTTTGCTCGTGTATTAAAAAATAATTGTTGGTAATTATTAAGATATTCTTTTAGTGCCCATATTTTATACTTTTATGGTTCTGACTTTATTTGAAATCTAACAGAATAAGTGATTATAATATGTAAGAATATTAACACTAGAATTAGTTCATAGTTGGAATTTGTGTAAATATAATGAAGAAATCCATTCTGTGCTTCTAGGTGGGTGGTCAAGTCTGAGAACTGAGGTGTGAATTTGTCAAAGTTTGATAATTTAGGCACTCTCCAGTTCATATGTTAAAATCTTAATCTGTTGGTATGAGGAAGTGAGGCATTCAGGAGGTCCAGATCATGGAGCCCTCAGGATGGAAATAGTGGTCTTATAAGAAGAGTCAGGAGAAAAAGGTTTCTCTCTCTCCTTCTTTCTCTCTCTTTCTCTGTATATCTTTCTGTCTCTCTCTGTCTCTATTTCTTTTCTTCTCTCTGCTATATAAGACTATAGCAAGAAGGTGTCCATCTGTAAGCCAGGAAGCAGGGTCTCACCAGACATTAGATCTGCTGGGGCCTTGATCTTAGACTTTCCAGTCTCTAGAACTGTGAGAAATAAATATTAGTTGTTGAGGCCACCTAGTCTATAGTATTTGTTATAGAACCTGAATTAAGATAAATGTCGATTTTTATTTTTCTAAAGGATTAATAAGGCATAATAACACAGAAAAGGCATAACACAGAAAAGGCACCGAGAACATGAGAACATGGGAAATCTCTCTGTCTCCTTTTCTCCCTCCTCTCTCTGTCTTCTGCTCAAACTATACATTCCAAAAATGAATATGTATTTACTAACCAAGACAGACTTTTAGGCAAATAAGGAGGACTAAAACTCTTGAATTAATGCTCAACATTTCTCAAAGTGATGTTGTACTAAAGAGTGTCTGAAACAGGAAATAAATGTGTTAAGTCAAAGGAGTTCTATACTCAAATAAGTTTGAGAAATATTAAATTTAATGGAATTAAACATTTTTCTCTGCCTGCTGTATTATACTAAGCCTTTAACATATAAATAGCCATGCATGCTATCCCACATTTGATCAAGAAACATTTTACCCACTGTAACATCTTCATGAAGCATGTTCAGTAGAACATAGTTTAGGAAACATTTTATTCAAATCACTACCTTGTTCTTCTTTTAAAACCTATTTGAATGCAATGACACAGAGAAATAGGAGTAAAGGAATATGTTTTTGTCCTTTATCATAATGGCAAATTACACTGAAAATTACAGCCTCCACCCAGTTGGATGGGCCATATTAGGCTTATTCTACATTCAAATTAAAGAGATGCAGTGAGCTAGACATTCAAGCTACCCTTGGAGAAGAAGACTTCAGGTCGACTTTTTCCAAGGGTCAGTGAGAGAAATTCCCTTTTCATTTACAGAAATAAGAAACGAAATAGTTTATTTAGCTCGTGCTTTAATTAAACATCTGTATAATCTCACCTATTGCTTGTTGGTAGGACAGAGAAAGAAACCATATGAAATCTCACAGAAGTTATATTGACCTCATGTCTTATAAAAATCTACTACATACACAAGTAGATTTTCTAAGAGAAACTTTGATTTGAAATTAGATGACCTTGCATATAACCTTGAAATGATGCCATTGAATTTAATTTCTTGATGTCGTTGTGGGTTTATATATTCATCGATTTGTCCAACAGATATTTATACAGCAAATTGTTTGATGTTGTACAATTATACTAGGCATTCAGGATACAAAGATACAACAGACATGGACTTTTTTTTAAAAACAAGTGTTAGGACTGGAGATTATATCATTAGACAACTGAATACATAAAACAGTTCAAGTCTTTTAAAGATTTTTAACAGTGAAATCTGGACTCTAAATTCAGATGAATATTTAAATATTCTATCAAAATAATGAAGTAGCTAATAGTGATATTTTCTAAGGACTTTGGGAAATACACGAAGTAATTATTTTATTTAATGATATGTTGAGCTTCTGCTGCACTATTTATCAAACCTTGGAAGTACAAAACATTTTTTTGATATTGTAGTAAATTAGTGTCTTATTTCTCCACTACCAGTGACAGATTTAACTATCAAGTACTGTTTTACCTGATACCTCTTTTCAAATTGTAAAATTGTTACTCAACATATAACTTAGCTATGTGATATTCAGTTAGTGTTTATTGAAGCACATTCTTTAAATAAATATTAAAATAACTGCTTAAAGACCCACCACATACCAGGATCCAGATGTTGATTGTTATCAGTTGGTAATACCAGAATCAGTTGTACTTATTTTTAACTGTAAATTGAATCATTTATTATACTGGGAACAATTTCTTATCATGTAGCTGCAACTGCAGTGACAAGGAGATTTTTAAATTTAGCTCATTTTTTTGCAGTGGCCTCCTTTTGTGAATTAGGTCAGGTAGGTCAATTACTATATCTTTCCAGAGATGAGAATATTGACTTACCTCATAGGAGAACTAGGAGAGATATTAAGCACCGTTTAAGTGCTTGATATCTTAATATTTCTGAATGTCATAGCTGGTACCATTTGATGACTGGAGAACACAACAGCTTACTTTCTTTTTTATATACTCTATGATTGCATCTGCACATGACACAAGGTACACTGGTAACATGAACATCCTTCATAGATGTGTGTTATCTGTATATTCATGTAAAAAGACAATCATTTTATATATTTTATATAATAAATTGGCAATTTCTGAGAAAAATAAGTAGATCTATGAGGCACAATATTCTTTACATGGCTTCTAATATCTCAGTCTATTGTTACATTTAGTGGATTTTCCCCTACAACATAACTCTATATACCTCTTTTACATTCTATAATTTACATAGGTGAGTGCATACTATCAAACTTAACTTTGTTCCATCATAAGGGGAAACCCTGTTTTCTTAGGTATCTAAATCTTAAATATCATTAGTGCTATAGTAATAGGAATAATAATGTACACCAAATACTGAAATCTGAGGTGGTCATTTCATTTTTGCCAGTTGCTATTTTTAAATAGCAGTTATTTTTAAATGCCCATTTTGTTAATTGAATTTGTTAATTTCCTTAGAGAATGAAATTATTTTCACTAATTGCTTTTAAACAGCTAGTATCCAAAAATCTGTAAAGAACTCACCAAACTCCACACCCGAAAAACAAATAACCCAGTGAAGAAATGGGCAGAAGACATGAATAGACATTTTTACAAAGAAGACATCCCGATGGCCAACAGACACATGAAAGATGCTCAGTGTCACTCATCATCAGGGAAATACAAATCAAAACCACACTGAGATACCACCTCATGCCAGTCAGAGTGGCTAAAATGAACAAATCAATAGACTATAGATGCTGGTGAGGATGTGGAGAAACGGGAACCCTCTTGCACTTTTGGTGGCAATGTAAACTGGTGTAGCCACTCTAAAAAACAGTGTGGTGGTTCCTCAAAAAATTAACAGTAGAACTTCCCTATGACCAGCAATTGCACTGGTAGGAATTTACCCAAGGGATACAGGAGTGCTGATGCATACAGGCACATGTACTCCAATGTTCATAGCAGCATTTTCAACAATAGCCAAATTATGGAAAGAGCCTAATTGTCCATCAACTGACAAATGGATAAAAAACATGTGGTTTACATATACAATGGAATACTACTTGACAATGAGAAAGAATGAAATCTTGCTATTTGCAGAAATGTGGATGGAACTGGAGGGTATTATGCTAAGTGAAATCAGTCAGAGAAAGACAGATACCATATGTTTTCACTCATGTGTTGACCTTGAGAAACTTAACAGAAGACCATGGGGGAGGGGAAGGGAAAAAAAAAGTTACAGAGAGTGAGGGAGGCATAATATCTCTTAACTATTGAGAACAAACTGAGGATTGACGGGGGATGGGGGAGAGGGGAAAGTGGGTGATGGGCATTGAGGCGGGCACTTGTTGGGATGAGCACTGGGTGTTGTATAGAAACCAATTTATTTGATAATAAATTATGTTTAAAAAATAATTGCCCTTAAAGATATCTACCTTTGAATATATCAAAATATGAAGAGAAAGATAACAATGGGAATTTATTCAGTTACAATTTTAAAAAGAAAGGCAGGGGCGCCTGGGTGGCTTAGTCGGTTAAGCGTCCAACTTTCGCTTAGGTCATGATCTCACGGTTCACGGGTTCAAGCCCCGCGTCGGGCTCTGTGCTCACTGCCAGCTCAGAGCCTGGAGCCTGTTTCAGTCTGTCACTCCCTCTCTCTCTGACCCTCCCCTGCTCACACTGTCTCTCTCTCTCTCCTAGAAATAAATAAAACATTTAAAAAAAATTTTAAAAAGAAAGGCAGTTCTATTTTTAAAAGTCTCTTTGTAAGTTTATTTGTTTTGAGAGAAAGAGAAAGAGAGAAAGTGGGAGGGGAGGGGTAGAGAGAGGGAGAGAGAGAGAATTATAAGCAGGTTCCACACTATCTTTGCAGAGCCCAGTGTGGGGTGTGAGCTGAGATCAAGACCTACATCAAAATCAAGTCAGATGCTTAACCACTTGAGCCACCGAGGCACCCCAGAAATGAGGTTCTTCATAGCAATAAATGAATGTTCCTGTCCCATCTATAGTTGGCAGGCTGCACATCCATTAATGTGTGGCAACCACACTCGATAATAAATTTGTGAGTCACTACTATGAAAAGCATCAAAAGATGACAAGTAAACTTAAAAGTATTCAATTTTTGTTTTTGAAATGTCACCAAGATTGCCTTTCCAATTGAACTAATTCAATAAAATTTTTATTATGTAATTATTTTATCTCCTATTTAACTTTTCCTGAAGCATAATTATTTTTTCTTCTTGGCTCTTACATCTATTATCATAAATCTCTTTGGGTTTTTCAGCTGAATTCAGATTTCCTAGTTTCTGATCTGTGTTATAATCGGTAACAGAGAAATGTGAGGTTAGCTATTAGATCATGAATTTTTACCTAACTTTGTTGTCCATTGTTCATTAATGTTTGATGGAGTAATATATGCATTTTAGCATTTCTAAAGTTTTATATAGAATTTGGTATTTTTGTTAAATAAAATCTAAAGTTTCTATTGTTAATCATACTAGTTACCGTATTGCTATCAAAGCACATGGTTGTTAAAGCATACAGTTTATTTATTTCTGAGAATAAAATACTCTGTATCACAATCTTTAATGTAATTTCATTATGAATTTTTGTTATATTCTATGACACTCAATAACAGAGAGATATGATCTATTATCATTCTGTGATAAGGACAAAACAGCCCTATTCAGACAGTCATTATGGAGACACTGACTCTAGAGTTTTTATGCCTCCATGTCCATGGAGTGGCCTTTTCTATTGAGCCTAGAATTCCAAATCCTGGAGGCTGCTGCTTCTTACAGTCATCTTGGAAAGCCATAACAGAGACTTAATATTTCCTTTCTAGGACTTATCAGAAACCCCACATTATATGTGATATCTTACTAATATATACCTCCTATGAGAGCGTCTTGGTATAAATATATTGTAAGAAACATGCAGTTGCCTTTCTTGTTCACTCTTGTGCAGAGCATAGTAGATCATCAGTATAATTGTTGAATGAGTGAACAAGTAAGTGAATGTGTGGCTGGAAGCGGAATTTTTCCTCATTTTGAGAAAAATGGATTCAGATCTTTGGCAGTATTGTAAAAGAGCTGTGAGTACTAGGCATCCTCAATTATAACTTCAAATGTGCTTCTCATAGAAGTAATATCATATATATTAATTATATATTGCATAAGTTAATAGCCTTATGTGAGATTTATGGCCTAGGAACACAACCTCCTTTAATAAAAGTGTTTTAGAATAGATATATGATTTCTAAAATTCAGATAGGGTAGTTATAAGTACTTTGGGAGTGCTACCTTTTCATAAGTTAAACGGCCTAAAGTCATGTTATCCAAATCAGTTGATAATAAATTGTCATATAAAGAATATATATCCTTAAAATTAAGTATTAATACATTATTTGGCAGTTTCCAGCCTTGCTGAATTTCTAACGTGTCATACTAGCTGTTCTGCTCTTCTAATAATTGAACCTACATAAACTTGAAGTTCAAATACTGTGCAGTTTTCCTCAGAAGCCAGACCAGTTTCATTCTCAGATACATCATTCATTTCTTCTTTTTCACAGAAAAAACTCAACAACCATCTCCTACTATTGTAATTATGCTATGCACCAACCAGTGATTTAAAAATTAAACTCAAAGCACTCCTTAAATAAAAACTCATTGTCACTATTATGTCTATCCTCTATTATCATTACTGATTCATTAAAAAAATAATTCAAATTCCAAAATAATAAGAAGCATATTATCTCAAAATAAAGAATATTACAGTAAGTTGAACAAATTTGGTTTTATGAAGTCTTTAGTACATTTTCTCATTTCCTTAAGAAGTAGTAAGGACTTTGTCATGTTCCATTGGCTAACATTTGGGAATAATGTGAAAATTGTATCTTCGTTTACAGACTGGGACACCTGACCTCTTGTCTAGGGTTTTTCCAAATTAGCCATGTTTTCTCTGCCTAGAACACATTTTGGTAAATCTCCCCAGGTCCATATGTAAGCAAATAAACTAAAGCATAAGTGTTTTTCTAGAAAATTTACACTAATATCATGTTCACTATTATTTCTAACTTAATGTATTAGATTCTACCTGGTAGGTTTAATCAAAATTGTAATAAAATTACAGTTCATCTTTGAGGAGTATACCAAGTAAAATAGTATTTAAAAGTGATTTTAAACAAAAAAGTTGCCCTTTCAAAAAATAAAGCAATCTGAACAGAATATAATTACACAGAACTAATATAAGGATTCCTAGAGCATGTTAGGCCTGACTGAATAATTTTAACCTGAAGAATAGTCTAAAGTTTAATCATACTCCTTAAGTTTCAGCAAAATAGAATCTAAGTGAAACTTTAATCTGAGAATTTCATGGACAGTAGCCTCTCCTTTGAAGTCAGAGTACTGATGGTAATGTTTGTGCCCAGTGCACCTACCCTAACTTTTTCCAAATTTCTAACATGCTCAGAAACACATCCACATACAGGCACACACAGCCAAATATTAGATATAGGGAAATACCCAGAAGACTATCCCAAGATTAAATATGCCAACATAGTAGAAATTCTAATAAAAACATTACATGCTAGAACCCTGTGGAAGAGTTTTCTGTGAGTACCCCAATATTGAACTCACATTCTTATCCCTGGGCACTTGATTTTATTTCTAGATCTGGATCTTAATTTTTTTAATGGATTGTGATTTCTGAGGATTTTTCACTTTGTTTTTGGTGCCTCCATATATTTGTTCAATGAAGTAACATTTGTTATAAACCCTTTTTGTACTGGTGGTGTGCATATTGAAAATGGAGAAATGAAAGAAAGACTTCATGTTGCTCATAGTCTAATGGAGAATATAGGTTATAAATATTCATTTGTAAGTATAATCACCTACTTATTGTTCACCAGTGACTGTATTTGGCATTGGAAATAAAATATCTTAAAAATGAAATGTCTTATCTCCACTTCATAAAGTTGAAAATCTAGAGTCATTATACCAATTATACCAATACGTTTGTTAACTTCTGGCCACAGTAATATTTACTATTTACCATTTCTGGTAAATACACACTTCCAAGTTGGCTAGCATATGAAAAAAGGAAGCAATTTGTAAAAAGAAGTGATGTTCCTCAATGTTTTTATTTCACTTTATTTGTTCTTCAACTTCATTGAGCATGACTGCAGTGTTCATTATTCAAACTTGGCTCTATGCTGATTAAGGTGAGAATCATTTTTCCAAGACCAACGTCTGAGTTTAGCAATTACTCCATTGCTTTTCCTAATGAGTTTCAATGTATCGTGGAAAAAAATCCATTGATAGAGATACATATGAATGTCTGATACACATGTAAGTATTGAGACATGTTACTCCCTGAATATTTATTCCTCACTTCCTGTTCTTCCTCCTGCCTATCTGTAAGAAAGAAAGACCATGTCACCTTCTGTGTTACATTTTGTATCCATAAATGGGGAAGGCATTAAGGCCCGTGCAAGTTTATGAAAATTCATTATCTGATTCTTCGAGTTACCTGGATTCTTTTCTGAGTACATTTGTGTCTTTTTGTCCCAGAAAATATATTTTTTTTAATTTTTTAATGTTTACTTATTTTTGAGAGAGAGAGAGACAGACAGTACATGAATTGGGGAAAGGCAGAGAGATAGGGAGACATAAAATCTGAAGCAGGCTTCTGGCTCTGAGCTGTCAGCACAGAGACAGCTGCTGGGCTTGAAACCACGAACTGAAAGATGATGACCTGAGCTGAAGTTGGCCACCTACCAACTGAGCCACCCAGGCGCTTCTGTCCCAGAAAAATCTTAATTTATTTTCTGTTTTAGCAAACTGTTAGCTAAACAAAATTTCATAGGCTGTTTTCATTTCACAGCAATATATGTAATCCCATTAAAGAGCTGAAATATTATTTGACTTTGATTCTTCTAGAAAGGGTTATATAAACCTATAGATGGGAGATTTTGACTGATTGTCGATTCTGTATATCTATCATAATATATAAAAAAGGTAGATTTAAAAACTAAAAAAAAATTAAAATGTAACATATCTCTATAAGCAAGCTAAAAAATGGCAGTCACTTGCTCCACAGAGAAAAGCAAAAACAAAAATAAACTGAATAGGATTCCAGTATAATGAAGGAACATTGTGTTAATTTGACTCTTAATATATTTAAAAAAACAGTGTGTGTATAGATTATAACTTGAGGGAAAGAGAATAAATTCTTTTTAATGCAATTTAGTTTCTTTATCTGTGTTTCCAGACCTGAAACCTGGGCATTATCTGGGCTTTATACTAAGATGAGGTATAGTTTTGATAATTCTGTGTAGTTTCTGGAATGTCAACCACAAACCTTATCAAATAGTAAATTTAGGAACATAAATATATTGAAAATCCTAAAATAAAGAAAATAGTATAGCTAATGGTGACAAGAATTGTTCCTCATAAAAATGAGTGTTAAAAATTAAGACTCAATAAATGGGCTTGAGGTGTAGGAGCAAGTATGTAGGTCAGATGACAGAAGAGGCTATATCATGAAAGGAAGGTTGGCTATGTAATGTTTCCTTAGTGCTTTGATTTTGGTGATTTCTGCTGGGAGGATTTGAAAAGAAGAATCAATTCAACAAATATCTACAAAGAACTCAAGTATTTTGTTGAAGGATCCAAAATATGGATATATGGTATTCTTCCTCTCATGGAACTTTTTGCTTAATTTGAGACACAGGCACAGTGTAACTATTTGTGATTCAGGGTAGTATAGGTCATTCACATTTATTGGACATTTTTATAGGAATCTAGTTAGACATTAGACTCACGAGGAGAGACTGCGTACATGACAAGAGGTCAAGAGTCAGGACTCTGCAGTGACAGTACCGGAGCCACAGCCTCACAATTCATTAACTTTCCTAGTTTTCCCACCAAATAATAATAGCTTCCTCCCTGGATCATGGTGAAGATAATGTGTGTTAAAATATGTAGAACACTTAGAAAAGTTCTAGGCACATTTTAAGTTTTTAATACATTTCAAACTATTATTAATCATCATGTGTTATTAAAATACATATTCCTGGGTCCCTGGGTTCTGTAGCTCAAGCACAATACCCTCAAATCTACATTTTTTAATAACCGCTAGATACATTTGCATCATTGATTAAACCAGTGTTTAGAAACCTCTTTGTAGGTCTCTAAATTGAGCTAGGGAATAAAAAAAGAACTCTACAGTAGTATTATCAATTAAGAAAAAAGAGGAGTTATTAATATGAAAAATATTTTAGAAGGAAATAGGAAGAAAAAAGAGATTCAGTAGAATTTACATATATAAGTATTAAGTTCATGTGTGTGTCTGTGTGTCTGTGTGTATATATATATATGTAAGCATGACCTCATTAAACTGAATGGGAATTCTGTGCACAAAGATGTTACCTAGGAAAACCTGGCATATATATATATATATATATATATATATATATATATATATATATATAAATGAGGACTTACTTGGTATATCTCTTGCTGAATGCTTAATACTGTCACCTTTAAGGTATTTTAGCTGAGGAAAAAAATTGAGTTAAGGTAGTTTAAGTAGAAAACAAGTTACCTCAGTCATTATTCATTTTTCATTTAGAGGTACACTTTCAAAACTAGGCTGCATAAATCAAATCCAATTATTTAATGTCAATATATAGTTTTTGTAGTCAAAATATTCTTTATGGTTAGTGATTGTAACTTGGATAACATTCTACATTCTATTATCAAATACCAAAGCTCCTCTTTTAATGCCTTTCTTCTAACAAAGATCATCCAGATTTTTTTAAATGCTTAAAATTATGTATATCTGTATGTTTATCTAATACTGATTTATGAAATTCTGAAGAACATTAACCTCTCAAATATAATTTACAGTCCCTGTTAGACATCATTTTTCAGTTATGTAGGAAACATTAAAGTGTTTATATAGATAATAAAATGTTATAAATGAGTGTACATGTGCAAATAGCTGGCAGGTTGTCAATGGGATCAGTTTATTTTTTTCATGGATCTCTTTTGTGGCATCCTTCTGTGACTAGAACAAATATGTATTTTACTCACTTATTAGCTCTACCTAGTTATAGAGTGTTTAAATATGGCAACATATTAGAATTTAAATGCAATCATCTCATAACCATAAGTATAAACTTTGTTGCTGAACGTGAGAAAAACATTAAACTAGACAATCAGAGCATATTAATTATTCTGTAAAAATCATTGCAAAGAAGTGCCTGCATGGCTCAGTTGGTTAAGGGTCCACATCAGCTCAGGTCATGATCTCCCAGTTAGGTTTCTGTGTGGATTTGAGCTCTGTGTAGGGCTTTGTGCTGACCAACCAGAACCTGGAGCCTGCTTCTGATTCTGTGTCCCTCTCCCTCCCCACCCTTCCTCTGCCCTTCCCCTGCTCATGCTGTGTCTGTCTCTATAAATAAACATAAAAAAATAAAATAAAATAAAAATAAATAAAGTAATTCGTTGCGGGAATGAACAGTATCCGCAGTAAAGTTATATGAAAGTGTACAGTAACTACTTCGAGAAAGATCATCAGGAAAATATTTTTGGGGCATCTGGGTAGCTCAGTCGGTTAACATCCGACTTTGACTCAGGTCATGATCTTGCAGTCTGTGAGGTTGAGACCTCATCTGGCTCTGTGCTGACAACTCAGAGCCTGGAGCCTGCTTTGGATTTTGTGTCTGCCTTTCTCTCTGCCCCTCTCCGCCTCTCAAAAATAAAGAAAACATTAAAGAAAGTTTTTAAATTAAAAAAGTGTTTCTGCCTTGATGATACTGTAAGATGATTAGCTCTAAAACATGGCTTTAAATTCTTGTGAGAAGTACACTGAGACCTTCAATTAAAGCAAAAAATTTCATTATGCATCTTGAGATCTATAAAACATTTTCTGCTTTTAAAAAATTTGCAATAAGTATTTGCTTTGTTACGTTTTGGAATAATTAAATTTTTCACATTTTTTTTCCATATGGTGTACTGTTTAAAACGATTGTAATTAAATCTGGTCAAAGAATTATTGAGATTCTAAATCTTGTTTATCAGACATATAACAAAGAAACTTTTCTGTTTTGTCTTACAACTTACCTTCTTCATTTGGGCCAGGTGAACTGGAGTGTGTGAACAGGAATCATTAGGGGCTCATATATATGTATATGTCTATGGGGGTGGGGGTGAGTGAAAGAGAATCTATGTTCCAGCATTTGAACTTTATATTCAGCCTAACTAGATCTTGTCACGATAGAAATTTCAGATCTCATGATATAACTTTAACATCTTATGTGAAAAGAAAAGAAGCTAGTTAGAGCAAGCCTCAACATCACATAAGATACATTGTGCTTTTTTGGGGCGCCTGAGTGGCTTAGTCGGTTAAGCGTCCGACTTTCGCTTAGGTCATGATCTTGCGGTTTGTGGGTTCGAGCCCCGCGTCGGGTTCTGTGCTGATGGCCAGCTCAGAGCCTGGAGCCTGTTTCAGTCTGTGACTCCCTCTCTCTCCGACCCTCCCCTGCTCACGCTGTCTCTCTCTCTCCTAGAAAAAAAAAAAGATACATTGTGCTTTTCTTTGCATGAATCATTGAAGTTTTTAAATGTTGAGTTTTAACCATTTAATACAATTTGATAATCTTCTGAGACCTCCATGGACTTGCCAACTGTCACTTACCAGTGATAATTAGGAACAGAGATACACAGACAAATGAAATTCATAGTGATTCAGGTAGCCTCCTTTTCGACTAGATTCAATTCTCTTTGGTATAAAACCTTTCCTGGAGCTGCCAACTCTTAACAGCATTTGACAGAATTCAGTTTAACCTTCTCTTTCTTTCCTTGCCATTCTTCTGGTGGGAGTTATTATTGAGAGGAATAAAATAGTGGCCGGAGCAAAAGGCTGGCAACATTTCAGGGTTGACATGCCAAGTGTTCTCTAACTAAATTGCTTCTAGAAAAAGGAGAGAGAAATAACTCACTTGAAAGTTCTTTTTGTTCCCTTGCTGTAGGTCCCAGCGCATCACTGAGTAAACAGTAAATCAGATGGCTGTTTTTATTTTCATTCATTTATTCTTTTGTTCACTTATTCATTCTTTCATTCGTATGTATAGACACTCAATAAATACACATTGAGTTTGTACAACTCCCCTGGCATAATTCTAAACATTGAGGATATTCAAACAATTGACAACATGTTTCTTTGTCATTGAGTGAATCTGTTGGAGGATACAGACATGTAAACTGACAAAGGAATATAAATTAGGTACTGTGAAAAATATGTCACAGTGGAGTAGCCAGAATTTAAGACATTATTATATGGCATCACAGTTAGTAGGTACAACAAAGCAATTGTCAGTCAACACCATAACTTAGAATTTCCCAAAATATATGCTGTGGAGTGTTCAGCAGAATGCTCATATGTGTTACAAATAAATGAGTTCTTTGGCAATGCAAGTGTGGAAAATTATATAATATATAACACTTAATGGGATAATTTATTGTATAGTTTTACTACTATACAGATGTGTATACTATGCAGATTGTATATATGCATAGAGCTGTCAAAGCTTTTGATTTTAATATCTTAGAAAGAGATGCACTAGGAAGAACTCCACAGTTTTGTTACTACAACCATTTGTTTGCAATATAAAAGATTGCAAAGATATATGTACCCCTATGTTTACTGCACTGTTGTTTACAATAGCCAGGATATGGAAGCAGCCCAAATGTCCATCCTTCGATGAATATATAAAGAATATGTGGTGTGTGTGTATATATATATATATATATATATATGTATATAATGGAATATTACTCAGCCATAGGAAAGAATGAAGTCTTGCCATTTGCAACAACATGGATTGATCTAAAAAATATAAAGCTAAGTGAAATAAGTCAATTAGAGAGACAGATATCATATAATTTCACCATATGTGGGATTTAAGAAACAACAGATGAACATGGGGAGAAATAAAAACAAAAAATAAACTTTCTTATAGAGAACAAACTGGTAGTTGACAGAAGGGAGATGGGTGAGTGGATGAGTGAAATAAATGATGGGGGTTAAGAATACACTCATCTTGGGACACCTGGGTGACCCAGTTGGTTAAGCAACCAACTTTGGCTAGGGTCATGATCTCATGGTTTGTGAGTTCAAACCCCGTGTTGGGCTCTGTGCTGACAGCTCAAAGCCTGAAGCCTGCTTCAGATTCCGTGTCTTCCTCTCACTCTGCCCCTCCCCTGTTCCTTCTCTCACTGTCTCTCAAAAATAAATAAGTTTTTAAAAAAGTGTACACTCATCGTGATACGCACTGAGTAATGTATAGAATTGTTGAATCACTCTTTTGTGCTCCTGAAACTAATAAGACAGTGTATATCAATTATACTAGAATTAAAAAATAAACAAAAAAATTAACAACATTTACTTTACACAAAATATTTAGTGGGATTCTAATTGTGAAAGTACTTTGAATGACAGTATTTAATAACTATAGCTTTTTTTCAGAGTTAAAGAGAAACAAAAATAAAGTACAGAGTGGAATTTTGGAAGTAAATAAAATATGGCTGTGACTTGGAAAGAATACCAGAGAATGACTACTCCATTTATTAATTTGCCTTGGAATGATTATTTTCACAAACTCTTTGTCTTCCTCTGGGAGACATCATGTTGTAGTGAATTAAAACATGAGCTTTGAAGTCAGATAAATCTGAATTCCTGATACTATTGATATTGTTCATTAATTGTGTAACATTTTATTCCAGACCTTCATCCCTGTATCTCTCAATTCTCCTCTCTCTCTCATGTGTCTGTGTATGTTTGATTTATGTTTAAAAGAATAGTTAAATGCTTTAGTGTTTTAAAAATTTTCATTTTCCCCATATCATATATTTGTAACTTTCACATAAAAGAATTAATGTTTACTCTTGTACAATGATATATACTATGAATATAACACATTTTATTCATTCTCATTAATGGCATGTATGTTGTTTCTAATGCTTGGCCAACAATGTTGCAGGTAACATCTTGACATAGGTATTTCTAGTCACATGTGAAATCCTAGTTAAAAAAAGTAATAATTTTAGGGGCGCCTGGGTGGCTTAGTCGGTTGAGCGTCCGACTTTCGCTTGGGTCATGATCTCACGGTTCGTGGGTTCGAGCCCCGCATCCGGCTTTGTGCTGACTGCCAGCTCAGAGTCTGGAGCCTGTTTCAGTCTGTGACTCCCTGTCTCTCTGACCCTCCCTTGCTCATGCTGTCTCTCTCTCTCTCTCCTAGAAATAAATAAAACTTCAAAAAAAAAAAAGTAATAATTTGTCATGTATTGCCAGAGAGCTCCCCAAATTTGGCTACTAATACATACTCCCACCAGCTGCATAGAAGAATCCTTGTTATCTATAACCTTTTTAAAACTTGATTCTATACCTGCCTACTTTTCTCCTAATAAACACACATTTAAATATATATAAATTCATTCTATATTAAGTATAATCAACCAAAATTTTAATGAAGAAATATTAACAAAGAGTTTGAGATGCCCAGGAGCCCCCTGGACCATCTTTACTAGGAACTGTTAGTTATATACCAGATGAGCAATTAGTTGTACAGCAAACAAAAGAATAAAAAAAGTCAGAAATAATTACTTCTTGTAATTATGAATATACTTTTTATCATATCAAAAGTCTTCTTTGCTCATCTACAAATAGATAGTGAAGTGTCAACATCTGAGCTTCATTAGGCTAAAAAATTCTATGTCTGTATATTAACTAGATTTACCTGTTATCATGTTTCTAATTACTACAATATACTAGTGAAGAGGATTGTGTTGATAAGCAGATTAAAAGGCAGTTAATAGCTTGTTTTAATTTTAAGATTAAAATCAAACTACAAAATTAATTTCATTATTCCCATTTATGGTTACTAATCTAAGAAAGAAACAATTTCTCGAGAGAGAAGAAACAATATATGAAACAAAGCGAAAGAAACAATGTATGAAGAGAAGAAGTTAAGGAAAGAAATTTGGGCAGAAGACCCAAATAGGTAGAACAAATATAAGATTTATCTTCCCTACTGTTACAGTTCCATTAATGCTTTAAAGATTTCATATTTGCCTAGAATTCTTAGAAAAATCAATTTTCAGAGTTATTTCCAAATTAGAGTTAATAAAATTCAATAAAAATATTTAGATTGAGGGGCGCTGGGTGGCTCAGTCGGTAGAGTGTCCGACTTCAGCTCAGGTCATGATATCACGGTCAGTGAGTTTGAGCCCAGTGTTCGGCTCTGTACTGACAGCTCAGAATCTGGAGCCTGTTTCAGATTCTATGTCTCTCCCTGTCTCTGACCCTCTCCCACTCCCACTCTGTCTCTGTCTCTCTCAAAAAGAAATAAACAATAAAAATTTTTTTTTAAATATTTAGATTGAATTGATAAAATAGTTTCTATAAATATTAGTCATCACTGTCTTCAGATAGTGTTCCCTGTTATAAATTTCCTATGATATAGATCAAAATTAAATTTGCATTGAACTAATGAACAGAAAACCATGTAAATGTAAATGTAAATACTGAAATTTTGAAATTGTCATTTCAGAACTATCACTAAACATTTTCAATGTCCATGTTAACTTTTTGATAAGAAATGTGTACTTTTACGGCCCTGGGTGACACAGTTGATGAAGCATTCGACTCTCAGTCTCTTGATTTCTGCTCAAGTTATGATCTCATGGTTCATGAGATTGAGCCCTGTTATGAGGTCCCTGCTGACAATGTGGAACCTGGTTGGCATTCTCTCTCTCCCCATCTCTCTGCCCTTCCCTCTCTTTCTCTTTCTCAAAATAAATAATTAAATAAAAAAAAAGAAATGTATGCTTTTATTCAAGGGGCTATTTTTTGTTAAGGTCAATTTCTTGGCCTTAGCAAGAAATGCAGACAAGGCTCAACAAATGCAGGAGGAGGGATTTGCAATGGACCTGTGACTGTTCCTTCTTTTATTTCCATATCAAAGAAAGAAGCACTGGGATTCTGAAAAGGAAGTTCAAGCTCTGGATTGGAAAACAAACTAAATGTAGACTGCCTCCATTTCTACATAATTTCATTAATACAGCTGTTGCCAGTGTATGCACTGGACTTTAGTCCATATTAAGGCAACGTAATATCTCAAATTTGAATAACTCAAATTGTGGCTGTTTTCCAACAACAACAAAAAAATGAGATGGAAATTTGTGTTGAATAGCCACTGATTACAAGAGAATGATTAATGTGAAATATGGAATTGATTTATGGTTGGTGTTGTCAAGGCCTACATCATAAATGCAATATTATCTATTGAGAAATGAGACCAGGATAAAGACTAGGATAAAACACATACAACATTATATGTTCTGGTATATTTTATAGGCTGGATAAATAATCCAGAGTTGCAAATAGTTTACTGAAACTTTTATTTTTCCTGCCAGAATAGCAAGGGTATAATTGCATCTATTTTGCCTGAAACACTAAGTGCACCAAAGGTTAATATACTTTATTTTCATTAAATTGAATCCCAAGTAAAATAGTTTTTTTTCCTCATTTACTGAAACTTTCATGTTGCTTAGAAAATAAAGCTTCCCCACAGAATTTGTAGCAATTTATGAGAGGGCAAAATTTATATTAAAGAGATTGGTAATGTCACTCTGAAATTTTAAGTATTATTGAGACCATATACTTTTAAATAGCACTAGGACTAGTATTTTTAACATCTCACAGTGACTGTCATGAAGGAATTCTTTACTTTTGTATATATGTGGGAGGGAGTGTGTTTAGTTACAGATGTGTGTGTCCACTGTGAAATCCTGAAACAAGAGAAACATATTACTTCTTAGATCTTAAAATAATCATGGTAAATATGTACTCTTGCTTAAGTATGTAATTGAAATTACAGTCATTTCTTTAGAAAGATAGAAACTCACAGACTATGTAACCTTTCACTGTTACATAAACTTTTTTGTTATATAACATGAAAGATTATTAATATCCTCACAGTTTTATGTGTTACCAAATGTTGGACTGACCATTTCTAGGTATAACATGATAGAATATAGACAGTGGTAAGCCACTATAGTTTAAGCCTGATGTTCATTTACAGTGTAACTGAAATGAAATTAAATGAGATAAGGGATTTATAAATCTATTTGTTTTTATTTGCTTCTTTTAAACGTATAGCTCATGCCACAAAATCACTGACAAACTAGATAACAGGCATCGTATTTAATGGGACTGCTTTTTGATGAAACGCTAATGAGATCATTTAAGATTTTAATTCAGCTTATTAGTTTGTTAATTTCAGGCATACTTATCCACTTAGCTACCTTTTAAATTATCATTGACCATTTGATACATTTTCCTAAGTGAAATTTTCAAGGAAAAAAGCCAGATTTTAAAACTTAAGTATTTATGACACATTTTATCATTCTATTTGAAACTATTTAATATATGCCTCTTAAATGAGGAATAACAATACATTTATAAGCATTCATGATATATACATTTTCTTTTTGTTTTCAGATTATATTCTTCAGAGTATTTACTAGGAAATATTAATTTTTGCTAAAATCATGACCTTTTCTGTGAATATTTTGTCTGATATGGTCCTTTTGATTTTCCTTTCTCCAATTAATTTCTTCTACACTTGGATAATTTTTTTTAACAAATGAAGAATTGATTTGTTTCTTTTCATTTATTCTTTCCTTTTTAAAAAATTACTGACTACAACATTAAAGCCAAGAAAAGAACTATGAATTATTTTTTCTAGGGGAAAAAATGTCCACTTTGCCATCCCTGTTTAGTGTTGTGTACAGATGCTCAATTGTCTGTGATTTTCCCCATGAAAATATTCATATAAACTTGAAATTTTAATTTTTGTTTTTCTCACGTGTTTTTATTTGCTTGATGAATTGAATTTGAGCCCATAAATATTCCATGGGCGATAAAGTAACTGACTTCACCTTTATTCATACACAGAAATTAACTGAGCCATTTCTAGCAGTATTTCTGTATCATACTTGTGACTTTTAAAGATGTTTTAAGCACATCAAATGTCTGTTGCAATCTTTTTCTATACCATATTACTGAGGAAATGAAACAAGATTGTTGATTCAAATTATTTTTGTTGAAAGTCTATATATCTTTCATATTTATTTTACTATAGAACTACAGCTATTAGATAAATTGAATTTTTGAAACAGAAACTCTATACTATATTCCTTTTAAATAATTTTGTCCTTACCATTGTGCATAAAAACCAAGCTGCTTCTATTACTCAATGGATTGTGAATAGTCTTGACCAACAGTTGGGAAATTAATCAAGGAAGGATGTGTGTTATAATTTTACAACAGCCTACAATTTTATCTTTTGAAAACAACATTACCTAGTTTATTAGATAATGAAAAGTTTTCTCTTTTATTAGCTAAAATGATCTCAAGTGCCACTGTATTTTATGCAGCATTACTTTGTCCCTGTAATAGGAGAAAACAGTGTCAGATTAGATGTCAATCACTCTTGGCCTCAGTTTACTTATCTACAAAGGATGTAGTTTTGTTCTATACTGTACTATATGAGTTGAGAGGTTTTAACATCTGTGAGGATTACAGTTAAATTACATCAGAATGTTTTTCAAAACATTATGACCCAACTCAAAGTTTGCTCTCCTATTTGACTTGTGTTTAAGCATTGGGGCAGCCATTGGACAGAAAGGCCCACCAGGACCTCGTATTTGTACCCAGTATGTACTGGTCATAATAATACTGTTTTTCTTCCAAATGAGGAATGGTTGTAGTTGACAGTAACACATCAAATATTAGTAATAATAAACATATAAAAAAAAAGTTTGTCCTGACAATAATAGGATTCCTCACCTTTTCTGCCATTGTTTTTCTCCTAAGTCCCTTAACTCTTTGAGGATTTTCTGGTTTAGTTTTTCTCAGAGGAAATGTCCGGGATTGAATGTCTTAGGTTATGGCTGACTTTTGCATGCACAGAAGATGAATGAGATCAATTGTACATCCAACAGAAAGGAAAAACATAATGATTTTATGTGAGCATACATAGTAAGTCTTATAAAATGTTATGGGGAAGAATATTAGCAATTGTTTATCATGCACCTGGGAAAAACAAAAATAAGCATTTCATTTAGGTCATTACTTGAATGTATTTTGCTTAATTTTAATGAGTATAATAGATAAAAATAGTAGAAAAAATAACATGAAATAATAAACATCTTTAGTGTGTTTGAAGTTTCTGATTTTTTATTTTGTATTTCCTCTGATTTTTGCATAACAGGAAGCTTCCAGAAATTCTAGACTTTAGGGGAAAATATTATGAGGTAAAAATTGGAATGTGTTGCTCACGAGTTAAAATAGGTTAAATGCCTTACTTCCAGACTTGAGCACATTGTCAGACTTTTCCCAGCCAATTTCTAAGATTATGAGAAGGTACTGCTCTTTTAAAAACAACAGTTAATTAGTAATTTTAGATCAGATTACCTTCAGGGAAGTTAACAAACACACAACACACAGACACACCCACATACACACACACATTTGCAAATCACATCTAAAAGTATTTTAAATATAATAGGAAGCCTGAAATTAATTTATTTTTGGAGCATTTCAAAAGGCTCCAAAATATTGTGATATGAAAGGATTGTGATTGTGATATGAAAGGATAATATACAGTTTTTCCTGTATTCAGAGAAAGATTTTTGTAGTAAACAATATCTTGCTATAAAGTTATACTTTGGGTATTCAGAGTAAAACTGGAAGCAATTGATTTTTAACTGTATTTTTATATTACTCTGCCAAAGAGAATCACTAAAAGAACCCTAATATTGTTTGACTAATATATGAAATATAGTGCCACTAACTGATAAGCTATATTCTGGATTTTTTAATCTGTATATCTGTATAGTATAGTGAAGAAAGTGAGTGAAAAGTGAAAAAATAACATATCTAAACTAAGCTATACGTTAAAATTGTTAAAATGTAATGCTAATGAAAAATAGTTCTACATGTTAATATGCAAAACTGAACTCAAACTAATTGTATGAATTATTAGAATAAAAATATGTCTTAAATGCTTAGAGCTTTTTATTGAAGATTAATTTTGAAAATAACATGAATCTATAAACTTTCCTTCTTTTTTAAATTTGTAAAATTCAGACAGTTTACACAACAAAATTTATCTTTGTTCAAACAAACACAGAAGACAAATCATGAAATCATTTATTTACCATGTTTGAATTATTTCATATTTTGAATTAGCAGCTGTCTGGGCTAATAAATCTTTGATATTTTTTTATTCATATGAAAAATTTATCAAGTGTGCTAATCTGTACCCTGTGGTATCAGACTCTGATTTATGGTAGAGAATAAGTCAACCAAGTCTCTGCTTTCATATATGTGTTTCAGAGTATTAAAAATGTGTGTGTGTATGTGTGTGTGTGTGTGTGTATGTGTGTGTGTGTGTGTGTGTGTGTGTATAAAGAGAGAACTAGAGAGAAAGGGAGTGAGAGAAGGAGGGAGAGAGAGAGGAAGGAAGGAAGGAAGGAAGGAAGGAAGGAAGGAAGGAAGGAAGGAAGGAAAAAAGACAGAAAGAAAGAAAGAAAGAAAGAAAGAAAGAAAGAAAGAAAGAAAGAAAGAAAGAAAGAAATTGTAAAGAAGAGAGAAATAAAAGGAAAAAAAGAAGAAAGGTTTATAGTTATATGATGCTGAAAACAAATGTGAATTTCATTTTGACAGAGTGGGGTAGCAATTGATGGCAGTGTGTCAAGGAATCCCACACACAAATACACACATCAAGGACAGAAAAGTGCCAAGAAGATAGATGTAGACACAGGCAGAGGGGATGCCCAGATGGAGAGGGTAGTCATCTGTGAGTTTGGGAAATTCTTTTTTTTTTTTTTTTTGTTTTTCAATTTCCTCATTTCTAAAATGAACAACAGTAGGGCCATATTTTTTAATACCCCTTCTAATATTTTATACTGGGTATTCAATGAATGGAATAGAGAGTTTCAGATCTCTATATAGATTATGTAACCAGTGCCAGTTGTGGGGTCTCGGTTTATGTATCTGTAGAAGGTAAAACCAGAGACTATAACTGGGGCTTCAGGCTGATAATATTTCCTCCGTATAAAACTGTGCACGTATTTCTATTAAGGCCTCTTTCCTTCCCTCTGTAGAAGCAAGATACATAGAAACACAATACTGAAAACAGAACGAGTCAATAGGCACCCCTTGATAATCTGAAAGATTCAAATAGAGACTGTTCACATGATGATTCCTACTGTGTATCTGAGAATGGAATGTAAGGGGAGGTTCCAACTGGGTTGTGTGGTCTGAGACAGTGCTTTTAAGTTCTGAAGGGAAGAGATGTGAAGTATAGACCAGAGGATAGTAAATGGGAGCAGTGCTCAAAAGATAACAGACCATCAGAGCTTAGGGCAAGAAAGTTACTAGGGCGATGAGAAAGGTAGTCAAGGAAAAATTAGTTCTTAATGGTTTGGGTAGGCAAAGTTGGTAACTTCAACTTTTCTACGTTTATTATAATAAACAAATGGATATTAGAAGAATTCCTTTTGTTCTCCACTGCTCTGACGACTATGGCTGGCTTGTGATGCCCAGTCCAGCTTAGGATTGGAATAGCAACTGCCTTAGAGTTTTGAGTGCCCAGCAGGGAAAGCAGCAAGCCATGCATTTGGGGGGAAAAATCAAGTCAGCCTAAGCTGACTGTGTAAAACCAGTTCTTTAATCTTAAAACAAAGAAATATGAGTAATGAGGAACCAAACATAAAGAAAAGCATGCGATCAGAGGGTGGGCCTCGAAGTGTGGCCAGACCCGAAGAAAAGATTACAGCCTACGAAAAGACTATTGCAGTGACCACATTTCCAAAATGTCCAGGCACATTGCTTGTAGTAATCAAGGAGCAACAAATACTTTTAGTAAACTCTGGTATCATATGATATTCAACAAAATTAAACCCAAAATACTGTGTTTTTTTTTTTTAATGTTTTTATTTATTTTTAGGAGAGAGAGAGACAGCGTGAGCAGGGGAGGGTCAGAGAGAGGGAGTCACAGACTGAAACAGGCTCCAGGCTCTGAGCTGGCAGTCAGCACAGAGCCCGACGCGGGGCTCGAACCCACGAACCGCGAGATCATGACCTAAGCGAAAGTCGGACGCTTAACCGACTAAGCCACCCAGGCGCCCCTAAAAATACTGTGTTTTCTATCTGTGGTCTTCAGTAAACCACTACAGCTTCCTTAAAATGACATTTGCAAACCTGTCTAGGAATAGACCTGCCACATTCTTAAGTTCTTGGTTTGTGTTATTTTCTTTCCATCCCCTTTGTTTCTTCCTTATTGGTATTATTTTTGTTGAGGACAGTAAGATGCCCACTTTGTACTAAAAAGGAAGATAATTTGGAAGAATTCAAAGTTTTATTTCAACTAGTCAGTCCAAAATAAATGAATTTTTTGTTTGTTTCTTAGCATATTGCTCTACATAAGAGCCGATATTTAAGGGAAATGTGCATGTATTACCTAGTTGATTTTCTGAATGGCTTATGGCTATAATTATTTAAATTAAAGTCTTTCTATTCACTCATTAAAAATAGAAAATGTGAGCCTTCATTTATATTTTGGACACTTGAAAAGAAAAATAAGTAAAATTCCAATGTGATAGATTCTAACATCAAAGAAAATTATCGTTTTTCTCTTCTTAATTGGGAATTTTCAGAGAAATAGATGCTTATGCACATACTTTGAAATTATCACCTGAAGCAGTAACTATTAAGCTGCCTTGTTGAGTGCTGCTTGACTTGCATTTTTAATAATATTTGTGATACCTTGGACTTTGTACAAAGACTGAATTGCATACATTATAGTCCTGGAAGATGCTGTTTCTCTGATTCCTTTTACTGGCCCAGTGCCTCCTCTTGGCTAGCAGTTAAATATATGATGCAGAAATAATTTTTTAAATAAATGATTTAAGGTCAAAGATTTGAAATCTGTGTTTTGTATTGGAAGACTGTTATAAAATAAGTTTAAAATATAGATAAAATAACATTCTGATTTTCTTTTTTTCAGAGAAGAAATTTGTTGATGTCATTTTCTATTTTACTAATTCAAAGAATATATATCTGTTTAATTTTGGTACAATAGTTTATCATTTGTATTATTTTTATATGGTTCGTTGACATGCTCTTTTGCATGAAATATTAATAATGGCATTCAGTAACCATTTATAATAAAGAGATTGATAGCTGGATCACTTCAGGAAGATAATGTAAATAGTTTAGGGACAGATGCTGAAATAGAAAGTTGTTTTGGAAATCTGAGACTAAGTAGAGTTTATGTACATTTTGAGAGAAGACAAAAGTGAGATTAAATGAAAGAACTAAGGCTTCACCTAACACCATGATGTGAAAGTGGTTAAGATAAAATCTTGATGTCTCTTTCTTGTGAACTGAAGGAGCTCAGTTTTCCCTCAGCACATTTTACTTATGTCTGTCTGATGGCAGCTAGAATTTTGAGAGGTACCATCTGAGGTACACGATTTATGTGCATCCCTTGTGACTCCACATTTTCACATCTTTGTCAGTTAAGCGGAATCGAGAAATAATGTTCTATTTAATTTCATATCTAAAGAGATGAAGTTTAGTATCTATAATATTTAATGTCTGGGTTTATTGAAAGTCAGTATGATTTCATTGCTATCTGTGTTTCAGGGTCATTTTTAAAGATTTAAAAAATGTGTATATATAATTTTGTACACAGATTCTATACAAGTTAAAAAAAAATTTCCTAAATTATAATAACATCTTTATGGAAAATAAAAATTTGTTTCTATATTGTTTAGGAAGTGATTATGGTACATTGAAAGTCTCAAAGCTGGAATTTTATTGGGAAAGCGATAAGTTCAGATCTTTTTGACCTAATATTTTGGAGGCTATATGAATCATGGTTAATTTTTTCTGTATTTTATATATATTCCAAACTCTTAATGTCATTAAGCATAAAATAAAGCATTGGCAAAAAGAATTAATGCATTCCCAGGATATAATAAGAACTCAGTATTCAAAATGATAAGGCTTTTCATTATAATTTTTGTCTCTATTTTATATCTGTCTCTAGGCTTATATTTCATAGATAAATCTATGAATAAACATTTAGCTGTCCAATTTGCAAAAGAATCCTAATCAGATCAGTTAAATGAAATAACCATCTATTTTTACTTTTAAAGTAATGAATTTTCTTTCATGTTTTATTACATTGATGTGTTATGTGTAATATGCCATAATTAAATAAATGTGGATTTGTATTTTTCTCCCTGTTTTTCCATTTTTGCTGCATTTTACTATTATCTTTTTTTAATGTACTTCTTTTTTCCATCACATTTTATATACTTTCTTAGCTTTTATAGTTAACTTTCCTCCAAATATACATCCTTTCACTACTCCTTGTTAACTGCACCCACATTCAGTTTTCTCCTTTTTCTCTGAAATTCATACTCTTTTTCCCTGAAATTTGTATGTGTTAACTTTTGAGTTACAATGAATATTGTCCTATTAATTTACTTATTCTAAAAGGTATTTTTAAAGTTCTCATTATAGAACTCCCTCTCCTAAGAGCATAGATGAAGGTGACGGAAATTTCTAGATCTGAAATAATTTCCTTTGACTATTTTTACAATTTTCTAAGTATTAAAGACAATTTCTTTCTATTTTATATTATACAGTGGGAAGAGATTGGCGAAGTTGATGAAAATTATGCTCCTATCCACACATACCAAGTATGCAAAGTTATGGAACAGAATCAGAATAACTGGCTTTTGACCAGTTGGATTTCCAACGAAGGTGCTTCCAGAATCTTTATAGAACTCAAGTTTACTCTGCGGGACTGCAACAGTCTTCCTGGAGGACTGGGAACCTGTAAGGAAACCTTTAACATGTATTACTTTGAGTCAGATGATGGGAATGGGAGAAACATCAAGGAAAACCAGTACATCAAAATTGATACCATTGCTGCCGATGAAAGCTTTACAGAGCTTGATCTTGGTGACCGGGTTATGAAACTGAATACAGAGGTCAGAGATGTAGGACCTCTAAGCAAAAAAGGATTTTATCTTGCTTTTCAAGATGTGGGTGCTTGCATTGCTCTGGTTTCTGTGCGTGTGTACTATAAAAAATGCCCTTCTGTGGTGCGCCACTTGGCCGTGTTCCCTGACACAATCACTGGAGCTGACTCCTCGCAGTTGCTTGAAGTGTCAGGTTCCTGTGTCAACCATTCTGTGACGGACGAACCACCCAAAATGCACTGCAGCGCTGAAGGGGAGTGGCTGGTGCCCATCGGGAAATGCATATGCAAGGCAGGATATGAGGAAAAAAATGGCACCTGTCAAGGTAAGAATTTGCCTGCAGATCTGCAGGCACTGTCTGCGCCAGTTGGATCATGTATATGTATTTCCTCCAATGATTATAAGCAGATGACCTTTTACTTCGCTAATTTATGGAGATTATTTCTTTTCAAGTTTGATTTCTCTCTCAGAATTTTAAAATTTCTGGCAACGATCAAAGATTTAATGTACTATTTTACTGGATATACATAATTAATACCCAGAGAGTGTCTTACTTGCAATGTAGTATTTCATATTCATTTTGCTTTCATTGAGCAACTCAAACCAAAGGATTATTTCTTTGCGTGAGTATTTTCTGGTATGAAGTATTGTCTCTCCATGAAGAGAAAGTAGTACCCTTACTTTGCTATATAAAATTCAAATGCAAGTGTTAGGTGAGATTTGTTTGGCTTGCTTTTAACTGCCTTTAAAAGTTCTTCAGAAATAAATTCAGCCATAAGAATCCCATACAAAAATGCTTGTCAGCTGACAATACTTAGTTCACTTTGTTGTTCATGTATAATTGCTATTACAAGTTCCCTTTTAAAAAATTTCCACGTCAGAGGAGGCGGGATGGCTCAGTGGGTTAAACCTCCTACTTCGGTTTAGGTCATCATCCTGCAGTCCATGGGTTCGAACCCTGTGTGAGACTCTGCAAAGAGCTCAGAGCCTGGAGCCTGCTTTGGATTCCGTGTCCCCTTCTTTCTCTGTACCTCCCCCACTCATGCTCTGTCTGTCTCTCTCTCTAAAATAAATAAACATTTAGAAAATTACAAAAAAATCACAAGTCAATATTGAATGCATAGTAAGTAGTACCCAAGGAAATAACTTTGGAAATGGAACCAACACAAAAAGCTTATTTCAAAGTAATTTATGCTTGGGGAAATTTTTTCTGTTTTATTATTTTAATTGAAACTTGACCATGTATGCTCCCTCTTCGTTTGAAAATATCCTTATTTTGTCCACAATGCGGTGAGTTCAACTTAGATGTTTGTCAGTGACTTTTGGGAACAAGTTAGTACTTTATGTCGAAGTGAACAACAGCTTATGAATAAGAAAACATTTTTACTTAAAAAAATTCATTCATCCTTATGAACCTGTTTTCACCATGCTGTGCACATGGTAAATAGGTTGTGAGACTTAGTATTAACTGAAGAGAAAATCAAATACAGAGAAGTCCCCTTATCCCACCTGGTAGCTCCAACTGCTTCCCCCCCTGCCCCAAATCTGCTATATAATATGAATCAAACTTGCTCAAGTTTGTTCAGGACTGACTGTAAATTGATCATAGATCCAGGGGATCAAAACTAGGTAAATGACCTGTAAATCATAGTGACTTTGATTAATTATTTCTCTCTAGAAACACATTTCAGCATCTTTAAAAAATTTTTTCAGGACACCTGGGTGGTGCAGTTGATGAAAGCATCTGACTTTGGCTCAGGTTATGATCTCATGGTTCACGAGCTCGCTCCCTACTCTGGGCTCTGCACTTTTTCTCCCTCTCTCTCTGTACCTTGTGGGATTCTCTCTCTCTCTCTCTCTCTCTCTCTCACTGACTTGCACAGTCTCTTTCAAAAAAATAAATTAAAAAAAATTTTTCAGCATCAGCTCATATTTTGTATCCCTACAATATCATCTACAATTAAGTTTATGGCTGTCTTTCTATGTAGTCTGCAACTCTATACCTTTATATATGTATATACATATATATGAAGTTTTACTAAATCAAAATTATGTTTTGGAAACAATTTTTAACTTGCTATGGAAATTAATTATATTTTATTTGGGAATAGATGTGAAGGCAAGTTCTAACTACCATTATCTTTTCTTTTAAATGGTTGTCTGAGTGTAAAGTGAAGATAAATGTAATTGTAGAATCAGAAGCAGGAGAATAAACATAATCTGTTGAATACATTTCGTTATTTTTTCTAAAATATTTACAATACAAATCTTACTGTTTTAAAAATTATGTTTACTAGTATTATAAAGCAACAAGTTGAATTTGATTACTTGCTTATGTCACTTTAGAGAATGGTATGTGACCATTTCTGTGGAGAACACAGTGACTTTTGTTTTCATCCAGATGGGCAGAGGGTATAAAGGACCTGTGCATTTTTTAAATTTTTTATTGTTGTTGGGATTACAACGTTCTTTGCATGCTTATCATGAAAGTATCTTGAGAAGCAGTGTTCTGACAAAATGTTTCTCAATCCAGGCATTCAATGCATATCTTTTTCTTCCTACACTCAGAAACCTGAAAGACAGTGGGATAAACTAGAGAGGCTACATTGTAGAAAACTTCACTAGGCTGGTCTGTCTAAATTCATTTATTACCTTACCCTGGTAATCGGAACAAAGGTTGCAGGGTGATGAAGGTTGTGAACTAACACAGCCCCAGAGGAAGTTCTACACAACATAGTTCATATGAATAGTGGACTCTTGGTGTTTTCCAAAACACAGATGGCATATGGCCACTCTGAGGAGTTTCAAAAGTTCATCTTATAAATAACTTACCTCATTGACTTAATGAATAAATATTGAATGATTGTTTTAGAGAATTAAGGTATCACAGATATTCCTGAGGCATTTATAGCTGCATGTAGTAAGAATATGCAAATTTAGATGTATCAGTGTGTTATATAAAATTCCACCATGACTTTAAATAATTCTGTGATCTTTTTTTTTTTTAATATTTTTATTTATTTCTAGGAGAGAGAGAGAGACAGAGACAGCATGAGCAGGGGAGGGTCAGAGAGAGAGGGAGATACAGAGTCTGAAATAAGCTCCAGGCTCTGAGCTGGCAGTCAGCACAGAGCCCAACGCGGGGCTCGAACCCAGGAACCGCGAGATCATGACCTAAGCGAAAGTCGGATGCTTAACTGACTAAGCCACCCAGGCGCCCCAATAATTCTGTGATCTTAATGTGGATCTTGATGTTTTAAAATTATTCTTGTCAGGCCAGAAATCTAGGAATCATTCCTGACATCTTCTTCCTATTCACTACCTGGTTCCTATTTAACGCAAAATATTTGTAGAAGTCACCACCAGGCCATCCCTTAAAATCATCTACTTTTCTCTATTTCTTTTCCTCCAATCTATAAGTATGCCTTGTTGGAACTTTATTTTTAAATATAATGAGTGACTTTATATAATGTTTTGATTTTTGAGCCATGTGAGTGTATCACCTCTACAAAAATGCAAACCTGGTATTTCTCACACCCATCCTTCTCTGTCCCCACTTAACCCTACTACAATCTTTAAATACTTCAATGGCTGCTGCTTATGGTAAAATTTTTACAGTAGCTCAAGATCCTGCATGGTTTTTCCCCAGATACTTCTTAAACTATGCTTCCTCCTCTTCTCTCTGCACTAGTCACATTGGCTTTATCTCACTTTCTCAAATGCAATTTGCCAACTTTTACTACTTGTTCTATGATTCTGTTCCTTTGCTCTGAAACATTCTTTTACCTACTTCATGCCTGATTAACTCATACTAATCCTTCAGATCTGTCCTCCGACACCCCTTCCTTAGGGAAGCTATCCCTGACTCTTCAAAGTTAGGCTCTGTTACTTACTTCTATATCTTCCCTTCATCAAACCATTTAGAGTTATGATGTTGCATCTTTTGTTTGATTAATAACTATTTTTACCCTCACTAGACCACACACTCCTTGATGGCAGAGATGGTGAAGAGATTATTTTAAGAAAGAAAGAAACCAGAAGTCAAGAGGTAGAGAAATAAATTCAGAAGAGAAAGTAGAATGGGCAAAAGTATAAAAGAATATTCTGCTTTAAAATCACAGTATTCCTCCTTTATCTGAGAAGGTTTCATTCCAAGACCCCTGGGAATACCTGGATTGTGTATACTGCCAAACCCTATATATATTATGTTGTTTCCTATGATAAAGTCTAATGTATAAACGAGGCACAGCGAGACTAACAATAACTAATAATAAAATGTAAAAACTATAATAACATGCTGTACTGAGTTATGTGAATGAGATGTCTCTCTCAAAATATCTTGTACTTTATTCACCCTTCTGGTAATGATGTGGGATGATAAAATGCCTACATGATGAGATGAAGTGAAGGGAATGAAGTAGGTACTGTGATCTATCATTAGGCTACTATTGAGCTTCTGACAATATGTCAGGAGCATCATCTGCGTCTGGACTGTGGGTGACTGAATGTAACTGAAACCACGAAAAACAAAAGAGTGGATAAGGGCAAACTACTATATTGATTTTTTTTAATGTTTATTTATTTATTTTGAGAGAGAGAGAGCACAAGGGGGAGGGACAAAGAGAGAGGGAGAGAGAGAACTCCAAGCAGCCTCCATACTCGGTGCACAGCCCCTAGTGGGGCTTGAAGCCGTGTCTGCAAGATCATGATCCATGCTGAAATCAAGAGTTGGATGCTCAACCAATTGAGCCCCCAGGTACTCCTGTTTTGATTTTTTTCTTTTACCTTTGTATTTATTTGTAGAAAATCTCTTCTGTCACAAAATTGACAAAGTGTCTCTTAAACCAGTCATTTCTTAGTCCTAATATTATCAGACCAAATTTTCAAGTTACGCCACATATGGTTGGCATATGATGTATTAACTGTTATATAGACCATCTTAGTGATTTATACTTCAGATCATCACATCCTGAAATGTATTTATAATATACACTTATTATACACTTACACTTAATTACTGTTTTTTTGCTAATCAAAATATGTTGGTATTTAATTTAGGATATAATTATATTAAGAAGCTGAAGTTTGAGTAAATCTGTTGTAATGATTATCATACGTTAATATTTTCTAAGCTTGTTCTAGGATGTGACCAGGTAATTGCTCTTAGATCATGCTCATGTGACCTGATAAATATGCAAGGCATGATGGCATTGACACAATTGGTTTTAGAGACTAAACAATCAGGATGCAGAATGCTAGGCAGCTCATTAACACATGGCTTCAATCTAGAGGACAACCCAGAAGTGATTGAGGAATCTCTGTCTATTTAACAATTCAGGCTCTATCATCTTCTTACCCCCCTATTTAACTTCCTTTAAGAGAAATTGACTACCTTTCCCGTAATACCCTGGTTTCAATGAGGTAACAAAAACTCTGGTTTCTATTGCATTAATTTAAAATATAAAATGTATTTATTTTTCTAAGGCTTACTTATATGCCAAGATTTTCAATAATAAACTGTTTAAGTATACACATTTATTTCTTTGAAATGTTCTTTATTTTCAGAAACTAATAATGTATTAGATCCACTTATACAAGTATGTTTTCCTACTTTTTATTTATTATTATTTTTGATGAAATTCATGCTATTTTTTCCCCTTAAGAGTCATATGAATGTTTTTTGAGTATAAAATTATTAGCAAAAACCCATTTTGGAAGTTTCTGCTTTTTATTGAAGTGAATGTGTTTGACAGAAGTAATTGAGTTCACATGAATCAAATGTTGCCTGCTGAGTTCTCTTGTGATTATGTTGCTGACTTACTCATATGCAAGGCAAGACCACTAATCTTCATCAGTTGCTAGTGGAATGAAGTAGTAATTTGAAATTACCCCTGGATAATTATAGTTTCACTTATATCAAATGGAGGAAAGAGATTTAGATTGTGGGTCACTGCCAAAACCAGAATGAAGAAGGTATATAGTGCATGCTAAAATACAGGGTAAGCGAGGTTACATGCCAAGGGCTGTGGAGAAAAAGCACTTATTAATTGTCCAACTGGGAGATGATTGCATAGAAAGGAAAATGTAGTGCAAATACTGAGCTCAAGAAAAAGCCTTGATTCAGAAACAGTCCAGATACTGCAGGGAGTAGCGTGTCGATCGTTCATACTTCTGGTGCATATTTATGTCTGAAACAAAATTGACTGGAAATATAGTGTATTAGGTGCTTGTGTAATTATGCATTTGAGAGCCTAGTTATTTTTAATTAGGCGCATTACCAAAGAACATCAAAGGGGTTGAACTTTTGGTTCTATTTGGTATGCTCTTTTATACAACTAAAGGAAATTTGGGGCACTTGGGTGGCTCAGTTGGTTAAGCATCAGACTTTGGGACAGGTCATGATCTCACGGTTTGTTGGTTCAAGCCCTGCGTTGGGCTCTGTGCTGACAGCTAGCTCAGAGCCTGGAGCCTGTTTCAAATTATGTATCTCCCTCTATCTCTCTCTGACCCTTCCCTGCTCATCGTGTCTCTCTCTGTCTCTCAGAAATAAATAAAACATTAAAAAATTTAAAAAAACAAAAGGAAACTGATTTTAATTTCACAATTTTAACCAAAGATGATAGTTATGTAAGTATAGAATATAGTGGTGCACATGAGTGTGTATGTGTGTGTGTGTGTGTGTGTGTGTGTGTGTGTGTATTCATGTTCTACTTCTGAGAACCATCACCAAGACAGTTAAGTGGTTAAATCATTTCATCCATTTGCAGGTATTCTATATGAGAATAATGAAATGAGTTTTTCCTATAACTCCTCCTTAATAGTTTTGGATTAGTTCTGTCACAGTCTTAGAGTGTACTTTACATTTATTTTTGGTTTACTTTTCTTTTTTTTCCCTAAATCAAGTTTTCTCAATACTGGTACTATTGACATTTTGGGCCACTGGTTGCTATTGACATTTTTTGTTGAGTGACAGGGTAGTCCTAGTCATTGTAGGATATTTGCCAGAAAAACTGGCCTCTAATCCACTCAGTGTAGTAGGAAATTTCCCTCCCCATTTTTATAATAAAAAAAAAATGCCTCCGTAGAGTGCTGAATGTCCCTGGGGGCATATTTATGCCCAGTTGAGAACTTCTCCACGAAATAAATGAGATGTGCTGCCAAAAACTAAATACATTTATAGACTGGTTGGTTTCTTTTGCAAAAGTGAATATTTTTCTTAAAATTCTGCAAAATAAAGGATGTGCACATTTGGAAATAAGACTTATTTGGAAATCATAGGGAACATGCTGCTTGTGAGACACAACATACTTTAGTGGTTTGAACATGTAGATTCTGGCCAGAATGCCTGTATTCCAATCCTGCCTCTGCCATTTATCAACTCTATCTCTGTGTAAGTTATTGAATCTCCCCATTCCTTGCTTCCTCTGTCTCTAACTAAATCATAGCAATGCTATGAGACATTGTATGGAAATTACTTACCGCCTAACACACTTTACTTATTCAATAAACATTAGCTACTTCTTATATCTCTCATTAAAAATAAAATGTATTTACAGAAGTGTATGTCTATTGTAAAATACTGGGTAGTTTTAAGTTAGAAAATTTTCTGGTTTTCTCAACCTAGAAATTATATTCTTGAGCAGTATCACTTATCAAAGGATAATCCTACATTTTTATTTATTGGATGATTAAAACTATGATTAGAACTCTTTTATAAAAAAGATTTGCAAACCGATTAGCTATTATCACTTTAGTCTTTATTATTATACTCAGCACTGTATTCCATGTATACAATTCCTCTATCCTAGAAATGCAGAGACATAGGTATAGAAACATACATATAGACTCACATCTACAGTTACAGTTTATGAGAGTTGCTAATGGTAGTGTGAGTGTGCAAGTTTAGATAGAGCAGCAAGAAAATATTTATCTGAAAAAGTGATATTTAACATAGATGTGGGGTTAAAAAAAACAATGCAAGGAGATACAGAATGGCTTAACAAGCAGAAAGAGCTTTCAGTGCAGAGATCCATCACATTACATTAATTAATTTTATGTATATCTCTTTTCTTTCTAAAATTATATTTTAAAATGTATTTGCATATTACAATTAGAGTAATAAATGAGCTGTAAATTCCTGAAATTACCTGCTAAAAGAGTCTGTTCATATACATAGTATACTATCTTAAGGATAGAGAATTACTAAGATCTATAGTCAAAGACAGACATATCAAACATGAAACAATTCAGTATTTTCATTGGGTAGCTATTTGGAAATTATTACACTCACTGAAAATATGAAAGGTTTTTCTTGTTTAAGAATTTGATGTTTCATTGATCCAACAATGCCTAGTAATTTGTGAATCGTCTGTCATATATGCATGGCAAAACAGGGAGACTTGGTAATGAAAGAAAGGAAGTAGAAGAATTTAACACTCTAACATACTGGTCAGTTTGTCTCCTGGACAAACTTTTAATCTTAATTTGCACTCTTACTTCTCGCTTATGAGAGCAAGAAAGTGTACTAGTGATAGTCCTGAGTTTCTCCTTCCCTCTCCCATCTGTCTCTCTTATTATACATATCTATCTATCTATCTATCTATCTATCTATCTATCTATCTAATCTATCTATCATCTATCTGTATATGTATAGAAAGATAGATGGAGAGGGAGGGAGAGAGAATAAATGTAACAGATAAATGCTATCCTTCCTATGTATAGTGATTCTAATAACCAATTTGGGTAGGTCTCTAGGATATTTTATTATGATGATGAAACATTCTGTATTGTTACCGTGCAAATGGATTATAACATTAATGACTGGAACTCCATCATGATCATATGGATAGAGAATTAATGATTATATTTATGCTCAAGTGGCTTATACTGTTCAAAACACCTTCTGTTAATAAACATTTATTAAAATGAGATGCACTGGATAGGGTCCTTTTATTATAGTAAATTAATATAGAACGATAATTATTAGAAAAAATAATTACACTGATCTTACAAAGGCCGTATCTTAACTGATATATTTTGAGTTGATTTTAAATCAATAACAGTTAAGTGTGCTAGGAAACCAAAACATAGTCTCTTTTGTTTTATTGTTTGCTTCTTTTCTTATTATTTGGATAGCAGGAAAAGGACTTACATGAAGTCTGATAACACAAATCAGTATAGCTCTCATGGGAAAAGTTGTGTGTACAGAGAAACTTAATGTTGAAAACTCTGAGTGTAATTCAGCAAAAATCTCAGTGTCTTCTCTCAGACTTTCAAAAGAAAAAAAAACAATGCAAAAAAATGAATGCAAATATTATGAAACGAAGTAGCTAACCCTTTCATAAAATAATTAAGTAAACTTAAAATCTTAAATCTGAGGGCTGCGTCTTACTCTTCCATTTCATAAATGTGTGATTGTGGACAAATATAAAACCAAACTAAGCTCATTGTTCCTCTTCTGTGAGATGCTAAATAATACAATATACACATACAAAGTCTGCCTGTACATGCATATGAAGTCTACCTAATACAGGAGTGTTGTATGGACCAGCAACATCAGCATGACCTGATAACTTTTTAGAAATGGGGAATTTTAGGTCCTATCCCAGAAAAACAACTAAATCTGAATCTACATTTCAGCAAGATCTCTCGGTGCTTTGTTTACATACATTCAAGTTTGAGAAGCACTGATTTAAAGGACTCTTGAAGTGAATGCCTTTTCTTTGTTTTCCATCTTTAGAAACTGAGACACAAATAAATTAGGACCATATAATTCCATAAAATCACATAACTGCATAAGTTAGGACCATACAACAATATAAGAAATACATTTATCCTAATCCCTTTGGATACTTGGCAAGATATTTCACTATTTATGTTGTTTCAGAACTATTATGCATTAATTATATCTTTATCTCCTCCTCCAGATGTTCCTTAGTATGTTTTTGTTTTTTGATATGATTGTAGTTATATAACTTTTGATAGTATTAGGTCCAATGATACTATTTTCCTTTTTAAATTTCTGCTAATTGCATTTTGACTTGGAAATCCCATACCTACTATCTATTATTTATACTCTTATAATAAATAGTATCAAAAAGTTAGGGAAACAATCAAACCACAGCAAAGTAGAGAAAGAAAGTACAAGTGGCACCAATGTTCTAATTACTCCAACTTATGAATTTACCTGTCCATTTATGGAATGCTTGTCTTTTGTCATTGACTTACAGGAGCTCCTTACATGATTTAGCATTTCCTCCTACTATTATTGTGACCAACTTCTATCTAATTCTTCTGTTCTCAACAATTATAGTGCAACAAAATAATTGAAACCATATAACTGCTGGATACCCCTACAAGAAATTTTGATCCCATCTTGTAGTACCAGACAGGTTGTCACTATTTTTTTTAAAGATCCCCAGGTAGATTGTAATGTGTACAGATGGGATTGAGAAATATTGTAATATTTAACAGTAAACTTTGGTGGCTTTTGGAGGCTAGTGTAAATTTGCACACCAAAACTCCACACAGTGAAGGCCACAGATTTTTGACTCTTAAAGATTGATTTCTTTCCCCCATCAAGAAGTTATGCACACACCAGCCTCTTTGGCTGCCCTTGCGCACATGGGCAGTGTTTTACCCAGTGCCTTTTGAGGGGATAGCCGGCTCGTCAAGGTTTTGGGCTTTCTGAAGGGCACCCCACTTAACAAAATGTCATGGTTCTTTTTTTTTTTTTTTTTGAGCCTGGAGTATTCAGATCCAGTCCCCTAGCTCACCCTTCCTGGCCTGGAGAGTAGCAGTCTTAGCTTTAGCAGGCTGCTCAGCAAACCTCATGTTTTAGTGTTCTCTGTTTCCGGCGCCTGTGGCCCGCCTGTCCCAGTCCTTAAAATATATATATTAATTTTCTTATAACTTCCCTACATTGAAACAAAACATAACAAAATGAACCCTGATCTTTGGTCTGTTTAATTTAGCATTTCTACGTGTTTGTGGCTGGGTCCTTATCAGGTTTCCTTATACCTTTTAGATGTTCAGACTTGGAATTAGACTTGTACGTTTAACTTGAGATTCTTCAGTCTATTACTGTGATTTGTATAGTATGTAAGCACAATTAATTACAAGGATTGATTTGTAGTTTGTAATCTCATAGAGCATCGATGATAATCTTGGGATTAGTGAATAAAAATCAATAATTTTTAAGGCCATGTTTCTATTACAATTAATATGGTAAACGTTTTGTGCTCCAACTATGTAAGTTTATTAGTGCATCTCCTGTGTGGAGTAACCTTGATAACTCTATTTAACTACTTTTAATGGTTGTCCAGAACACTAACTTTCTAAGTAACATAAAAGAAGCTTACCTGTAGGTATCAATCTAATTGATTTATTAATATAGTTAGTTTATGCTACTTACAGAAGAAAAGGTAAGTACTCTGTTTACCTAAATGATATATTTTTTGCCTTTCAGTTTCACTTATTCATTAATCCAGAAGGACATGCAAGTTATTATAAAACAGGAAGGCATGGGCAACATGCCCTGACATAGTTCTTTCTAGAAAGTGTATCATTCTTTAACTGTACCATTAAAAATAGGAATTCTAAGCTCTCCATGATCTCATAACTAGTTTTTGTTACATGAAAAATGCTTTTGTATCCTTTATTGTTTCTGGTTATGGATGTGGGTCACATCTTCTAGGATTTTATTTTCTTTGGTGTTTAAATGTTTTGTCTGCATTTAAGGCTGGCCAGTAGGAATTTGTGTATAAGAACTGAAGTGATTTGTTGATATGCTTTGATCTGTACCGAGCTTAAAGATAGCCTGCTCATTTGAGTGCCTTAACGTGTAGGTTAAAAAAAGGAAAGGAAGGAAGGAAGAGACACAGTTTGGGGAAGTAACAATTAGAGCAAATGATAATTTGACTGATGGATAACTCCATTTCTTTGATGGGATTGTTAGCAGGAATCAGACTTGGAGAATGAATGCTTCCAAAGTTCCTGCTGTGTGATTGTGAAGGAGAATAATAACACACTACTGCATATGCATAAGGGCTTTGCTTCTGATGAATTCAAAGCGCTTTGAAAGGATTCCATTAGGACATTTCTTAAATAAAGAGTGGGACTATCAGAATTTTCTTTTCCACTGTATGGATTGGAAAGTGATGTGATGTGATCTCACCAAGGCTTTCCAGTGTTCTGCTCGTGCTTCCCCTTCTAACACTACACCTCCAGTTTTACACCTCACCATCAAAAAGCAATATAATTATGCTCTTTTGAAGGATTGCTAATATTCACCTACTCCCAGTATCTTCCAATGCTAAAAGCTTCTTTTTTTAGAACCAGGCTGACCTGTATTATTTATTTATTTAAAATTCTCTTTAGAAGGTTTTGTGTGTCATCTGTTGTTGCTCTCTTGGTTCAAGCATGATTTAATATGTCAACCCTCGTTTGCTTAACTGGGCTTGATTGTCTTCCATACTTTACTTAGAACTAGGCAGTCTCCTTTCAAGCATGTTCCTGCCCAGATAAATGAAATGTCACAACAGTGAGTATGCTTTGCTTTGTGACAGCAGTAACTTTCTTTGACGCAGTCAGTGGTTGCAGAGAGGGGTGATGGGGGAATTTAAAAAGTAATAATAGAGCCAACATAAGTCAAGTCAGTCCTGTTCAAATCCACACAGACAGCAGCAATAGATAATGCACTTAAACTTGGGGAACTTCACTCTTCGGGTGAAAATGAAGTTAAATCCAAAGTAGGACATTTTTTTCCCACTATGGACAAAAGGAAAATATCTGTTAGCAGTTTCTTCACAATAATACCCAGGGATAGTATTTTATTTGTATAGTTTGATTTATTCCATGCTTTGTTGCCAGGCCAGAGATGTTACTGCTCTCAGTTCATAACGTTAGAAACTTGGCCATAGGAAAAAAATTTTTTACCTTCTCCCACAATAAAAGTATTGTTTATGATTTCAAAACCTGGATTCAATTTTAAAGATTGGAGGCTCATGAAGCTTAGTGCCTGGCAGAAAGAAAATCCTCAATGTATGCTATTTACATAGCTTTAACAGTTAAAAGCAATTTCAATGAGAGATAACCCTAGAATAAGTCCTTGAGGTTTATTCTTTTTTTGTCACTTGTTCTATCATCTGTTGGTGGTATTATCACCACCCAGGGATGGTGACCTACCCTCTTCGCAGATGCAGGACACTGGGAAGTGGGAGCATACTCTTTGAAAGTCAGTCTGCACCAGGTCAGCTACTCAGGTCAGGGACTTATTTAAAATCTAAGGGGGTTTTTGAGTGTGTGAGTTTGTATGAGTAAGTGAGTTTGAAAATGTTTATCTCAATTTGAGGGGGAAGTAAACTGGACCAACTGGGCATATTACAAGTAATTAAATATATGTGACAAGAATGGAGAGTCAATTAATAACACGTCGGTCAGGGAATGAAGAAAAATTTGTGATTCAGGAAGCACAGAGATGGACAAATAGCAGAGTTTTGAAAAAATCTGAAGGTGAATGTCTTAATCAAGGGCAATCTGTACCATCAGTGAAAAGACTGGTCCAAGCATTTTTGTGATCAGACCTCAGGAGAACTTGTTATTTAAGTTGAGGAGAAAAGGACCTTGTTCCTAGAAAATACAAAGTGGGCCAAAGGGAATAGTTTGATTTTCAAGTGAGTGTCAAAAACTAGAGCTTAGAAATAATAGGGATCCCATGAAATAAGGCCTAGGGTTCCGAATACCAGGATTTTCAGATTATCTTTTTTTAATTGAGTATTTATTTATTTTGAGAGAGAGAGAGAGCGCACACATGAGCAGGGGAGAGGCAGAGAGAGTGGGAGAGAGAAAAAATCCTAAACAGGCCCCATGCCCAGAGAAGAGTCGGATGCGGGGCTCAATTTAACAACTGTGACATGGTGACCTGAGCCTAAATAGAGAGTCAGATGCTTAACTGACTGATCTACACAGGTATCCCTCAGAATATCTTAAATGGGTAAATAAAGCTAGAAATGATTGCAAAGACCTACCATGTGCCGATACTGTTAAATATTTTATTCACAGTCTCTCTTTTAAACTGACAACATCCCGTGAGGCATAGTTTCTAGAGCAGCTGAAATTCATGGTAATTTTGTTTAGATCACTCAAACTATAACTAGAAAGTGGTGAACTGACATTTCAACCCAGGTGTGCTTGTTTCTGAGTCTGCGTTTTTCCATTATATTATGTGTTCTCCATTATAATACTTAAGCTTCACTTAATTTTGTCATCTTGATTTAGATCACATGTGTGCCTATTAGTCTGTTGCCCATGGCAGCTGTACTGTACATTAGGAACAGTGACACCCCAGAAAAATCTAGGAGCCACCAGAGTCATCTGGAAGATTCTTGTCCCTATGTCTGACCTCAGACTGAGGACAGGGAAAGGCAATTTAAGGTGACTAGAAAGGATGAATAACATAGGGTTGGGAGAATGGAAGACATAAAACAAAGCATGACTGAGTGAACACACTAGGAAGAGAACATGTTAGGATTCTGAGGGTCTTACCTTGGAAAGTACAAGTCCTCTCATTAAGCTACACAAGCAAAATCAGGAATCAAAATAGAAGTTATTCCAAACATCCACATAGGAAGGGAAACACCACTTTCTGGAATAAAGCTCATATACATGTTGTGCTTGAGGAGAGCATGGGTCAGTGGGTGAAGATCTCTCAATCCATTTCTGATTTTTTCTTTGTGCATTCTTGTGTGCATGAGTTACTTGGCCTTGCTGGTCTTCTCCTATAAATATTACAGGAAACTTTAAAAAAAATGCTTCGGCCTTTGGAGTATTTGAGTGTCATTTTATTGTTTTGTTGGTTTTGTGGTTTTTACTTTGTTTGGGTATGTGGTATGGAAGAAAACAAATTGGACTGTATTATGTGAGTGAGGAGACTTCTAAGGATTGAGGTTTGGGAACACTGTCTGTGCCTCATGGACCTGGTTGGATCTTTAGGTTTTCCTCTCCACAATAAAGAAATGAAATGATTCTTCATCTCCCAACAATCCTGACATCATACATTTAGCAAGTATGACATTTTTGACTGGAGGAGACTTCCATTTTGAAGTATTTTCTAGTCAGTCTTGATTGTGAGAAGTTGAAAAGGGATGGGATACAGAACAAAACAAAAGCAATTTAAACCAAAAAAAAAAAAGAGCAAACAGACATTCATAAACAAAATAGTGCAATTAAAATAATAGTCATTTCTTTCAACTGACTTAAATTAAAGAATCAGCTTGATTATAAAGGCAAATATTCTTTTTCTTTTTTTTTTTTTTTTTTTTTTACAAATAGTTTATTGTCAAATTAGTTTCCACATAACACCCAGTGCTCATCCCCACAAGTGCCCTCCTCCATGCCCACCCCTCCTCCCCACATCCACCAGTCCTCAGTTTTTGTCAGCATTCAAGAGTCTCTCATGGTTTGCCTCTCCCCCTTTCCCCCACCATTTCCGCCCTTCTTCTCCCCCTTGGTCCTCCGTTAAGTTCCTCCTAATCCTCCTATACGTGCACACATATGATATTTGTCCTTCTCTGCCTGACTTATTTCGCTCAGCATAACACCCTCAAGGTCCATCCATGTTGCTACACATGGCCAGATCTCATTGTTTCTCATTGCCATGTAGTATTCCATGGTATAGGTAAACCACATCTTCTTGATCCATTCATCTGTTGATGGACACTTAGGCTCTTTCCAGGTTTTAGCTATTGTGGAGAGTGCTGCTATGAACATTGGGGTACATGTGCTCCTATGCATCAGCATTTCTGTATCCCTTGGGTAAATTCCTAGCAGTGCTATTGCTGGGTCATAGGGGAGTTCTATTGTTAGTTTCCTGAGGAACCTCCACACTGTTTTCCAGAGGGGCTGTACCAGTTTACATTCCCACCAACAGTGTAGGAGGGTGCCCGTTTCTCCACATCCTCGCCAGCATCTAGAGTTCTCTGATTGGCTCATTTGAGCCACTCTGACTGGCGTGAGGTGGTATCTCAGTGTGGTTTTGATTTGTATTTCCCTGATGAGGAGCGATGCTGAGCATCGTTTCATGTGTCTGTTGGCCATCTGGATGTCCTCTTTGGAGAAGTGTCTGTTCATATCTTCTGCCCATTTCTTCACTGGGTTGTTTGTTTTTCGGGCGTGTAGTTTGGTGAGTTCCTTGTAGATTCTGGATATCAACCCTTTATCTGATATGTCATTTGCAACTATCTTTTCCCATTCCGTTGGTTGCCTATTAATTTTCTGGGTTGTTTCCTTGGCTGTGCAGAAGCTTTTAATCTTGATGAGGTCCCAACAGTTTATTTTTGCTCTTGATTCTCTTGCTTTTGGGGATGTGTCAAGTAAGAAGTTGCGGTGGAGGTCAAGGAGGTTGTTTCCTGCTTTCTCCTCTAGGGTGTTGATAGTTTCCTGTCTCACGTTCAGGTCCTTTATCCATTTTGAGTTGATTTTTGTGCATGGTGTGAGAAAATGATCTAGTTTCATTCTTCTGCATGTTGCTGTCCAGTTCTCCCAACACCATCTGTTAAAAAGGCTGTCTTTTTTCCATCGGATATTCTTTCCTGCTTTGTCAAAGATTAGTTGGCTGTATACTTTTGGGTCCACTTCTGAGTTCTCAATTCTGTTCCATTGGTCTATGTGTCTGTTTTTGTGCCAATACCATACTGTCTTGATGATGACAGCTTTGGAGTAGAGGCTAAAGTCTGGGATGGTGATCCCTCCCGTTTTGGTTTTATTTTTCAGGATTACTTTGGCTATTCGGGGTCTTTTGTGGTTCCATACAAATTTTTGGATAGTTTGTTCTAGTTTTGAGAAGTATGCTGGTGCAATTTTGATTGGAATTGCATTGAATGTGTAGAGTGCCTTAGGTAGTAATGACATCTTAACTATATTTATTCTTCCTATCCATGAGCATGGAATGTTTTTCCATTTCTTTGTGTCTTCTTCAATTTCCTTCATAAGTTTTCTATAGTTTTCATCATATAGATCTCTTGTATCCTTGGTTAGGTTTATTCCGAGGTATTTTATGGTTTTTTGTGCAATTGTGAATGGGATCAGTTTCTTGATTTCTCTTTCTGTTGCTTCATTGTTGGTGTATAAAAATGCAACCGATTTCTGTACGTTGATTTTGTACCCTGCAACTTGGCTGAATTCTTGGATCAGTTCTAGTAGGCTTCTGGTGGAGTCTGTCGGGTTTTCTATGTAGAGTATCATGTCATCTGCGAAGAGTGAAAGTTTGACTTCCTCTTTGCCAATTCTGAATATAAAGGCAAATATTCTTATGGTCTAACACTCTAAGGGGCAAACAAAACTGTTACAGGAAAAAAAAAGTTCATATTCATGTATTATTAGACCTAGCTACATGCCAAGCATATGGAAAACAATTCAATTCTGATAATAGCCCTGCCAGATATATACTGTTTCTATTTTATATTTGAAAAAATTGAGACTCATATAGATTAAATTTGACTGCAGGCACTCTGAGTTAATAGCTTCAAATACAGTTTTGTTTGGCTTCAATGCATATTATCTTTGAGCAAAAAGCGTATTATGCTAAGTCACCAGAAGTTACCACATTTTATTTATTTTATTTAAAAAATTTGTTTTAATGTTTATTTATGTTTTGAGAGAGAGAGAGAGAGAGAGAGAATGAACGGGGGAGGGGCAGAGACAGAGGGAGACACAGAATCCAAAGCAAGCTCCAGGCTCTGAGCTGTCAGCACATTGTCAGACACAGAGCTCGAACTCACAAGCTGCAGGATCATGACCTGAGCTAAAATCAGATGCTTAACAAACTGAGCCACCCAGGTGCCCCCACATTTTATTTTTTAATTAAAAAGGAAATGAAACTTAATTATTAGAGTTATATGAGTAATAAAGGATTAATGTGATGAAGACTGTGGCACTGATGTGGGGAAAAGTAATAGCTGACTTGTTTTAACAATAACCGCTATTTGATTTAAAATTGGTCACATTCAAAGCTCAATATTTAGTAATAATTGTAGAAAAAGGTATAAACAGAACTAATTCCATTCAGATATAGATGTAGTCAATAACACTAAAAGAACTGTAACTAAAATCAAGATTGTATAATTATGTAACTTGAATATGTTACTTTTAGTGGAAAAAATAAATAAATCAGTTCCAATTATAGAAAATTGCTAATGTGTGATGACCTTGAAAGCACAAAAGTTGTAGTTTCATATGATCTAAAAATAATATATATGTGTTCACACACTATTGACATATTAATGGTACTTCCTGATTGTTTACATCATGAAAAGAATCTAGGAATTGAAGAAATATGACTGGAAACAAGTTTCCTAAGAATATTATCCCTCTTTCCCGTTCTCCCATATTCCTCTTTTTTCTTCTCTCTTTTCCTCTTTTTTGTCTGCTTTTGAAAACCACTATTTGCATCTTCCAAAGATGATAACTTTCAGATTTTTCAGTGTATTTCAAGTTAAAATAATGCTCGAGGTCTTTCCCTTCACAGTTTTAGAATTATAAATATTACTAATCATATACAATAAGGTAAAAAAAAAGAAGAGAACTATGTGTCTGGCTGCTATAGAAAAAGACATGTTCTTTTTCTCTATTTTGTCCAATCAGCTTCTAATTTATAACATAGTTCTTAAATGTTCTGTAGAGCTTGTAGATTTATAACAGCTGATTACAACAAAATGTTTCATATTTTCTGTATGAAAAGGACAGACACAAACCAAATGTAACTGGTTTCCATTAAACCTCCCATTTCCCTGTTATTTTCAAAGAAGTCTCACTTGCTTTCGTCTTGGAAACAAAAAAAGATTTAGCTTTTTATTTGTATTCTGTCATTTTAGCTTTTCTACTGCTAACATGAATATATCCTATTGAAACCCAGGAAAGTGCTTACTACTTTAGCTCTTGCAGTTAGTTAAAAGACATATTTTTCCTCATGAAAGTAATATTTGACTTTGAAAAACTCTGAGGCCCAACTCCCAGACAAGATTTAAAACCAGGTTATGTTTTTTTTTCTTTTCTCCAATTCTTAATTATTCATTTCTAAAGCCACTTAGGTCTTGCATTGTTTTGATTACTTCTACTTATATCTTCTCTTAATTTTTTCGTTCCTCTCTTTATTATAAATTTCTCTATTATAAACTATTGTCTTCATTGAAAGGTCTGCTCTGTGAGGGGTACATGGTGGCTCAGTGGGTTAAACACCTGACTCTTGGTTTTGGCTAAGGTCATGATCTCAGTTTGTGGGTTTTAGCCTCTTCGTTGGGTTCTGAGCTGATAGTGCAGAGTCTGCTTGGGATTCTCTCTTCCTCTTTCTCTTTCTTTCTGCCCCTCCCCTGCTTGCATTCTCCTTCGCTCTCTCTCTCTCTCAAAAATAAAAGAAAAAGGTTTACTTTTTGAGAAAACCCTACCTTAATTCCTCAAAAGAAAGCTATTTTTGCAATGGTTACTTCTTATGCCTCTTTCAAAAGAAGACACTTGATTCTTTTTCCTTATAGTGAAAGGACAGGGCAGAGTACTCTCTTATGATATATAAAGACATAGCTTCACTCATGAATATTGTTAAATGTGTGTAGGAATTTTTCTGTAAATATTAAACTCACGCTTTTTTTCTATCGTTAGAGATAATGATTCAAGGATATTGAAGATGATATTAATAATTATAATAACATGTCTAATACTTCTATAGCAAGTTCTATATGCCACATTCTCTTCTAAGAACTGCATATTATTATATAATAAGACCATCACAGAAACACACAAGCTCTATGAATTGGATATAATTTTTACCTTTTTGCAGAGAGTGTATGTTACAAGGTTTACAGTCAGTAAGTACTGAAGTTGGATAAAAGCTTAGGCCATTTGTCTCAGAGTTCCTGTTCTTTTTTTTTTTTTTTTAAGTTTATTTACTTTGAGAGATAGTGAGAGTAGGGGAGGGACACACAGAGAGAGACTGAGAATTCCAAGCAGGTTCCACACTGTCTGTACATTGCCTGATGTGGGGCTCGAATCCATGAAACTGAGATCATGACCTGAGCCAAAACCAAGAGTTGGCTGCCTAAGAGACTGAGTCACCCAGGCGCCCCAGAGTCTCTGTTCTTAACCCCTGTATCATCCTGACAATGGGAGAGACCAGCCCACTGTTTTCTAAGTATTCATTTTATCCTCCCTCCAAGCTTTTCCTTGATTTTCACATCAATAGAGAACCAGTAAAAAATTAAAAAAAGACCATATGTGTAATCATTATATGAGTGATAAATAAAAATTTAAGTAGACTTTATAACAATATTCTCATAGGATGTTCTTCTGATTAAAAATCTCTAGCATGCTTAGGAACTTGATACTTTTTTCTCATAAAGAGAATATTTGAAATTCAAAGAATTTCCATTAAGAATGATATTTACATATATGCAAACTTTCTAAAAACAAACACAAATTGTTATGAGCTAAGCAGTATTTTCATTCAAAAGTATATTAATATGAAATGTAGTAGAAACCCTTTCCTACTAGACACTCTGTTTTTGCTCACACTCAGCTCCTCATTTCCTTTATTTTTTTAATTAAAAGTTTTTTTTAATGTTTTTGTTTATTTTTTGAGAGACAGAGCATGAGTAGAGGAAGGGCAGAGAGAGAGGGAGATACAGAATCTGAAGCAGGCTCCACGCTCTGAGCTGTCAGCACAGAGCCCGACATGGGGCTGGAACCCACCCACTGTGAGAACATGACCTGAGGTGAAGTCGGATGCCCAACCGACTGAGCCACCCAGGTGCCTCACTCTTGTTTCCTTTTAAACATGCAACAGAGAAAAGGCTCATTTGTACAGGTGCACTTTGTCACATTTGAGCATTTTTTGAAGAGAGCATGGGAGCCATCCAAAAATCTAAAAAGATCTTTACTCATCAAGCTTTTGCAAGAGGTTTTTTTTTTTTTTTGAAATAAGGTTTTGAAATACTATTTTTAAACTTAGAAATACACAAATAATAGCTTAAATAGTATAATTAGAACATTAAAGATTGACATTTTCAGTTGAAGATAATTTACCTCTTCCTAGACGTCATTATGACTGTCTCACTGCAGTGATTTAGTCACAAAAGAGAAAAGCATTTTATTTTGATTAAATTGATAGGAGTTTATGTTGGAAGAAAATTTCTCCATTACAGTTTTTAGATATATCTGCGCGTTTGATTCATTTTATTATTTTAAAAGGAAGAGGAAAATATTCTTAGTTACATGAGTAGAGGATTAGATTTAAACTAAAGGGATTCCCACGTCCAGTTGGTGTGATCATATATTGATATTTTAGCTGATGTTTTCCCCAAATTAATCTGTACTGTTAATTTGTTATTCAATTTACTTATAAACCCTATATATTATTTATATTGAGCATATTTTATTTGTACTTACCTTATTATATATTATATAAATTGGAAATACATGATTTTTATATGATTTTATTTTTTTATTATTTTCATCATTTTATATGAAAAACAAGAAATATATTTTTCTCATTTAACAAATAAAATTTTACGTTATGAAGAGTGATAACCACAAGCCATGGGGAAAAGTGCTGGACCACATTCAAATTAGCCTTATTGTTCTATAATATCTTACTGGAGTACAAGGTTAATTAGTACCATAGGCAATATGCATTATTCATCACTGCAATCAGGCTTTTATTCTGCTGGGTTTTTATCAACTGCAAATTGTTGTTCTTCTTATAACAAAACCTTGATAAACTATTGTCGTATTTAATTTTACTGAATTACATTGGTGATACATACTTTTGCTCTTATACTTTAAATATTCTGAAGATGCCATGCCAAAAATAGACAATAAGGCTAAAAACTAATGTTCTCTTCTATAAGAGGACATTAACTTTCAAGACAATGAATGCAAGTTATTGTTGCCTATTGCAGGATTTTTAAAAAAACTTTTATTTTGTTTTCTCTGTATCCAACAGAGGAAGTTTTAATACTATCATATTTAATGGCATTAATTTATCATTGAATAATTATTTTTAACACACACTTTTCTCATATATTTATACAATTATTAATTAATTTTCTCTCGGTCAGTAGAACATAAACTACCTGATACCAGGGACTTTATGAATCTGTAGTACCTGGAACAATGACTGACCTATGTCTTAAATATACTTTAAAGTGAATTTAAATAACCATGTGTGTACATTTGCATATAAGAATATATATCTGTTGACCAACACTGTAATAAGACTTTTATTTTAAAATTAAGAGCAAGGAAAGAACATCCTTCTCTCTATTCTTGTCTTCTTCTCTTATATCAAGGAGACAAAGATAGAAGAAAGAAAGAGAAATAATGGCAGGAGAGCAACACAGAAATGATGATCTATTATGTAATCCAAAGTTGTAGAATCAAAAGATAGTCATACAGCACAAATACTAATTCTTATTTTCCTTCCTTTTACATCACTGCAAACAAAATTTTTAGTAAATACAGATAAATTGATAAATTTCTCCTTTCCCTTGTTTTTCAGAAGTCAGAACATTAAGATTAACCACAAACAACACAGATGCAAGCCAGTTGCAAGAGATGTTAAAATGTAATTTTAACTTTTTCTCTTTCAACAGGGACTATGTATTTTGATTCTATAAATTGCTTTGTAACCTTCACTTATCTGGAGATCAGTTATCAAAGCAAATTTTGGCTGCAGCAAAATTTTGATAATTTGATACTTTGTCCTTAAACAAATTATTTTTTTCTCATAGGTATGATTAGGAAAATTTTTGAGACTCTTTTTTCTTTTCTTTTTTATTCTCTTCTCCTCTCTGCTTTTCTTTTCTTTTCTCCTTTCCTTTCCTTTCCTTTCCTTTCCTTTCCTTTCCTTTCCTTTCCTTTCCTTTCCGTCCCTTTCCGTCCCTTTCCTCCTTCTTCTTTTCTTTTCTTTCTCTCCCCATCACCAGTTACTGCTGATGCTTAAACCATAATGGTTTAGTCTTTGACTTCTAGAGAAAGAGAAACCTAACAAAATATTTTATGAGTAAGGAATAACAGTTTTGTTTATCTAATGCATAGCTTTCTATCTAATTTAGTTCCAGTCTAAAATTTTAAATGGAAAATTATACAGGGCATAGGTAAAAAATACCTGCTCCCCTGTCTTAGTCTAAGAATAGAACTGTAATCTGGAAAATTAGTCATAAATTGTTTGTCTCATGGAAACTTCTACACTAAGTAACCATGTTAACAATGTTGATTTCAACCTATTAAGTCATTCTTTTCTTTAGAACACATTGAGGATATTTCTTTATTTATGTATTTCCTACGTCAACTAATAAATATTTATGGCAATCCAGTACCGTGTAGTTAAAGAGGAAATGTATTTGCAGAAAAGAAAAAGCTTTACACTCATACCTATACATACTTCCATATAATCAAACATGGATACTTTTCACCTTTTCAATTTAATTTTATTAGATGATTTTGTTAGAATGTCTAAGTGTAAAGAATTACAAACATTGTTAAAACTGTTAAATATTTATTTTATGACTTCAGCATATAATACAAAACCTGTTTAGAAACCATCCATTAAACTGGTTTGAAATAGTCATTATGTGAATGAATTCATTATTCAAAGCCTGTTTTTTTACTGAAGGAAGGAAAATGCATTGAAGACATTTCTAACTTAAGATCTGATATAGAATTTTAGAATACTGCAGTTAAGACAAATAGAAATTAAAAATATCCTTATGGGGACATCTGGGTGACTCAGTAGGTTAAGCATTTAAATCTTAATTTAATCACAGGTCATGATCTCACAGTTCATGTGATCAAGCCCCACCTCAGCCTTTGTGCTGACAGCATGGAACCTTTTTAGGATTCTCTCTCTCCCTCTTTCTCTGACCTTCCCCAGCTTTCTCTCCATCTCTTTCAAAAAACATACATACATAGAATGTTTTTAAAAATATCCCTATGGCTGACATATTATAAAACTCATTATCTTTAGTCAACATAATCTGTATAAATCCATGGAATGAAAGATACCAATTTAAGTTTCAAAGAACCCAGATTGGTGAATGAAAATATAGATAGTTAATGGTGTTTTAGAAATCATCTCTGCTGGACACTTGGTGACTGTGGTTAAGTCACAATACTTGGTAAGGCTTTCATTACATCTTTGAAAGACTGATTGGTTTAGTACAGTGCTTTACAGAATGGGTTTCCTGGACATATTCCTCTGGTCCTTAAAGATCATTTATTAGGATGTTTATGCTTTATATTTTAATTTCCACAAAAATCTTAAAATGTGCTTTAGTGCTTCTGAGATGCTATAGGAAATACCAGAGACTGAGTGGTTTATAAACAAAACACATTTATTTCTTACAGTTCAGGAGGCTGAGAAGTCCAGGATGACCATGCTGGTAGATTTGGTGCCTGATAAAAGCTCTTTCTTGGGTACAGACTGCAGATTTCTCACTGAGTCCTCACATGGTGGAAAAGACTCTCTGGAGTCTCTTAATGTCATCTTTTCCAATCATGACACAATCTTCATGACTAAGACCTTTCAAAGACATTACCTACTGATACCATCATCTTTGGAGGTTAAGATTTCAACATAAATAGGGGGACAGAGATACACACATTCATAGCATAGCAAAAAGTAATGTAAATATATTCTAAATCTGAGCACTGACAGAATGTGCATTTTCTTTAGGTCTGCTTATGCACTGTTTAAAAGTAACCTTTCATTCATATTCCGTTTACTGAAATGTTAATTATTCAAAGTAAAGGTAAAAAAAATGGAGCCAAGTCATTTGTAAAGGATACATGACCAACTAAAATTCAAATGAAAATAGTGTTCATTGTATGAATAAATGTTTTACAATCTTTATATATAGAATAGTTTCAAAATAATTGAATCATCACTTAGATTAAACTTAAAAGTTGCCCTGGAGCACCTGGGTGACTCAGTGGGTTAAATGATTGACTCTCGGTTTCAGCTCACAGCATGGTCTCACAGTTCGTGAGTTCAAGTCCCACATGGCCTCCACAACTGGCAGCATGGAGACTGCTTGGGGTTCTCTCTTTCCCTCTCTCTCTGCTCCTCCCCTGCTCTCGCTGTCTCTGTCTCTCTCAAAATAAATAAACTTTTAGGACAAAAAGATTCCCCATGTAATGACAGCATATTTGAACACAGCATTTTAGTTTCAAGTAAATAGCATGACCTTCACATTAATAAGTATTTATTGTTAATATAAATTTTATTTTATTGGTTCTGTAGTTTTATTTATATTAACTTTGTAAAATTATTTGGCTTTATAGTTAGAGCAACTGTAAACTAATAATTTTATTTTTAGCTTTATATGTCTATAGACCATCTCTGCTGTACAATGTTTAAACCAGCTACCATGCTTTTTGACTGCATGGTAATGTGTCAGCAACCCACATTCAGTAGAAACCATACTTCAGATTTTGAATTTTGATCTTTTCCTGGACAATGATATATGATTGATGCTCTCTCGTGATACTGGGTAGGAGCAATGTGTCATAGTTTGCACTCAGCCATGCCATCACAAGGGTAAACAACCACTACATTCATAATCATTCTGTACTCAAACAACCATTCTGGTTTTCACTTTCAGTTCAATATTCAATAAATCACATGAGATATTCAATACTTTATCAATACTTTATTATAAAATAGGCTTTGTGTTGGATGATTTTGCGCAACTATAGACAAATATAAGTGTTCCGAGCACTTCTAAGGTAGACTAGGCTACACTCATATTCATTAGGTTAGGTGTGTTAAATGTCTTTTCAAGGTACGACATTTTCAACTTATATTGATTTATTGGGACGTCACTTAAGTTGAGGAAGTCCTGTGTATATAAAGTAAGTTAACAAAATTTTTTCAAAAATTAACTACTGAAGGATAGATTTTTTTCTTTTTTTTTTTAAATTCTTTAATGTATTTTATATTTTCTGGGGGGGAGCAGTGTGAGCAAGGGAGAGTCAAGGAGAGAGGAAGATACAGAATCCGAAGCAGGCTCCAGGCTCTGAGCTAGCTTTCAGCACACAGCTTGAACCCACGAATCGCGAGATCATGACCTGAGCCAAAGTCGGACCCTTAACCACTAAACCACCCAGGCGCCTCAGAATTTTTTTCTTTACAAGTGTCTGAAAGTTATTCAAATTTTAGAACTTCGTTCTAAAATTCTTTTTGATAATGAAATTGTTGGATTATTATCAGGCTTAGTATTTTATGCACTTTTGCAATAAACTATATACTCTAGGATGTTTTCTGAAAGATTAATAGATGGAATTAAAATTTTAAATTATAGAAACAACCTTCTAATCTCCTATTTCCATGCATAAAATTATTTGTAAATATCCTGTATTTAATTAATTGAAGACAAGTGCTAGATATTCTACTAGGAACACAAGGTGAACAAAGAACAAAAGGTTACTGAGTTCATAGAGACTATTTCTAGCCTGATTGGTTAGAAACAGCCAACCTGGTCTGACAGAAGTGTGACCGGATTTGTGAAGACACTCGTTTTCATTCTTAGTATAGACTTCCCATTGACCTTTTATATTCTTTAAACTGGTTTCCAGAAACTGTGGCTGGATTTCTACTGATATTTTTTGTTTGTTTGTTTGTTTGTTTGTTTATTTCTAGGAGAGAGAGAGACAGCGTGAGCAGGGGAGGGTCAGAGAGAGAGGGAGACACAGACTGAAACAGGCTCCAGGCTCTGAGCTGGCAGTCAGCACAGAGCCTGACGCGGGGCTCGAACCCACGAACCGCGAGATCATGACCTAAGCAAAAGTCGGAGGCTTAACCGACTAAGCCACCCAGGCGCCCCTCTACTGATATTTTAGATTCTAGGTAGGTAGCTGCATTTCTTCATGTGTGATGTAATACTTTTGACTAAAATGAAGCCTCAGTTGTAAATAATCTAGTCTGTTTCAAATGAAAATATTGGGCACCTGGGTGGCTCAGTCAGTTGGGTGTCTGACTTTGGCTCAGGTACATGACCTCGCAGTTTGTGAGTTTGATCCCTTCCTTGGGGTCTGTGCTGACAGCTCACAGCCTAGAGCCTACTTCGGATTCTGTGTCTCCCTCTCTCTCTGCCCCTTCCCTACTCATGCTCGCTCTGGTGCACTCTCTCTCTCTCAAAAATAAATAACATTAAAAGAATCAAATTAAAGTATCAATAATAGTGTATACATAAAATTTTCTCAGGACTTTTAGGTAAAGTAACAAATAAATTGTGCTTATATTATTATAATATAATTATAATTATAATGTAAATTAATGGACCATGGGAGGGCTTTTCCTGCATTATTTTCTAAACACCACATCAATTGCCTATGAGCCTCAACAGATGCATAGTAAGTTACTTCATATGCTATTGTCATGCACGCATGATATAGCAAATGTTTTTATAATTCATAAAAATGATATAATTGTCAATGATTTATAAAAAGCCTTGGAAAGAAAATGCCTAATTATTACACGAATGAACATAGCTATAAGTATTAATTAAAGAAGATACCTTGCAAATACTGAAGTCTAATAAATAATGATCCTTTAAAACCAGGGATTCTCATACAAGTTTTGAAAAATAATATATATGCCATTATTATAAGAGGTACTCTTAAGTAAAAAGATTAAAATTATGGTGATAGCAAATTAATCCTAAATCTGTATTTGGAGAATAAAATAATTATAATTATAAAAATAAACCTTATCTTCATAAATGATTTTTAGCAAGTGCTTCTTTCTTTTGTTGGAAGTAAAATGCACATGCAAACATTCTATTAGCAACAATCTTAGAATGACTTATGTGTTCAAGAAAAATAGAATTTCTTTTCTTATTTCTGTGGTGTATAAAATTCATCTTTCTATGCAGAGAGAGAATGTCATTCAGACTGACAGACGTAGAGTGAGCTAACAAGGGACTGAGCATTTGCATTGAGTATGAAGTCAAGTCCTGAATTCCCAATGGTGCTACTCCAAATGTTTGCTGTCCTAACTTCACGAACTTTTTGTATGTGTCTAGGGTGAGAGATCTCCCAAGTGAATAGAGTGTAATATAAGTGACAATTCATAGTAGGAAATAAGGAAAATATGCCAAAGTCTCTAGTAATAAGGAGTTTTAGCTCCTCATTTTTATGTTTTACATTGAAATTTGTGTATAATTTAAGGATTGCACTAAACCTATTGGATGACTGAAAGCTGAAACAGAGGAGTATAAAGACTGTACTTCTTTGGGTGAATGATAATTGCATATTCACATACTACATACCTCACACTTGTCTTGTTTTTATACTTTGACATTTTCTCCATGTGGGTGGACAGCTCTGCCCTGGAGATGTTTTTAGTAAACAAAGTCTGTGCCAAAATTGTAAAATACCATGCTTTTGGCTAATCTTATATAATTATTTCTAGTAGAATTCTCATTACCTTGAGATACCTGGGTGAAATTGCTATTGGATTTATTAATAAGAGTTTTTAAAAAGTACTGAGAACTAAATCTGAATATAAGCTTGATGTCTTCCTTTCATAGGGTGGGAGCGGGGAGAAGTAGCATAATTTATGAAAAGAAATAAACCACTATAATGCTAAATATAACATTTCCATCCATTTACAGAGGGGTGGGGGGGAACAAAGACCCTAAACAGATATTTTCATAGAGATATTTTCACTAAATAGTAGAGTTTTCAGCTAAGCTAACATCTCCATGTTGAGCTATTGTAGCACTAGATGGAGAGACTAGACGATTTCTGTGTCATGAAGTTGCTGTGGGCTGGGATTTGGGCAGCAAGAGGAGGTACCTGAAGTGCTGTTCAACTTAATAAAAGTCCAAAGATGTGAATTTCTGACCATCCAAGGTATTGGGCAGTAGGGATGCTATAAACTATGATCTTCCAAATTTCATTGGAAAAGATTAATTTTGTGGTGATTCATTTTGAGCTTTTTTCTGATCTACTCAATTGTTCCAGGTTGTATGTGCATTTTGTTGATTATTCCTTCCTAAAATTTCTCCATTTTTTATATCGTTTTCCTATATTTATCCTATTTGAGGGCTAGCAATAGTCTTTTACAAAGTTAAACATTACTTCTTTGTGGGAGAGTATATATCCAAATTACACTCCAATATCAGTCCCCTTATCATATCTCTAGAAAGGAAACACTGTCCAGTAAAACCAGGGATTTCAAGTCACTGTAGCTCTAACTCTGATATTGAACTGGAAGGTAAGATCCAGAAAACCCATCAGAAGTTTCAAGGGATTTATTAGAAAAGTCAATTGATGATGTACTTTCACAAAAATGCTCAGTATCTCTGGGTATTATTGGTGCATTCTGCTGTGACATTCGGTACTCTCTGAGGAAATTATTTGTAATGACTACATAATATTCTGTAATTATAAATATATCAGCAATTTATTTAATAATTTGCCTGTTATTAAACATGCCGACTACTTCCTTGTGAATAAAATTTCACTGAGTGTCCATTTAAACAAATATTTAACTGTGTTTCTAATTATTCTCTATTTTTAAATATAATTTTATATTTTATCAAACATATCCATGGTTCATTTTTTTCTCAAAGGAAAGCATTATTTTGAGAGTGTGGAAAAGTAAAAGGGATGAATTGTCATATGTATATTCATTTAGTGAGCAGTAAAATAGATAGATGAAAATATGTAAAACTTTGGGTTGGAATTGGAGGAAAAACCTGTTCATGACTGAGGGTATTTTTACAAAAATCTCTCTTTGACCAAAGACCATACAAATAAAAATATCAGTTTACAAAAACACCAAATTGTGCAAGATCCCAGTAGGCAGAGAAATGGCCAGGGAAGAAGAATATAGTCTGTGTGGACAGCCAGTCTGCAGAAAGGTTAGTTGGATGCAGACTGAGGACCCAGCTGGAGGCTGCAATTCAGATGTAGGACCTGTAGGTATAAGAGTAGCTGGAAAGCCTAGAGGCAGAGTTTAATGCATCCACCAAAAGCCCCTTGCTTTCCAGTCAAGTTTATAGGGTGCTGATGCTTTCCTCAGATGAGGTCTAATTATTTTCTTCCTATATTTTCCTTAAAAATATGAATGTGCCTGAGTATTTTTAAAGTTTTTAAAATATATTCAAATCTACCGTAACAGGATTGCTCTGATAATTATTATTTAAAGAATAATAAATGAGAGTGAGTGACACACTATTTTACTTTTATTCCTGTTTCTACACACACATACTTGTCATATTCCATATACATAAACTGAGAGAAGCTCTTTGCCAAAGAACTAGATTTAGAGTCACAATTGATATGCAAACTTTCCAGCTAACATATGGCTCCTTATATTATTAAAGGAGACAGAAATTGATAAGCATGTCTTGTGCACTAAATGTCTAAATTCTTCTCATTTATTTCATATATTACTGGGATTACTCATCCTTCAAACCTATTGGATGTGATAAGGGCTTAAGTTTAAATATAGAGAGTTGATTCTGTTTCTAGACCATATATTCATCTCTAGAATGACTGTCTTGGAGGTCAAATCATATATTAAAGTGATAAAATAACATAAGTAAGTATGATGACATTATCATAAATAATAAAATTCTTTTATCAATAAGTATATACTTAAAAACTTATTGTAGAATGGCTTTGAGAGAAAACTTTCTGAAGATTAAAAGCAATCCTATGTACTTTTGATTTGAGCCTAAAAGCAACATCATTATTTAGGGATGAGATTTAAAAAGGAACATGAGAAATTCATCACCAGTCAATAAAAACAAACAGAAAACATTATTCAAAGTACAGAACTAAATTTCACAGTTACCCTTATTGCATAATTGAATTATTTATTCTCTACTCCTTAGAAACTTACATATCTTTTACCAGAGCTCTATAAAGAGATATTTGACACATGAGAAAATGATTCAGACTTTAGAGTTGTATTGCAATATGGAATTCATTAAAATCTTCATTAAGATCACAGTTATTTCTAAACTTATGTTAAGATATAAGAACAGAAAAGGAATAGAGAAATAATAATATTCTAACCCTTTATGTCAGTATGTACTTCGATTGCAATGTTTTTATTAATAAAAAATTTACTTTAAAAGATGGAGGAAGTTGATATAAATATAATAATTATTTTGGTGAGTTATATTTCTAATCATGAGTTATAACATGATTTTGGAAGGTTTATTCTAATTTATTTTACAATACAGAAATAACATTTGAAAGTATAATTTAACTTTGGACACATATATTGACATGGTATTGTGCAACTATAAAAACCCGAATTCTGACTGCGTTGAAAAACAAAAGTTAAAAACAAACACAAACAAAGACTAACCCCTGTGATCAAAATACACATTTGTATTGCAAAATGAAGTTTACGTAAGACCTCCAGAATCATCTTAAGTTAAAAAGTGGATTCTTGTGAGTGCTGGAGTTAAAAACAAGGAAAGAAAGCATGAATACAAATGGTAACCAATGTTGTTTGAAAAACAAACCCCACAGGGCGCCTGGGTGGCTCAGTCAGTTGAGTGTCCGATTCCAGCTCAAGTCATGATCTCACGGTTCATGGGTTTGAGCCCTGTGTCGGGCTCTGAACTGACAGCTAGCTCAGAGCCTGGAGCCTGCTTCAGATTCTGTATCTCCCTCTCTCTCTGACAGTCCCCTGCTCACGCTTTCTGTCTATATATATCTCTCTCAAAAATAAATAAAAAAAAAACATTAAAAAAAAAGGAAAACAAACCTCTCTTCCTTAAATTCTTTGAAATTATTATTTTTAGCCCTATTTAACCTTTGGTACTTAATAAGAAAATGTTGAAGAATTGATACATTACCAATGTCATTTACCTTTTCAAGAAGATTGTTTCATGATAGTCCTCTTATAAATTTTATGGTATTCCATTAAATCTATTTAAAACTGTTGATTTAGAGCTTTTTGGGGAAACAGTTTCTTTGAATTTGATTTTTACATGTAAGTAAGCCATACGATTCATTTTACCTGTTAAGTGGACCATATTACTTGCAGATGGGCCACATTTGTAATGATTATGGATTAATTTTTAAGATACTTTCATATTCACCTTACTCCTATTTTCCCCTTTCCGCTACCCCAGTAAATCTTTCTATATTTCTCTGTTCCTTCCTTGTCATTTCCTGTCATGAAGAAATGTTTCTAGAAAGGAATCTTCTATTTAGTAAGTTAAGAGGAGTGAGGGAGGGAATTAAAAAAAGAAGGTGGATTTTGAAAGGGAAGAAGAGGAAGAGGAAATGAAACCACAGCAGTGAATATTTGGGTCTTATTTCTCTTAGTTATATAATGTCCAGTCTCTCCATAAACACTTATATTTTATCTCCACTTGCTGCTTTCTTCTCCACTGCCTTCTCCTACATGTATATCTTAAATTTATTATTAAAATATGATACATTCATTGACTATTAAGAATTTCCTTTATATTAGTTTTAACTGAAGAAACTATGGTAGAGTTCAGATTAAAGGTAAAAATCCTGCTAATGGTAGGGGCTCCTGGGCAGCTTAATCCGTTAAGCATTTGACTCTTGGTTTCGGCTCAGGTCATGACCTCATGGCTTCGTGAGTTCAAGCCGCATATTGGGCTGGCAGTATGGAGCCCACTCGGAATTCTCTCTCTCTGCCTCTTTCAGCCTCTCCTCTGCTCACTCTGTCTCTGTCTCTCTCAAAAATAAATAGTCTTTTAAAAAAATTTAAAAATAATCATGCTAATGGTTTAAAATATACATAAACGATGATATGCTGCCTGAGAATACTATGTTTTTTAGAGACAGAATATTACAGAATACTCATAATTAGTTATGTCTTCCACCTAAAAAGGTGATAGCATGTCTGTTCTTTAGCTGATCTTCATCCTTAAGCAATGACCTTTTTTCATCCTCAGCCAATGAAACTTAGATGGTTTGGTAAAGGCTATTCTGGAAAGGAATGATGACTAAAGCATTCGTCTATTTCAAGACTCAGATAAGGAGGATCAAAAAAACATTCATAGATATATGTGTATGATGGGGGAGTAGAAAGAGGTGGTCAAGAGGTGGCCAATAGCTCAAGGCCATTACCCTGGAGACTTTCAACCAAACATAGTAAAACTTAAGACTATAGGACTAGATTCAGAAAGCCAAATGCTACTTCTTTACTTACAGTGATTCTTTGACTTCATTAGTGCTCCATTGAGGATGAATAAAATAGTCTGATATTTATGATTTTAAAGTTTTCTGGGTTTTAATACTTTATGAATTACATGAGGTCTGACCCCGATGTGATTTGAAATTAAGACTATCGGTAGAAGTTCAGTCTTATCATCATCTTTTAGAGAATAAAGCATATCTTGGAGTGGGAAGAACTTTGAACTCATGAAGCATTTAAATGACCCAGTTGCCCAATGGTCTAGCTTCTTTTCTAATCTGTGGTATATATCTATAGACCTTCCCCCATACTGAATGAAACTCACACACACACACACACACACACACACACACACACACACACACACACACACAGATCTATTTAGTAAATATTGTGTTGCTTGCATGGAAATTTGGGACTGTATATATTTTTGTTAGAGGGGACAACTTCTATAGCAAGATCTTCAAATTTTGTGAATGTCTGATTAAACTCTAAAGGTTTTTTGGGGTGTTTTTTTCTCCAGGACTGGAAGATGAGGGTGTGCCAAACAAGGATTAGTAACATTGTGTTAGGCACTGGATACTTAGTTAATTTCTGGATAGTTAATTTTGAGGTGAAATGGCAAAACTTTACCCATATTATATGTAAAAATATTTTTTTATTTGTATATCCACATAACAAATGAATGGTTTATGGTCACATTTATTTTTATTTCTTTCATATGTGAACTATATTCCAATTTTTATGTGTGTTTTAAATAAAAGACAATAATGTACATCCTTAATCAGCAAAAACATTCTATATTGACCTGCTTTTAATTTACCTGATTCTAATTAAAGTTGTCTAAGAAATATTCATATTCTCCTACAAATTGAATTTGAAACTTCAAATAGAATATTGCTTTAATAAGTTAGGAGGAAGGGAAGTATCTGAAAGTTTTATTGTATTACCACATTGATTTTTCTCTTTTATGATCCTTAAATGCACTCTTACTTTTCCTACTTAATTTTAAAAATTTGAAAAACACTTAGAAAATAGTTGGATTAATTATATAAAACAAAAATGGTCATTTAAATTCATGATAGAAACCAATTAATTCCACATTTACATAATGTTATTTATTGCAATTGGGTTTGTAAATATTTTATTTGGGGTTAAAAACTTTAAAAATACTGGAGCTCCTGGGTGCCTGAATTGGTTAAGTGGCCAACTTAGGTCATGATCTCATGGTTCATGAGCTCTAGCCCCACAATGGGCTCTGTTCTCACAGCTCTGAGCCTGCTTTGAATTCTGTGTCTCACACTTACCTCAAAAATAAATTAACATTTAAAAACTTTTAAAAATAATTATTTGAATATAATGAACTTAACCTGAATATTTTAAAATTTTCCTTAATTTTGTGATAAATTCATTGGTTATTAATCTATTTTCAAAGTATGTTGGTGATATACATTTATGACTGTTAACATGTTTACCTAGCTAAGCAAATTATTCTCTGAAGTAGAATTGGTGAGTTGGATACTGCTTTTCAAATGTTTTAATATTTTTCTCTTAATATCCTTAGAAAAATTAAACAAACTAAATTTTAAATGTACATCACAATAAAAGAAATAGTCATTTAGTGTAAGAATATATGATGATTCTTAAAGATTAAAATTGATTAAACTGAAGACCACTAGAGGAACACCTCTTATAATCTTGCAAGTAATATAATATTGATAAAATTGAAAACTTTATTGAAGGTAGACTCATTTTCTTTCATTATTTCAAAAAATAATGTTTTATTAATTTTTTGATGGAACACAAGCAGGGTTGAGGCAGAGAGAGAATGGGACAGAGGGTCCGAAGAGGGCTCTGTTCTGACAGCAGCGAGCTCAATACAGATGCTCAAACCATGAGACCATGACCTGAGCTGAAGTCAGAAGCTCAACACGAAACCCAGGCACCCCCCTTTCACTATGTATAACAATGTAATTTCTTTAAAAAAACATAAATACATTTTTAGGATATCATTCCCATTAATAAGAGATTCCTGCTTTTCAAAACAAGTACTTCCCTGAATTTCTCCTCTATAAATTGAATGATAGTCATTTCACAACTTCTGCTGGTGTTTTCCTTAAGATGGAATGAATTACAATATTGCAAAGTGAAGACTGGATATTAAATAACAATGAGTAGATTGTGTTAACCATTAATAAAAAATATCTATCTTCCTGTTGCACATTTGTTATACTTGGTATTTAAAATAGAATTGCAGTCCAAATGTAATAAATGACTATTTGATATTTTATGACAAATCATGAGTTAATCTCATCTTTGTTATCACAGGGCAACATTTTACATGATTGAAGATTATTAAATAAAATGTAACAATATTTTGGTAGATATAATTGTGTTATATGTTTAGAGTGCTATTTAATTATTATATTATTACTCAAGCAAAATAAGTCTATTTCTAGGATTCTACCTCAACAACTGATGTAGGAATCACATCATAGAATGTCCTTTACTTTCCCAAAAAGATACCTATCTCTAGCAAAATCTGAAAGTTGTTTGAAAAGGACATTTGCCATCTGAAATGCACAGATACATTTTCTCTAGAGCAGATAAAAAGATGTAGAGTCAGGGCCACAAATTTTTTTTTAATTTATTTCTGAGAGAGAGAGAGCGAGCAGGCGAGGGTCAGAGAGAGAAACACACACACACAGAATCTGAAGCAGGATCCAGGCTCTGAGCTAGGTGTCAGCACAGAGCCTGACATAGGGCTCGAACCCACAAGCCATGAGATCATGACCTGAGCCGAAGTCGGACGCTTAACCAACTGAGCCACCCAGGTGCCTCGTCAGGACCACAAATTTGTCCCATGACAAAAGAGAGTACATGAAGTACGTTTTTGACAAAAAATAGAAGCATCTTTTCAATGTTGATTGTTCAAGAATGTAAATAGATTTCCATTATTCCTACTCCAAAACATTGAGAATGAAAACTGGCCCATAATTCATTATACCTATGATAAACAGTTAAAGTTTACTTTATCAATTGGTAGAATGTGAAACACCAGGGTCAGACTGAAGGATGAATGTGAATCTGAAAGTATAAGACAACATCAATGAAAGTAACAAATTATGAAAAAATCTCCCATTTGCTGCAACACAGAAACTTGCACTGATCCATATTTTTAATAATACCATTGGTGAGCAGAGCATACTTCTCAAGCTCTTAGGTTAACCAACACAACCATAGTCTATATTTAATGCTCCTCGCCAAATACTCTTTTAGACACATATACATTTAGATGTTACAATGAATCATTCTAAATAATGTGGCATTTTATTTCATTCAGTTTTTAATCAATCTCATGATGTCATACACTGGCAGATGTTGGCTGTGAACCATTTTGAACCTGAGCATTTTTTTTTTTTCCAGAGATCTTCTCTTAGGCTATCTCTTTTCCTTAATATATACTGAGAGCCTGAACCCTGGTGTTATTGATATTAGCTTACATGTGGCAGTATGTCAGCTGTTTAAAATGTTTTTCTTCCAGTTATAAAGATAAGTAGGGGGTTGCAATGTACATCACAGGGAATATAGTTTGGGTGATGCAGAATACAGTTAATAATATTGTAACAATTTGACGTGATGACAGATGGTAGCAAGATTTATCATGGTGACCACTTTCTGATGTACATAAATGTTGAGTCACTAGGTTGTACACTTGAAACTGTTATAATATTGTATGTCAGCTACACTTCAATAAGAAAAATATGTTTATGCTAAGACAGGGAGTGTGGGTTTGAAATGTAGCCATTTCAATGCCAATTAAAAATTAGAAAAGAGTAGCCGTGTTTTGTTACAACTTTGTTGACTGATGGAAATAGGGTTACTAAGAAGTTCATTTCTGGTGGTAAATACTAGGTTTATTCATTTATATGTCAAGTAATGAAATTCTAAGAACCACAACTTTTCAAGAAACAGCAAAGTCTTCTATTATAATGACCTATAAAAAGCAAAATTGTTTTATTCCTTTTGCTTCATAGCATATTAGAAATAAATACTTTCAAGTGTCTGTTAATTGCCAGTTTGATCAATACACAAATAGAAATGTGGAGTGAGCGTGTGTAGTTACTGTAATTTTTTATACTAAGTATGTGAGACCTAGAAGAGCATGATCATACATAAATATACATTCCTGAAATTCCAATAAAAACCATAAACTTACATTCTAAAACGATAAGGAGATTACCAAAAAAAATAAAGAAATGGTTAAAAGTCTGTCTTCCAATCACTATATATTTTAAGTGGTCTCTATCTAGTATGTTGCAGTTTTGGTAGGATAAACAATTTATAATAATTAGTGTGCTGTCAGTTGCATTTTACTCCTGTTAAAGATGTGTGTTGAAATACAGACAAGGCCTGCAGCCAGCAGAAATAGGCGTTGCTAACTGGCAGATGTTTCTAGCCACCTCGGAGCTGTAGGGCCTGTACACTCAGTGCCACCACCATGAATTAAATTGTGGTAGCACTGGGCTGCCTCTCTGGATTTCCATCAAAAGAAATACAGAATGACAGGAAAACAAGAAAAAGAAAGTGGTGGGTGGAGTTGAAAAAAGGGCATGAAATTGATTTAGCAAATGCTTCAACATTGACACTACAGCCTTAATTCCTAAAAAAGTTTGTTTCGAAAAAGTGTTTCAGAAGAGTCTTAGTTTCTTGAAATGGATTTTTGTGGAACCCTATGAGGTGTTACATTGTATATCGTGACTGAATATGAAGTGTTAAGTGATGCCCTGCATCATATCTATATACATCTGCCAGAGAGAATTGTGTGTTTAATACACACTGCAATTTAATCCATTTAGACTGTTATTATATTGTGACATGTACATTGAACATCTTTGTTGCATGAATGGAATTGCTAAACAGAGAAAGGAGACCCCATTGTCTTCCAGTTACACAGTCATGAGAAAATAGGGGCAGAAAGCTCTTAATTACCATATTTCTGTTATAAAAGTAGGGCCCCCACAGAGATCTCTTTGTAATGCAAAGGATAGTGAAATTATGAAAGACAAGTTTGAAAGGATATTTTGAAGGAAGTGGAGAATTCAAGGTTCAAACCCAAGAATTGGCTAAATTAAACATCACAGCATTTCTGACATACCAAATTTGAAAAAAAATCATCACAGTGAAAAAAATGAGATAGAAATAGTCTTCTCGTTATGCTCTAAGGGACAATGGGAAATAAAATCTATAATTTTTTAAAAATTATAAACTCTGAGACTATTTTTAATTTGAATTAATATTCTTCTTTCTGTTCAATTTTTATTTCTAATATAAATCAGTTTTTTTAGAATTTTTTGGTTTTATTTTCATTGTCAAATATATTTTTACTGTATATGTATATTAGCTAGAGTTTAGAATTCTCTTAATTTTAAAGCTTATCCTGTTCTTTAACATGGATGGAACTAGAATATAAGGCTAAGTGAAACAAATCAGTCAGATAAAGATAATACCATAGGATTTCAGCCCTGTGGTATTTAAGAAACGAAACAAGTGAGCAAAGGAAAAAAAAAAAAAGGGAGCGAGAGAGAGAGAGAAAGAGAGATGAACCAAGATACAGGTTCTTAGCCATAGAGAACAAATTTATGGTTACCAGTGAAGACATGGGGTGGGAAGGAGAAGGGTGATATAGGAGATGGGATTAAGGATTGCACGTGTTATGATGAACCCTGGGTGATGTATGGAAGTGCTGAATCACTGTATTGTACACCTGAAACTAATATGGTATTGTATGTTAACTACCCTGAAACTTAAAAGAAAATTATAATTGCTTTGAATAAAAAAAAATAAAAAAACAATACAAATGAACAAAGAGTTAAAGGAGAGAGAGGTAAACCAAGAAAAGGACTCAACTATAGAGAACAAACTGATGCTATCAGAGGGGAGGCGGGTGAGGGATGGGTGAAGTGGGGGATTAAATAGTACATTTATCATAGTAAAGATTAAGTAATGGATCAAATTGTTGAATCCCTCTATAATATATCTGAAACTAATATAGCACAGTATATTAACTATCCTGGAATTAAAATAAAAACTTAATAATGTTGAAAAAAATTAAAAATAAAAGTTATTGCTTTCTGCTATTCTGTTTATTTTACTTTACACATGTGCGGGTTTTCTAAATTTGATGAAAGCAAAATATTATTTAAAGTCTTAGTTGTGGAAATAACATAACTAATAGATTCCTATATTTTCTGAAATAGAGATTGACCAAAAAAGTTTGGGGTAGAATAGGGTAAATCAAAAACTGAGCAAAGCGAAAATTATTAAGGCCATATTAGAAATCTCTTATTAAATTTTTCTGGAACACATGATTATAAGTTCATGAATCTTTTTGTTATGTACAAGTTTAGAAAGTAAATATTTTGTGAAGGCTTAAAAAGAGAATTTTTAAAGTAAAATTAGGTTGAATATACTAGGCACCAAATTTAAAGAACTCTTTGCCCAAGATTGCTTAATGATAAAAGATTTAGCTGGCTGAAGTTCTGTTAACTGATCCATTTAACAAATGGGTCACCACTGACATTGCAGCTTATCTCCTGAAAAAGTTTGTTATGTAAAGGTATTTTAGAAAAGTCTTAGTTCCTTGCAGTGAATTTTTGGGGAACGTTTTGAGGTGACACTTAGTACACTGCAACTGGATATGAAAAATGTTAAATGGCTATCTATAAAATATCTTTTATACTTAGCCAGTCCTTATCTAATACTTTAATTAGCTATATTATATTTGATGATAGACTCTGTGTAATTAGTAAGGAAAAATTATAGGAAACCATAAGACTTGTTTCAGAATATAATTGTATAACAGTATCATAAATTAACAATAAATATATTTCAAAATAAAGAACATTGAGTATTAGAATACCAATAATAGGAAATTTAAACAGTTGATGAGTGATACCATTCCTTGCATTGTTAATTGTTTCTGTAAGTGTATGTGTATACCAACCTAAATGTACATACAGTAAAACCTTGGTTTGGGAGCATAATTCGTTCTGGAAACATGCTGGTAAAATAAAACGCTTATACATCGAAGCCAATTTTCCCTAAGAAATAGCAGAAATTTAGATGATCAGTTCTACAACCCAAAAATATTCATATAAAAATGATGCAAAATGTAATATAATACAAAATAAGAAAGAAAAAGAAAATTATAAAGAAAAATAAATTAATTTGCACTACGTTTGAAAGCTTTTTGTAGCTGGTGTGAAGGAGACAAGAGGAGGGTTATTGTGTAGGATGACTTTCTCCATTACTGATAAAATCACTGCTATCAATTGGCTCAATGGAATCTTTTTCTGCATGGGATCCATCGTATACACTCGTACACACAGATGTTGACTACTGTACCAGAGTTAATAAACTCTTGTTATATACTATATTTAATGTAACTGGCAATAAGGCAGCAGAGGAAAGAGTCTATATTTAGAGGCAGACTGACCTAGAATGAAGCAAAGCATTCGTAAGCTTACTCTTGTATGGAAAAGCAAAGATCTCTCCACAGGTGGTCTGAAATGACAAAATATACACTAGAGCCAGTTGTGGGCAATTTCCAATGTTCTGAAAAATCACTGATTTCTGCCAAACACTGTGGCCTGAGACTGAGCATCCAGACATGGGAGACGATCACCCACAATCCTGCAGCAAGAGTGAGAGAGAGAAAGAGAGAAAAACCGTTGGCTCAGTTGTGATCATGTGACTTTAGATGTCACCTACTGATTGTATTCCAAGACATTGCTCATTTATCAAGTTAAAATTGATTAGAAATGTTTGCTTGTCTTGTGGAACACTCGCAAAGCAAATACTCACAGTCCAAGGTTTTACTGTATTTTGCTTAATCTTGGTTATACTTTATTTTTTCCAGTTAAGCAAATATTAGTCTACATTGTAAGGTCAGCCACATCTTAAAATGTATCAAATATTTCAAAAGAATATCAGCTACTCTACTGCCTGAGTTTTGAATAACTTGTACGTGAAGAAAAGTATATAAAGGGTATAAAATTTATAGAAATAGGATGAGTGTAATTAGGACTGAACTAAGCTATCATTCACACTTGCTTCTAAAGGGATATGACAAAAAATACACACACACACACACACACACACACAGAGCCAGGCCTATAGAAAACAATTGTATACAAACAATTTATAGATTAGAAGTTCAAAATCACATGGAAATGAGGGAGAAAAGGAATGATTAGTGTTGGTATCTCTTGGTGTAATATTTAAATTTCTAGTAATGGGATTACAAACAATTACCCACAAATGGATAGGACCTATAATTTAGAGAGGTTAGTTGAAATGGTTCTAACATTTTAGACAGAGCCTCTCTTAAGGCTAAAGAACTTCCTTGGATAATTTGCTTCTGATCTATTTGGTATCTACTCTATGTTTCTAAGAGGACTGCCAATTAGTATATAAGGAACACCTTCTCTTGAGTTATTTGGGATTATGAAATCACAAGTTGAAATATGTATGCAGAGCTAAAATCTGGACTAAAAGATATCGTCCGTTTTTGTTTAAAAATTTATTAAGCATAGTGGGACACCTGGGTGGCTCAGTCAGTTAAGTGTCAGACTGTTGATTTTGGCTCAGGTCATGATCTCAGTGTCCTAAGCCCTGTGTTTGGCTTGCACTGTTAGCACGGAGCCTGCTTGGAATTCTCTCTCTCCTTCTGTCTCTGCCCCTCCCACACTCTGTGTGTGTGTGTGTGTGTGTGTGTGTGTGTGTGCACGCATGTGTGTGTCATATGTGTGCATGTGCATACATGTGCACACGTGTGCTCTTTTTCTCAAAATAAATAAATAAACATTAAAAAATTAGCATAGCAAAGAGTAAATAGAGAGAAACAGATGGTAAATAAGTTTAACATTTAGTATCCAGAAATTTACAGGGATCTGGGACAAAAAATGTACCTTGATAGGAAAATTTCTAGTAATATGTGGAATATGTTATGGTACTTGTTTTGATTACTAGCCTCAGAGTTTTCTAAACAGATGGATGAATCCTGAAAACAAGCTTTTGAAATCATTTAGTTCCTGCAATTTTGTATATAAAACTCTCTCATTGCCCATTTAAGATTTTTGAATAGGACAAAAGTGGGGGAATAGCTTTAATTAAAACCTAACCATTTTTCATATGCGAATTTTAAAATATTCTTATCAAAAAAGTTCTCATCTCCAAGCATTAGTGTTCACACTGATTAAGAACTGGACATGTGGGTTTGTTATTTTCTGCTACATATATTGAAGGTTTTATGCTGATTATTTCTTATCATCCCATAAGAATGATATCATGAGAAGTTTCCTAATAAATCTGCAAATTTAATACCGTTTTATTGTAGTTCTCATTTCTCAAACCTAACCATAATTTGATTTCTTCTTAACAGCTTTTTTAGAAAAATAACTACATTTCTCCCTGTCAGAATAAGAAGCTACTTTTGTATACCGTGATTGAAAAATGTTGAAACACTCTATGCCTCTAAACAATTCTGAATGCTCTATTTTCCACTTCTTTGATGGAGGAACTTAAGACCATTCTTAAAGTTCACTCTTGTAAATATTTTCTGTTAAGAGTAATCAGTTAAGCTTTCATCAGCCATCAACACATTAGCAACACCCATGAACTAAAACTCAGCAAGCTTTGGACAAGGGACAGTTCTGCCAGAGGGAGCCCTAAAGTGAGGATTAGTCAAGTGTTCTATATAAACCATGTATTATTTTAATGAGGATAGGAGGAGAAAGAAAAGTGTAAAGGAAATGATTTATATCACATCTTCTTGACAGTGTATTTTACTATGATCACAATATTTTAACTAAAGCAAAAGTTCCATGTGCAGTATTTTTAATTAATCAATGGCTTTAATGACTTGAAAACTTGTGAAAATTCCTTAAAAAATAATTTCTTTGAAGTCTAAAAAAAGCTTGCCTTTTGACAATTATAATATAGTTGGGGGGGGGAATTACCATCTTCAGTAGGTCAAGAATGTTTTTGTATGCATATTCTCTGTGACCCCCTTGCATAATGAACCATATGTCTTAGCCATGCATGTACATCCAGTTGCAAAATTGCCTTATGAAATTTTTATATGAATTGGCTACGAAAATAACCCCAAGTATCTAAAGATTCTTTTCTTATGTTAATATGAAATCTAGTTTTAAGAAGAGCTAATTGCATTTTTCCTTAATCTTGAGGCAATTCTCGTAGTCCCTAAAGGTCTACAAGGATTCATAAACATTCAGGGTCTTAAAACTGTGCAAGAAAAACAGTTGAGAAGCATGGCCTTACAGGGTAAAATATAAACTCTAGTCACTTAGTGCCAATAAAATTCTAAATACAAATGCAAAAGTAGCACTCTTCAGCAGTAGTAGGGGATTTATAAATGACTTATATCAATTGCCAAAAATTATCATTGAAATAAAATTACAAAGATATCCAATTGAAACTATGGACTACCAAGTTTACCTGGATCACAGCTGAGGAATGCCAAACAGTTGTGTCCACAGCATAATTTCAATGCCTAGCAAATCTGGTTCTTTCAGGAGCTGATGATCAATGACCTTCAAATTTGACTCAAAATTTCAAATAACCAGAAGAATCAAGAGTTCTGTTTTATTCAATTGAAGGTGCAAACTTTCTCATAAACACAGTTAACTAGATTACAGATATTGATTAGGTTAATCCTGAACCAGCTGAATGGTCACCATAAATGCCTTTCATGGTGTTACATTCCAGTGGGAGTCCATAGAGAGACTACTGTATTGAAAGCAGCAAAATTATTTTTAAGCACTTACGTGTATCTTCAATTTTGCTGGTATATCAATCTTCTTAAAAATTATTTCCTAGAATGTTTCCCCCCCAATCCTTTGTGGTTCATACCACCCTATGGTTTCCAAGAAATATACCACAGATCAATACATGTATTTGGCTTTTAACATAATGGAGGTACATGGACTTGGTGATGAGTTGAGGCATTGAAAAAGTTTAAATCAATACAATACAATATGTCTTAAATTCAGTGGCTTAATGCTCTTGCTGCTCTTACTTTCTGCTTTTACTCTCCATGTGTTTATATACTTGTGAGAAATTAGGAATTGACCATGAGATCATTGAATCACTATGAACAGCCTAAATTCAGAAACATACCTGCCAGCTAAGTGGTTCCATGTCTCAGCACATTGTACTCAGTCTACCTCCTGCCTGCTCTAGCTATGAAAGATGAATCTGAACAGAGGGACAATAGACACTACCTTGGATACTCCATATGCCAGTGACTGTGGATAGCATCGGTAATTGTACTTACTGCTGGCAGATTGCCTAACACAGTGTTTGGCATTCCAATAATAATGCTGTCATGGGAATAGGCATCTGAGAGCTCTTCCTCATTTTATGTCAAGAATGTATTTAAAAACTCATGGCGCCTGGGTGGCTTAGTCGGTTAAGCGTCCCAACTTTCGCTTAGGTCATGATCTCGCGGTTCGTGGGTTCGAGCCCCGCATCGGGCTCTGTGCTGACTGCCAGCTCAGAGCCTGGAGCCTGTTTCAGAGTCTGTGACTCCCTCTCTCTCTGACCCTCCCCTGCTCACGCTGTCTCTCTCTCTCTCCTAGAAATAAATAAAACAGTAAAAAGGAAAAAAAGTAAATAAACATTAAAAAATTTAAAAAAAAAGAATGTATTTAAAAACTCATTTGTTTTAAGGAACAGGGAAATTGAGTTGCTATTTTTTTAATACATGTACTTTTGTCTCTTAACAATGTCATGGTGTGTACTGAGAAAATTCTTTGTCCATAATTTCAAGCCCTAAAAATCATCCAGTATAGAAATTTGAGTTTAAATTCCAATTATTAACTCATATATGATAACTCATAATAAATGCCTTATACCTACTAATAAAATTGATTTGAAGATACATTTTTAATACAAGAGCTTTATTAGAATCAAGAGCTTATCAATTAATGATTTGAATGAATATATGTAGCACTAAAGATCCCTAAAAGATTATTTGAAAAATCAACATGGAGCATTTTAACCATAATCAAAGCATGGCATTTGCCTAGAAACATTTTTTATTTAAAATACTGAAGGCTGGGTGTCTGGATGGCTCAGTAGCATTCGTGTCTGACTTTAGCTCAGGTCATGATCTCATGGCTTGTGAGCTTGAGCTCAAAGCCTGGAGCCTCCTTCGGATTCTGTTTCTCCCTTTCTCTCTGCCCCTCCCCCTTCTCTTTCTCTCTTTCTCTCTCTCTCAAAAATAAATAAACATTTAAAAATTAAAAAAAAAAACACTGAAGACATATCATCTTTATTCTGTATAAGTTCATTTATCCTCAGAATGTCTTTCAGTCACTTTATAGGCAGAGAGTTTTAATCTAGGATACTTATATGAACACAAAGATTTAGGGTTAAGCTAGAAATTGTATTACCTTTGTCATTTCTCTACTCCTACTCACAGAATAGGTTTCCAGTGATTCCAGCAACTCCCATTTAAAATGCAGCTTTGCACTAGGAGGAGGGCACAGAAAACTGACAGTGAATTGAAATCAAAAGAAATACAATTGCCTTTCCGTATTTTTCCCAATGTGGACTAGGCAACTGTAATATAAGGATAAGGGTATTAATCATAAAAATGATAAATACTTGGATGTAATATTTCATTGTCCATGTGATAGAGTGAAGATATTATGATTTTGAAAATAAAATTATTTGAAAGATCTTCAGAATAATATAGGGAAGGAAGAAAATCTTTATTCCTATGGGGTGGAAATTAAGTTGTGATAGAGAACAATGGCTAAGTATTCTTTTGTAGAGGAAACCTACCTTTCAGAAAATTACATTGCTAAACCACACACAGAAAACAGTCTATAGAAATGCAAAACAGGTATCTGGATTAAATGTGTCAATTTTCCTTCAGAGATTCCTTATTTGAAAAGATTTATGTGACTATGGCAATAGCCAAAAAATCGTTCTACATTCTCTGAGGGCTTTGGGGGTACCTGATAGAAACAATCAATTTGATTCAAAAGAGTGAGCTGTAAGTTCCATGGTTCAATAAATTATAATACTTCACACTTCCCTAGCATGTCATGGCCATAGAAATTGACCATTTTCACTGAACTGTCAATGTTGTGTGTGTGTGTGTGTGTGTGTGTGTGTGTGTGTGTGTGAGAGAGAGAGAGAGAGAGAGAGAGAGAGGGGTTATATCTGAACTTTATCCCATTAGATGTTTATGAAATTAGAAAATATGCTTATGTACCAGCACTTAAACTGTCAAATTTTTACTTTTGTGAAAATACATATACAAAATCTTAAAACTAATATTCTCATGGAAAACATATACTTTTTCAATAATCAAGACATTTCACACTGTCAGAAATTGGCCACGTAAAAGAAAATGGCCAGCAACTGCAAAGTCGGTTGAAAATTGTTTTTGCAGCTATATGGTATGAATAAATTCCATTTGGAAGTCACTGACATTGCTGGCAGCATTTTTTTTTTTTTTGTTTTTGTTTTTGTAAGGCGTTCTAAAACCCTCACCACATCCGCATACCCGTAGGGATTTCACAGAAGCCCGCATGCCCTTGCACTGGCTCACCACACTAGGGAGCCAGCCCAGGGATCTCTGCTGGCTAATATTTATTAAAAATGAAGAGCCTGTGAAATCACTATTTTGTGGACAGATCACAGAGAAACTTCAAGGTTTCTGTTGGGAGAAAGGATTGCACGAACTCTTTCCAGGAACTGATGATTTCCTGTCCAGAGGAGCTGGCTGATTTACAAAGTGTACTATATGGATGGGAAACTTCACCACTCACTGCTGGTGTGACAGCTGTGGGAATTGACAATTTAACTGCTTTCATTCAAAGTGTTACAGATTTCCTTTACAATGATTGCTAAAATTATGAACAAGTTTCCCCTGTTTTGTGGGCTTTAGATATCTTTATGAGTATGTGTAGCAATACTCCAGATTCTAAGTTAAAGCCAGTTGTTTGTAACTAAGTAAACAAATGAATCAGAGAAGGTGACTGAAGAATGAGAAATGAGAAATGGGTGAAATTTACAATGAAAAGCTTTACATTTGAGAAACTTTCTTGTAATAAAAGAGAAAAGAAATACGTCAAGTAATTATTTCCTGACTTAGAAACAATCCTTATCTTTTATTTTTAAGAATTCTGTAATGAAATTTGCTTTGGGCAAACTGACATCTTGAATAAAATATTAGGTCTCCAGGGAGAAAACCTGAGTTTAGGTTCTAGTAATAAACATTCTATAAGTATTTTATTTTCTTGCAAAAAGGACATAAGAATAGATTCCCAAAATGACTGAATACATTTGTAATAATTTTGTCTGTGTTGTGCTTAGCACATAAAGGTGTTCAATAAATACTACACAAATGTACACATCATGCACACACATCAAAAATGAAGACCAATAAAAGGTCAACTGGGAGACATGATGTAAATGAAATAGTCTAACGATGCTATGTTTAATTTTTCCTAAATAATATCAATGTATATTTTAGGTTTCATTTTTATCAGTGATTTGTGGGAAATTTAAATGTACATCACATGTAACTCGATGCAGGTATGAACTGTTATATCAATCAGTTCATATATAATTACACTTATACACACCTAGTAGAGAAAGATGGAAAATAAAAATTTTTGAATGGTATAGCTTAAGAAGAATGTTGGCTTGGAAATTTGAGAATAATTTCAATAATCAATCAATGATATAGGAACATCACTACATTTTTTATTTCCCATTACTCCAAAGTTTCAGCTCCTTCCCTGTTTATCCACCTCTGAAGTTGTCTTCCTCCTTGACATGTGCTTGGCTGGCTCTGCCTTTTTCCTTCTTATCAAAAACTCCTGTTTAACACAGGGGTAGGTCTGGTCTCCTTGATTAATGACTTAGTAAAATGATCTCCATGAATTTGGTTTCGTGGTTTTATTATTTTTCTATTCTCTTACTGTTGTGGCCTCAGTGCCCAGATCAAAGGCTGATATATCATTAGTACTCTAAATATATTTGCTGAATGAACAGTGATGATAATAATTATAAATTTAATATTTATTAAATAATTATGGCTCAGGGTTGATAAAAGTACTTAGCTAACATTAAATTTTTAATGATATTAGTTATAGTTCATTTATGCTTTTCATAGTGATTCTCAACATCTCTTCCCCCAAACATTCACAAATATTTTGAGGTTAAGGTGTGTGGTAACAAAGTGAGAGAAAACAAACATCTGTGCCCTGGTATACATGATGTATGAGAAATATTCTGCCACAACTTCTATTACCATGTCCCTTTCCCAAGTCTATTTTCATTTTTACCCCCAACAGTGAAACCTAAAATATTCCATGTAAACCTTACTTAATTTTTACACCAGTCCTACTTTTTTAACCCATTTCTAAGTTTTATCATACACTTCATAAAACAGGAAACTAAGGAAAATGAGATCTATAGTTGCTTACATAAAGAAAACACACAGAATTTATATCAGTTAATGATTTTTTAATAGAGGAAGTAAAGGAAAATTCACTTCACATGGAATTGGAACAGATCATTGATAGGGTTTAAGACTACAAAATGGTCTATTGCTAACCTTAGTAGATGTGATAGCTTTTAATAAATACTTACTCTGGTCTTAGCCAATGCAAGTAGGCAAAAATGGATCCAGTTCTTTTCCTGGACTCTAACATATTATAGGGCAATTGTCTGTAGTTAAAATAAAATCAAGTTAAGTTCTAAAGCTTGCAGTCTACTTACTAAATTTTACCCATACACTGAAAATAACATTTGAGAGAAAACTGGTATCAATTAATATTATTACATTAATCTTTAAAGTCCTTAGAATCCTCTGAATTCTATGAAATTGTTCCCCAATGTGGTTATAATACTGTTGGATACAGTGTTTTTTACCAAACACAAATATATTGTTAGTGGTAGAAACATAGCTTAATCCTTCTAATTCAATATTTCTCCTTGGCCCACACTTGTTAAATGGTTATTTTTCTGGAGAGGAGAAATTATATTGGTCATGCTGAGGCTATTTCTAATCCTGCTGAGTATTCCTCAGAGTGCCCTCAGCATGTGACTGGACTCCCCATGGTGAGAGGCGGAATTGTCCCCAGCTTAGCCCTACCACTCATGGAACATTTTATTGACATCATCATAGTCCTTGCAGGATCCCTTGAGCCTGTTCCATTTACTCTGACTGGTCATGAAATCACACATATGTGCACTTGCCATCAAATTGGCTTTATGCTTTTTCGAAACTGATAGGTCAGTAGAGAGATGTGTTTCCATATAAAGAATGGCTTCTGAGGCTACAGGTCTTACTGACATTATAAAATATCAGTAGAATTTGGTGAAGCCTGCACATGATCATCAACATCAGAGCATGTCTTGAGTTGATTAAAAAAAAAAAAAATGTAGTTGGAATTGAGGTAAATGGTGTGATTTGAAAAATAAAATCCTGAAAATTTGGAAAGCTTTATATACTTTCCAAAGTTTTCCCCTCCTTGTATTTGATAATGACTTAGACAAAATTAACTTCTAAACAAATACAGATTGAAAAGTGGCAAATCAAAATTATCATCTCCATGTTATCTTCATGTTTCTATTTGACAGTCTGAACACGGTGCATATCTCTTTGTAGCACTAGTCAGCCACATGACTTTGAGTATAAAAATTCACACTAACTAATCAATAACTGTCAGTTGTCAGAATACTTGAATGATCTTCCAGGAGTTAAATGAAGTAGGCTAGCTTTGAACAATATGTCAAATTAGTAAAATACATAAAATTAAAAATAAAGAAACCCATGGGGTGCCTGGGTGGCTTAGTCAGTTAAGCCTCCGACTTTCGCTTATGTCATGATCTCGTGGTTTGTGGGTTTGAGCCCCGTGTCGGGCTCTGTGCTGATTGCCAGCTCAGAGCCTGGAGCCAATTTTGGAGTCTGTGTCTCCTTCTCTCTCTGACCCTCCCCTGCTCATGCTGTCTCTCTCTCTCTCTCTCCTAGAAATAAATAAAAAATATTAAAAAAAATAAAGAAACCTCATTTGCTTTGAAAAACATAAGCGATAGAGTTTCACTTCATTATTTTGAGCCGATAGTCATAGATGGAGAGGGAAGCTTTTTTTTTCCAAGTTAAAATTAGGACCTAGGGTCCAAGGTATATGTTTAAAACACTATTTTCAAATCTGTGTTTTGACTCATGGTGATGTGTACAAATACAGCCTTTGACATTTCTTCTCAATGATTCCAAGCTGCTATCCCCTTTCTTTAATCATTCTGAGGCTGCAAAACCTGAACATATGAATCCATTGCTGTTGAAGATGAATCTGGAAGTGAAAAGGTTGTGTCACCGAGTATGCTCAACGTTTTAAGGAAAAAAAAACTGAGAAAAATAGACACCTTTGGATTAATGGAAGTCAATTTACACCAAAATTCAACTAGGCAAAAAGCCTAGAATATGTATTATATATGTATGTATTCTATATGTGTGTGTATATATATATATATATATACACATTATATACATTTATATATAAAACTTCCCTGAAATAGAAAAAAATGTCAAAAATCTGCTCTTTGTTTTATAGGAGGAAAGTGCTGACATTTTATCCCTAGGAGCAACTGTTCTCCATCTCTGAAACATTATCAACTGTGTGGAAGCACAGAGAAAATTGTGCTGAGTGTCCAGGGATCCAGATGCTCTCCTCTCAATTATATAACCAAAACTTAAAACAATTGTTGAGATAGGGTTAAGTCTAGCTAAATATTAGATATATGAAAATAATCGTATAATTTTATATCTATCTTTAGAATTAGAGAACTCTCTTAATATAATAAAAGAATATTCAACATGGAAATACATTCAACAGCTGCTAAATCTATTGACCATACAAAGGGTTTGCTAATAAAATACAGACTAAGTACCTGAAAAAACTAAGTGGAGTTTTAGGAAAAGTGACATCTATAGTATACTTTTATTATAATTATCCACATACTTATTTTTTTACCACTTTTTTCCTGGTCCAACTATCAACTAATTTGGTCATATACCATCTTATCTGTCATTTGTATATTCTGTAGAATGTTATTAACTTTTAAGACAAATTAATTTGCCTATATTGGAAAATAATCATTATTTGACAAATAAAATAGAGCTGAATGTTAGTCATGTCATGAAAGGTATAATCAAAATTTCAGCCCACTAACTGATAAAGTCATATGAAATTAATGAGAATAGGGTCACCTGGGTGGCTCGGTCAGTTGAGTGTACGACTTCAGCTCAGGTCATGATCTCACGGTTCATGGGTTCAAGCCCCACATCAGGCTCTGTGCTGACAGCTAGCTCAGAGCCTGGAGCCTGTTTCAGATTCTGTGTCTTCCTCTCTCTCTGACCTTCCCCTGCTCACAGAAATAAAATAAAAAACAAAAACATTAAAGAATTAAAAAAAGAAATTGATGAGAATAATAAACCAAATGCTAATCCTATAGATGCTATATTTTAATGTACATACATATATGAGATTTTAAATGAGGATGTATATCTTTGAGACTTGCAGAAGTACAAGTTTCAGAGATTTTTCTTCCCTTACTTGCCTGGCATCTTCAAAGGGTATATGATATTAGAAGCAAAGGGATAAAAGAGGAGTGCTTTTTGAAATGAACATTGAGATTCCTAGGTACATAATAATTTTTCTCATGTACCAAAGACAGCACCTTTGCTAAGAGATATCTCACTGAAAGTATAATGAAATTCACTGAAAATTTTTTCTATCTTATACATATGCTGCTTTGCACAGCTTCTCGGAAATGCACCTAATATGTAAAATAAAATAAAACTTTAGTGAAGTTTTCCATTAGGACAGTGTATATTGCCATATTACTAAAAGATTTTCTATTTTGGAGAAAACTAAGTTATTTAAATTTTTAGGCAGCTGAGAATCTCTTCATATATAATTGATTTCAGTACATTCGAGTCCTACATCTGAATACTTGATACGTGCACTGCAGTATTTATACAGCTAAGAGATTAAGGGAGATGGCCCAATTTCACAAATATTTATTTAGCACTTTATGCAAGCTACTGTGACCCACATTTGTTCCTCATATAACAATTTAGAAATGGATTTCAGCTTATTCTTTTACTAGGTATTTGGCTAGAGCCTCAAATGGATTGGAAATACATCAGAAACTAAAAGTATCTAAAGAGAAATAGAGAATATCTAAAAGTTCTTTTTTTTTTAATGTTTTTTATTTATTTCTAGGAGAGAGAGAGAGACAGCGTGAGCAGGGGAGGGTCAGAGAGAGAGGGAGTCACAGGCTGAAACAGGCTCCAGGTTCTGAGCTGGCTGTCAGCACAGAACCCAATGCGGGGCTCGAACCCACCAACCGCGAGATCATGACCTAAGTGAAAGTCGGACGCTTAACTGACTAAGCCACCCAGGCGCCCCTAAAAGTTCTTTTTGAAGTAAGTAGAGCCTCAGTGATATAAAATGTGATGCACCCTCAGTTCCTGGAAATGCAGCTAGTGAGAAAAAGCAGTTTTTAAAAATTATTTTTTAAATGTTTATTTATTTTGAGAGAAGGAGGGGAGGAGAGAGGGAGAGAGAGAGAGAGAATGAATGAGTGAGCAGGGAGGGGCAGAGAGAGAGAGAAAGAGAGGATCTCAAGCAGACACCATACTGTCAGCCCAGAACCTGATGCAAGGCTTGATCTCATGAATTGTAAGATCATATTCTGAGCCGAGCAGGATGTTTAACTGACTGAGCTAAGAAATTTAGAAAGAAACAAGGCAGTAAGTAGAAATCAACGTAAAGTAATACTTAGAAGCTAGTTGCTCTTTTAAAGATACTATTCTTTTCCAAGCTTTTTGAATCAAATGGCCTTCCAATGTTGAACAATTCTCTAAAGAAAAGATGGTTTCAATGCCCCATTGATCCATTTGTTTACTCAAATTCTCATGACAAGATATCTAGTTGACTTCTTCTTTCAATCAGTTTAATAAAATTTGTATAGGACATAGATTTCAAAATGCCAACTCATCCCTAAATTCATCTTTAAGATTTTAAACCTACTCTACTCAGAAAGAAAAGTTTAGAATACATAATATTAATTTTGAGGCATTTATCAATTATTATCATCCTTCTCCAACTGCACTTTTCCACCCATCTGCAATGGATAAATGTCCCCAAAACAGGTAATATCTGGAATATGTACAACCCAGCAACTAATAATTATGTTCTTCAATGATAAAGCAATTGTCCTTAAGTTAACATTTAATAGAAAATATATCTATTTTGGATTCATATTTGTTCTTTCTTAAAATAAAATATGATTTTTTTCCTATTCATCATGGAAAACATTTAATCAGGTAAAAACACTTTTGGTTTGTCCTTTACCTTTCAAAAGACCTCAAAATATAATCTGAAAGGAAAACAAAACATGCAGAGGAAAACCCTTGAACATGATTAGTATTTTTAAAGAATTTTAACTAATGTTGTGACCCGACACTAGGAACCACTTTTACAAGTATTTTTGTCTCACAGTGTGAATTAATCATTAATTGCCTTTGTGTGATGAGTTGAAATTGGTCCTTTCTTCCTCATCACTGCCTAAGACATCTCACCTCCCACTTCTTAAAGAGGTCGGGGCCTGGGCCTTTCCTTGAATCCTAAATGAGATTTGTCAGTCAAGCGTAGCAAAATCTAATCTCATCCAAAGAAAAAGAAGAAAACGGACCAGAAAATGATCTGATTTTCCGATTTCATGGCCAAGGTTACCCTGGGAAGTGATGAAAGTGGCATTTAAAGCCCGTAACTAAGGTGGTATGCCAAACTTCGCAGTAATAAAGGATAAGCCGTGTGGAAAGATATCACTTTAACAATTTTACAGTTGCTAAGTGTGAAAATTGTAATGTGGTCAAGCTCCAGGAATCCATGGCAGTCGGTTCAAAGAACTGGAACAATGCTCTACTAGAAAACATTCTCTGCTCCTGTAACTTAAATACTGATGAAGTCAGCGTCTGCTGTTCTGACATCAGGCCACAGGGCCCAACAGCTTCATTAGTGAGGTTGGAGTCTTTTTTTCCCTACTCTGTGTGAGAACATAGTATCAGTGAGGAGACAGGTAGAAATGTACTGAGCCCTAAATTATTGCTCTGCTTGTTTAAGGTGAATATCATGTACAGTGTTTTGTGCTGCCGTCCCACCAGTTTGTAGGAGGAGAAGAAAATTGCCAAACTCTACATGCAAGTACAAGCTTGATAAATATTTTATTAAAAAAATTAACATATAGTTAATTTACAACTAGCTTCTTTCTGATGGTCAAAATAATTGTACTACCTGCATAGGAATATCTAAGTGTTTAGGGCTCTGAACCTGAAATCAAGATTAATCAATATTACTTGTTATAAACATTACTAACTAGTATAACAAACATAGATAAAAATGAGGAATTTTCTTTCCTGAAAAAAGATCATCTTAGAACATTTAGTACCCCCAATTCTTTCCCAAGCTTAATGCCATTTATTTTAATCTGTTTTATATTTTAATAAATATTAAATATTTATATTAAATATAAATATATTTATTATATATCTGGGTGGCTCAGTTGGTGGCTGTCTTTTATTTTAATCAGTTTTATATTTCTAACAACACACATTATTGTTGTATAAATATTAAATTTTGCCACATATTTAGATTTTTGCTATTTATCATCATTCCTGCATCTGAGGCCTTTCTTTTATAGTCATATTAATGCCACCAGAAGAACACCTTTTAGAATTCCTAAGTGTGAGTCTGGTAATATTCTTAATTTGTTTATCTGAATAATCACCTTGAATATTGAGGACGTTTTTGCTGATTATAGAATTCTAAGTTGCCAGAATTTTCTTCCAATACTTGATGATATCATGCCAGTATCTTCTCAGTTCCACAATGTCTATTGAAAATACAGTTGTTAGTTTACTTTTTCTCATTTGAATGTAATCTAATAGTTTGATATTCAGATTTATTTTTATCGTGGCTTTCTGCACTTTTACTTGGTATGTACAGATGTATATATATATATGTATATATACGTTATATATGTGTATATATATATATATACATATATATATATATATATATATAATTGTGAAAGATCTGCTATTTTTTACTTGACTTTGAAGCTAAAACAGTTATCTTGCCACAGTTTCATGCATTTTGGCAGAAGACAGGATGCTTCTAGGATACAGACAAAGACCTTGTTATTCACAACATTACCACTAAGGAGACTATTAGGATTGTTCCATTTTCTTGAGCCCTAAATCCCAGAGAGCAATGGCAAGGGCCACATGACACTTGCATTCAGTATGTTGCATTTTAGGTGAGAGGCCTTAAGGTGAGCGAACTGGAGAGTTCGTAGCTTTACCTTATTTATACTGGAGCATGCAGAAACCTCCCTTTTCTCCAGAGTGAGGCACTAACTCTATTATTCAAGCCTGTTTGCTATGCAAGCATCCATGTAAAAGTCTAGAAAAAAGCCAGTTAGTGCTTCTGCCTGTAAGACATGTAGAAATATGAAACAGAAAACAATTTCCCCAAATGTATTACTTTTATTTGCTTGCTTGGAATTAATAGACTGTCTTGAATTTGTGGTTTCACATCTTTTATTATGTTTGGAAATTTCTTAGTCATGACTTTATTTTACTCCTGACTCATTTTAGCTCTCCTCTTTTTCTCTGACTCCAATTAGAGATACATTAGTTCTTCATGTATTTTCTGTGTCTCATATTTTTTTCCAACTATATTTTCCATCCTTCTCTGTTTCTGTATTTCAGTCTGGAATTTTTTCCCTCTTACTTATGTTTCAGTGTATTCTTTCCTTTACTTTGTCTAATTTGTTGTTGTCCTGTCTACTGAGTCCCTAAGTTTGTCATACATTCTGATTTTTCAATAAATTTTCTATAATTCTGTTTTTTATATTTCTAAAAAATATTATTTTTATATTTTTCTCATTGAATATATTTTATATAGTTATTTAAAAGTAGTTGTATTCATAGTTATTTAATATCCATGCCTGTTAATATCAATACTCTAGTTCCCACAGATCAGTTGATACTGCGTGTTGTTTTGAACTAGCTAGCTTTTATTCATACTGCATTGTTTTGGGGTCCTGGTTATTTTGGATTATCTATTGTATATTTTATTTGCAAAACTGTCTGATGTTTAACTTGAAGAATGATAATATTTTCCTCTACAGAGAATGTTTTCTTTTGACCCAGTATTTGTCGTAATCTGAGGTCATCTCAATCCATTTTTAGGAATTGAGATAATCTGAAGATGAGCAGAATTCTATGTGAATTTGTCTGGTTTACCTAGTGTGCAGCCTTTCAGGGTCACTTTCCAATGCAATAATATTTACCTGGAATCCCTGAGCTCCTGCCTTTGGGTGGCCCTATATTCAGTCTCTTTCCCTAACCCTATGTGGCTATCAAGAGTCACTTAATCTCAGTTTGAGAATCAAAAATAATATTATATTAGTAAAAGTGTCCCCAAAGACAGGGTGTCTGGGTGGCTCAGTTGGTTAAGTATCCGACTCTTGACTTCAGCTCAGGGCATAAATGCCGCTCAGCTTATGATCTCATGGTAATGAGATCAAGCCCTGAATCAGGCTCAGTGCTGAGAGTGGAGCCTGCTTGGGATTCTCTCTCTCCATCCCTGTCTCTCCCTTCTCTGCTCATGCTCTCTTTCTCTCACACAAAATAAATTAATAAACATTTTAAAAAAGTATCCCAAAATAGGAAAAAGATATTTTCAAGTATTTTGCCCTACTTTTCTATTTTTTTTCCTAAGAGGGAAAATTAGCTTAATTACCTATCTTATCATAATAATAAAGGTATTCCAAGAGTGTTTTTCAATCTTTCTCTCCTACCCAGAACATGATTTAATACAGCAGTAGGAAAAAAAATAAAAGTTAATGGATTATGAACTACTTCAGACTGTGGAATATGTCAGAGAGCCTAGTCAATGTATATTGACTGACCTTTTAAAAACAACTTCCCTGTCTCATTTACTCTTTTTTATTACCTACTTTCTTTTGTTCTCTTCACCAAAGTAATAGCAATAAAGTCATCCTTGTTTCTTTATTTTTTTCCCACTTGACTTTGAATCTTCATTATTTTGTCCAGTTGATGTATAGGTAACTGCAGGTAGCAAAGAAGTCCCAGGGTGTAAAAAGTCAAATTTGCCGCAGCATGCCTCCGTCATTGCCATCTGTTTACTCCTGTGTTTGTAAGGCACTCTTCACTCCCATTCCACACAGACACCTACACAGACCTCTTTCTCTCCTTTCTCTGCATTGATTCATCACACCAGGCATTTGTGAGCATCTGTTATTACGGTTTTCATGGTGGTGAATGCTATATTTAAGGTTGCGGTGACATTTCCATTACAGAACTGTTACTTCCAGTCACATGAGAACTTATGAATGATTATTCTGTTAGGGAAGAGGTTGAGATTTTCAACAAATGTATTATGCATACAGGTTACTTTGCAAGTTGCGCAAAGTGTTTTCAATTAGTAAACATTTTTAGAAAGTGTTCCCCCCTACAAATAACATTCTTGTTAGTGATTGATAGAAATTCAATGGTTATTTACAGTAATAATGCCAACTTTCTTGGGAGTAGAATTAGACTTTAGAGATCTTCAAGTTCATGCACATTATAAATTGTTCTTAATATATTGATGAGGTTAAGAAAATCAATGATTTTCACCTTTTACATGATGGAGTTAGAGTTTTAGTTGCTAAGTGAACAAATTTAAAAAACTGGTATTATAAATCACTTTTTATAATCAATGGGCAGTTGCTAAAATATCTGTAAGTGTGCCTCCTTCAGGAGATACTGAACTACAGAGAAAACTGCGTGTCCAAAAACAAGCAAGAATCATTAGAAAAATAGATTACTAGGAAAATAAACATGTAAGCAAATTTGCAATGAGCTGTATTCCCAAGCACATCTCCTGTTTAATTACAACTTTTAATTTCTCAGTACAGCTCTTCTTGATGTTTTCGATTACTTCCAGAATATAAAGAAGTATTAATGATGGGGTACCTACATAGTTGTGTACATTGGTGTCCAGAAGCTACAACTTTATTAGTTTATTAGATTCTCAAAGTGCCTCTACCATAGAGGCTGTTTATGTATTTATGATACATGACAATGAGAAGTGAGCTCCCCTGTGCTCCCAAACCCTGACCATATCTCCATGTACTCATAAAATAAGAACTAAAAATAATAAAATAATTTTAAATGTTTACTAAGGCATGCTTCTTTGGAACAGAGGTCATCAAATGCAAAGCCTAATCCCACTTAGAGCTCATTCATTTACATATTGTCTATTCCTGTTTTCAAGCTACAACTCAGAGTTGAGTATCTGTGAAAGAAACCTGGCTCATGAAGTTATAAATATTTACTATCTGGACCTTACAGACCCCTGCTTTAGAGTAAGTACCAATGAGTATGGTGAATGTGGCATTTTACCATTCCAGTCTTGCTCTACAACAGATTCCTGCAGTAGATTGTGTCTAATTGCCACTCATGGCCTACTGCCATTGGACCACTGATTGCCAACAGACTTTTATTTCAGACCATGTGCAGTGATCTCAGCAACCTGTATCATTGGCTCCATATGCAAGTTTCTGTTGGATGTAAAGAAAGTGGTAGCTTATATGTGTTGCACTTATAACATATTTTATCACATAGAAATTCACCCTATTGCTCAAAAATACTTTTCTCTTTCCTTTTCACATTATTCTCTGTTGGTATTCAATTAGCTTAAACTCTGACATTTCTTCGTTTTGTGTTTTCTATTTCATCCATATCTTACTATGTCAGATTTTTGTGCAATTTAAATTCTATAAACTTTTTATCCCTTCTAGACTTCTAGGTCTAAGAAATGACTGATAATAATTTGCTTTATTTTTGATTAGCACTGTTCAAGACTTAGCATCACATGATTTCATCTTTCTGCTTTGGGATGTGTTGGTCAAGGCAAGGATCTTTGTAGTTATCTGACTAGGAATGATGGGTTACTTTGGAAAGTGGAGACCATCTTTTGGGGGATTACTAGATCCATGAGGACTGCCTTCAGTAAGTGATCCCATTTGAAATCCTATCCAGATAATATAAGCAGGGAGAAGAAAATGTAACAAAGTAAATGAGGAGAGGATAGCAAGGACATACTTAGAGAATCACAGATGCCTGATATTTTTTACATCATATGACATTTAATTAGCAGTACTAACATTACTAGGACATAAAAAAATTGAGTCTGGGTAAAATTTTGCTGCTTTGATGATGAGTATATTAATAATGATAGTATCTGTATCCTTTTATGACCATGAAGTAGTTTTTCCTTCACAATTGAATTTTCTGTTCAAACATAGTTTAGGGAAGGAACACAGACTGGAAACTTAGGAAAAACAAAAAAACCTGGATAGCATATTTTCCTTAAAAGTTGAAAAAAACAAAGAGAGGAATAAGGGAGGTAAAGAAAGAGAGAAGGAGGGAAGGAGAAATAGAAGAGAAGGAGAGAAGGGAGGAGGACAGGGAGGGAGGGAGTAGAGGCTGGTAGGAAGGAAGGAAGGAGATGGTTGGGAGTCAGGGAATGACAGCAAGACAGAGAGAGGCTTACAGCGGCCCTTTCATGCCTCTGGCTCAAGTCATCTTCAAGGCCTTTCCTTTGCGGAAAAGTGTTCCTTGCCTCTCATTAAGCAGAAGCCAGCAGCCAGATGTGACTACGACTTCAATGTTTTCAGTGACTAACACTTGAAAAGGATATTTCATTAAAAAAAAAAAAAGTTACTGTCATGTGATTCCAGCATTTGGTGGTGGGGCCAAGGGTGTGGGGGTGGGGAGCTGGCCAACCACAGACCGTTTTGAAAGAAAAAGGAGAAAAAAGGCATCGGAGAAGGAAAGCTGCATTAAGTACACTTGACTTTCTGTCTTGCAATGTGGCAACCTAAGAGCCTAGGGGAAACCAGCCAGGTGTTGAATAAATCCCTGCAGTATTCGAATGATTGCATGATTAGTGGTGTAAGAAGAACCTGCTATCTTAAATTCATGTTTGCAGGAATCTTTTGAAATGTGTCCCTTCATACTACATAAAAAATGAACATGCTGCTCTGCATTTTAGTTTTCCTATAGTTTTTCAGATTGCTAACATATAAATTATTCTTTTAAACACTCACTGAAAAGACATCCTCTGGGAACCAAATTCAGGGGAAAATAATCAGTTCAGAGAGGGCAAAAATGATTGCTTATTGAACTATTGAATTGCAAGTGACAAAGTTAGACTGGTGTCATATCAATCCCATTATTCACATAAAGCATGCAGTACAAGACACAACTTCATTATTTTGAAAAAATAAGTTTTCATGCTCCTATTTCTTCCATTTAGAAAATATGATTTTAGAATACTCTTTTGGCTTTAAGAATATAGCCTTTGTGTTGTACAATTGTCCCCCTTATTCATGGGGACATTCTAAGACCCTCAATAGATGCATGAAACTATGAATGATACTGATGATATCGTTGATATATCATAAGTGATATATACTCTATTTTTCCTATACATGCACTCCTATGATAAAGTTTAATTTACAGATGAAGCACAGTAAGAGAATACCAGCAATAATTAATAATAAAACAGTTATAATAATATACTGTAATAAAAGTCGTGTGGATGCAGTCTCTTTTTTCTTTCTCAAAATATCTTCTTGTACTGTACTTATAAACTTCTTGTGATGATGCAATAAAATGCCTACATGATAAAATGAAAAGAAGTGAGTGATGTAAGCATTGTGACATGACATGAGGCTACTGTTGACCTTCTGAGCATACGTCGGAAGAAGGATCTCTGCTTCCAGACCACAACTGACCACGGTAACTGTTTAGTATGGAAAGTGAAACTATGGATAGGGAAAAACGACTGTGCAATGAAATATAGTATTGACACATTTCTTATTGCTACTCATTTGTTTATGACAGTCATGATAAGTGTCGGTGAATTTCTGACATTTCTTTCAGAGTGATTAATTTCACGCATGGTGCTGTCTTCACCAGTCTTTTCTTCCTATCAGTAGAGTATCCTTGTAGAAAGATCACATTACATAAGCTTATTTTCGTACAATTTAAATTGAAGGAATGATCTCAGAAGAGCATAGCCTTTCAAAAGCATTTATAAATATGGAGTAGATGTATGCAAATTTTATTGTAAAATAAGACTCAAGGATATTTAGCTTATTATTTAGCTTATTGTATGATTATAAAAGAGAGCAAAAAGTGATATCATCACTAATATGATTTATAATAATAACAATAACAATGACAAAGAATGAAGCTTTAGCAGAATTATTCAGGTTTTGAAAACAGAATGCTTTCAATAAACTTTCTTTAAAAAGTTGATAAATCTAGTTTAAGACCTTATTTCCTCAAAAATCCTTTCTCTGATATCATTTAGTTGGAAGGTATTTTTCAGTGAGATTGTAACATCTCTACTGATCAAATTGCAGCTGTTTTCAAACTCTTAGAACAGCTATCAGATCATACTTTTCCCTTCATCTGTTTTCAGTATAATTTTAACAAACTATTTAACATGATTATGTAAACAAATGGATTATGGCTCTATTTCTTTTTCACATCTGCTTAAAAAACAAATAAGGATCATGTCACATTCAGACATCATTTCCGTCTTCTTTATGCCAATTGACACACACAAGGCCTATCTTCACACCCTTAATAAATTTTATTTGAACAAGTGTTTTCTTGATTTTTGTTGTCTTCTTTGTCCACCTCCTATACCTCCTATTCTGTCTTTTTCTCTTCTTTCTCTACTTTTTTCTGTTCCTATTTTAAGAATTGTAATTATATACTTTTAATAAACTTCTAGCATAGTATCTTTGACCCATTCTTTGGATAGAATAACAATGGAATACAAGGGCCAATGTAATACCATATGTAATTAATACCTTTTACAGCTAAAATAAAGGAGAATAGATTTTTCAACTTTACTGAGCATTTGGTAGGAGTGACAATAAATGCCCAGTGGTGAAACCGTTTGTACAGTTTTATGCCATATGTTCAAAGGCACAAAGTAGGTTATCTTGCTAGGTGTTTCTCCAGCCTATGATTGCCCTTAATAAAACTGTTTACCATTAATACACTGATTTAAAACTTTGTCAAATTACTCTCTGTTTGGCCTAGATCATGTTTTAGGATAAATATCTCCACAGGTCTAAATTTTTTTAAAAGTAAGTTATCCAGAACCAGGATTTGCCTGTCAGTTTCTTTGCCCAGTGGTGGAAAGGAATGGAAGCTTTATGCTTATTGGTGTGAAAGGGGATTTATGATGTGGATTTGAATCACTAGCATTCAAGCAAAACTGGAGAAATCTGGTCTTAGGGAGAGTAGGAAACAGGGAACCTCACTACAGGTGCTTAGGAAACTGAATTTTCCCCTACCAGCCATAGTAAATACTCACATGATTTAAGCTCCTACTGCTTGACAAGTTACACTCTATTTTACTTGGCATGAATTTGTAAATCTTATCAAAACCTTGAGAAACATACTCTGATCCTCACTTAGAACAATAGAATTTGAGACAAGAGAGATTATTTTTTTTCCAAGTTTCCTCTGCTAGCAAATGAGATAACTGGGTTCTAATCTAGTCAGTTTGTTTGGACTCAGAACCTCTTTTTCTCCCACTACATTATCATGCCTCTCTACTTCCAGTTGGTTTACCTCTTAATCATAATATTAAGTTAATGCCACTTAACCTCTGTATTTCATAGGTTGCAGGCTACCCTCAAAACAAAGAAACATAAAACACATCAGCTCAAATAAGAGAGGAACTCCTTTCCTCTTAGTTAGCAATCACGTGTGGGTAGGCAGACTGCACTTTATGAGATCACAAAGGGATGCTGGCTTGTAGAAAGTCTCTACAGTCCTCAACATGGGAAGCTAATCCCATGGAATGCTAGATTATGGTAGTTGTTACATTCCTCACCACTTTTTTTTTTCTTTCAGAGACAAGGAAACAAAAGAAGCCCAGAGTAGTGCCTTCAGCTTATGGAGATATCTAGAAAGTTATAAGGCTCATTTTCTCTCATATCCAATCTGCCTGAACATGAACATCTGATCACATCTATCTGAAAGTCGTGGTGAACAATGTTGTCACTAGCTGAGTAGCTATACATGCAGCTAAAACTCAGGAAGTCTCATAAGTAAGAGTAGAGAATAGTATAGATTCATGAGTCAGGTGTCTGTCTCTACTTTTGACTCTAACTGTCAATTTGTTTTGTTTTGTTTGCATTTTCTTGTTCCTTTATACAAATTCTAGGTAGTGTTACTCCTGATTAACCATTGGATTAGCTTTCCCATAGCAAGTAACTTCCCCTAGATGCGATGGGAATAACTAAAGGACAAGGCAGAGTCAGTCATATTTCATATGAAATATGAATATTTTTGTATTCAGTGCTAACAGAATAAGAAGGGAGTGGAAGGTGAAGAGATTGTTTATTAAATATGAATTTCTAATCAAAATTGACTGCTAACATAATCAGTCTTTTGTTAATGAGAAAGTCTCTACTAGCTGAGGAAGTGGCTTAGATCAGAGTGATACTTTCAGTTAGAATTCTGAACATTTTCTATGAAGTGGGTACTAGCAGAGTTACTTTTTTTTCCATTTATATTGAAGTTTTACAATTTTGTTTTTTACATGAGAGGCTTGGACTAAAGTTTTTAAACTTCTGAAATATAGAATTAAGTTACCTGGCAATTAGGATATATACATACATATACATATATATCCTTGAACCGTTCTTCTTTTGGAGATGTTACTTTATTTTGTTAAAACTTAAAAACAAAAGTAGAAGATGAGAGCATTGTTTTAATAAGGCATCCTTATGTAGGTGAATGCATATTTGTGGATATGATATTGTGTGTGTGTGACTCTCTTGCTTATAAGGTTCTTTATGATAATTACTTTCAGTCTCCAAATAATGTATTATTATGGGTCTAAAGGGTGAGAGAAGGATATACAGAAATTTCTGAGTCTTCCATTTACAGTATACATATTTAATAAAAGCAATTGTGCTAGAATACTTATTTTCAGTTTTTTCTGGGTATTTGTTTTATTTATCTGTATTTTAAGCTATAAACTCTGTAAGATCTCAAAAACTTAACCGTTTACAAAGTAAACTATTACGGAAGACATCGATTGACTAGATTCAGAACTCCCAATATAGAAATTCCCATCACTTTTATGTAACATTCAGAATTGTCTCTTGTGTATTGACCCTGAAATCACTTCTGGATTCTTAAGTATATCAAATATGTAGAAAGGTCCATATTTAATATGATGCAAATGAGAAATGGTTCCAAATTGAGAGACTCAAATCCCTAGGAAGACAGTGAAACTGAACATGTTTATTAGACATTTCTGGGCATTTTGTTTATTTGGAAATATATGTTGTAGGATAGATAAACATTCTTTTGCAGGCTATGCTACAATTGCAGAGGGTTTGGTGCCACAATGATAAGGTTCACCTTAACTTTGCTATCTGGAAAACTAAGATTTTTCTATGTCATATATCTCCACAAAATATCTCCTACTTATCACCTAGTTATACAGTAACTGCAAGACTTAATGATGCACATTGGTTTTATTCCATAAGTTTAAGATGATAATGTTCCAATTTAGATATAAGCCCATGCTCTGTTGACTTATGAAGAATCAATTGGAAAGTAAGTGGTCCATATCCTAATTTCTTATAACTGAAAATGAATTTGGTTCAGTACCTTCTTTTTCTACCACAGGGAAAATACAGATACTCACCATCTCTCTCATGTGAGAAATATGTTCTAATTTTTGAATCCCAAGGGTATTATGGAAATTTTGTCCCTTGAAGTCATAGTTTGACCCAATTAGAATATGAAAATGATTAATTCACTTACAATTTAAAAGATGTAAAACTGGGTTGTTATCACAGTAACACCATTCTAAGATATGCACCAATTTTATATAGCATGATAAATCAAGTGTTGGATATTTGAAACCAAACTTCATTAATTTCAGTTTTCATTTTCCTTTGAGTGTCATGCATAGCTATTAATCTGAGATCTAAATGTAAAGATTTTCATAAATTTTTCCTTCTAGAACTTCTCCTAAGTGAACAACAAATTTAAATCCTCTATATATTAGATTTTCTTTCAAATTGAAAGAGTATAATTTTTTAACTTTATGTAGATGAAATTATTAAATTGTTGCAAACATATACACTTTGGGACTACTATTTATCATTTGGTTTAAAACCAAATTTAATTTATTTCAACAATATCTTTAAAATATATATCTAGAATTCAATGACCTAGCAAACTTTTAAGGAAAATTTCTGTCTCAAAAAGTACAGTAGAATTTACTGCTCAAAAGTTACTGGATTAATCTTTCTAGTGGATATGAGAAAATTGTGTTTTATCTCAGACAATTAACAAAATTTATATGGTTTTACTAATATAATAGCTCACCAGGAATGGATTCTCTATATTATGGAATTTGGAATTCGTTTTCCTATAAGATCTTGTCAGATGCAGTGATTTTCTTGCCATTCACTAGGAGTCAATTACAAAAGATTTTGATGCCTATCATACTTCGGAGAAGTTAAGTGAACTGAAAGAAGTCAGATCACAGTGATAAACTATATTCTGTTTGCTTCAAAAGAGATTAGGAAAGGAGAATTGTCTGCACCAAAGCACTGTGAGACAGATATGGATCCACCTTTTCTAGGTAATAAGAAGTATATTATGATAGAATAGGCTTAAAATGCAAATAAATAGTAATTCATAAATTTGTATAATATATTGTTATTGACATTTTTCCTAAATCAGTCATACCGCTTTCCTTTCACTAGACCAATAGTTTCTGCATTCTGGTATACAGCATCCATTTTAAAACCCTGGTATTATCAGTATTTTTTAACACCCTCAACTCAATAATAAAGAATGGAATATGCAACATACTCTTTTGACATTTTACATGTTTTTAATTTTTCTACAACTTTGAAATATAGAATTTAATAGTTTGAACACAATAAAGAGTAACTAATTATCAGAAATAAGAAATTTATAATACTGACTTTGATGGACTGAGAAATTGGATGAAAATACCTATTCTAAACAGAAAAGGTCTATCAATGAATGTATCTATATGTTCTTCAGAATTCAGAAATTGAATTTACTTAACAATCTTATCCTAGGTCATACAGTTCTTCAAAATTTTCCAGCGTTGGAAAAACAGCCACCCTACTATTCTATACATGTCTTTTACCTCATTACAGCATCCATCTATGTCCTGTGACACTGTAAATTTTTTCTGTCACTATCTTTCATGGACAGACATGGAAGATCTTTAATCATGTCAGGAAAACAGAGCAAGTTATCTAATATTACAATGATCTCATTAGCAATTAAATAATATTAGTAGATTAGAAGGAATGCCATGGCAAATAATAAGGAAAAAAGATAAAACAAATTCTTTATTTGATTTTAGTTCCCACATAGAAATTCATGTTTAATAGTGTGATTTTCCACAAAACTATCTGTAGCATGCAAGCTTTGTCCAATAAGACAGGCAAACTACTTCTTTGCATTGAACAAAAGAATTTACTCAGTAAATTCAAATTATAAAAAATTTTCAAAATACATTACAAAATATATGATCAGAGACTTTGCTTGAGTGGCCATTTCCACTGAAAGAAAACCTAGAACTAAAGAAAAACTTTCTGTTACAAACATTAGAGTCCATATTCATGGGTTGTCTCCATAATGGCTACTCTTCCAAGGAACATAATGTATCTATTTCTGCATCCTTTATTGTAACTCATGTGGTATATCTCTCACCTAAAATAATATTGATTCAAAGTTATGAATATTGTATCTATATGAAAAACATATTTCACAAAGTCTCAGTCAACCTGTGTGATATATTTGAAATCATGATCCAAATCCTTGGCAATTATTGCCCGTGAAATAAATAATACATGTATATATGGAATAACTTTGATGTATATACTTTGAATGATATCTTCATCCTCTTGATTACTCTAGGAAATGTGAATAATCTAAAAGTATCAGAAGTAGGGGCGCCTGGGTGGCTTAGTTGGTTAGGCGTCCGACTTTCGCTTAGGTCATGATCTTGCGGTTCGTGGATTCGAGCCCCGTGTCGGGCTCTGTGCTGACTGCCAGCTCAGAGCCTGGAGCCTGTTTCAGATTCTGTGCCTCCCTCTCTCTCTGACCCTCCCCTGCTCACGCTGTATCTCTCTCCTAGAAATAAATAAAACAAAAAAAAATTTTTTTAAATAAAAAAATAAAAGTATCAGAAGTGAAAAGACATTATAGATTTTAATTTTCATTTTGTTTTCTTTTTATTGTTGAAATGTATTTCACAAAGGTAAGTAATGCCCCCTTTTAGAGTGCTTATGTTGTTGGGAATGTGAACTGGTATGGCCATTATGGATAATAGTCTGGAACTTCCCCAAGAATGAAATTTAGAATTACCATGTGATCCAGCAATTATACTTCTGGATATATAGCCAAAGAAAATTAAATCACTATCTGAAAGAGATATCCTATTCTCATGTTTATTGAGACATTTTTCATGATATCCAAAGAATAGAAACAACCTAAGTGTCTTTTGGTAGATAAATGATATAGATAAATGAATATAGAAAGTGAATAAAATCCAGCCATTTGCAACAACATTGATGAATTGGAAGGGCATTAAGGTAAGTGAAATAAGCCAGACAGAAAAGACAAATACTTCACAATATCACCTATATACGAAATCTTGATTGATTGATTGATTGATTGATAAATAAATAAATTTAAACTTGAAATTGTGGTTGCCAGGAGATGCGGGAGACAGAGTGAGGATGGTAAAAGGACATAAACTTTCAGTTATAATATGAGTAAGATCTGATGATCTAATGTATAACATGGTAACTAGCTGATAATACTGTATCATACAATAAAAATGTGCTAAAAGAGTAGATCTTAAGCATTCATGTCCCTAAAAAGATAATTCATATAACTATGTGAAGTGATGGGTGTATTTATTAACTTGATTGTTAGAAACTTTTCATAATGCATACATATATCAAATCATAATGTTGTGCACTTTAAATATATTACAATTTTGTCAATTATACTTTATTATAGGTGGAAAAAATGTCCCTTTATTTTGTTTTAGCAGTGTGTTATTGAAGATTGAATGAAAACAGAAAATTTTGTAAATTAAAGCTTAATCTATGGACACTTTTCTCAAATGTTCTTAATTTGTGTAAACAAATTGTTTTACAAATCGCAGGTATGTAGACAATATGAAAGAGATATCATGAAGCTATTATTTTGATTTTTAAAAATCTAAATAAGTGCTTAAAATTTCATAAATTAATAATACAACAAGTTTCAATTTCACCAAAACTATGCAGCTACTTTTATAGATTATAAAAGTATATATTAATTTCCTAAAGTTTCTTTCACATAATAATTTAATAGGCAGTATGGTACACTTTTGGAAACTTGAGCCACTTATAGATTATTGAGTAAATTAAATACATTTGGCACAGACATTTTGTATTAGTTATCTTTATTTTATTTCTGATCTTTCCGGCGACACCTTTACAGCATAATATTGCAGAATATAGAATTAGAAGCATTCTTCTTAGCTAAACTCTTCTCTGTTGCTTGATTGAAAAACTCTCTTGATGGTTTAATTTCAGAGTTGATATTCATAATTTTAAGTGTAATTTACTGCTCCTCATGAAATAATAAAAGCAAATGCTAGATAATACACGGGTGTTTTATCAGATAAAAGTATAGAAATGACACAAACTTAAGTTCTAATTCAAACACTCTTATATATGTGTCACTTTGATCAATGGTTTAATCATATCAAGCCTCGGTTTCTAAATATTAAAATAAAGATAATATTTATCCTATCAAGCTTATTTTGTCATGATACAATGAAACAGTTTTTATAAATTCTAAAATTCTATGTGCATGTAAAATTAATACAGAAAATCTTCCAAAAGGAAAAACAACATCATAAGTAAATTGACTTTAAACATTTGTAAAGCCTCAAGCAGCAAATTTACCAAGGATAAAAAGCATAAAGACTGCCTGATCTTAGCTGCTTTTACAGAATTGTTTGTCTCAGTTTGATTTGGTATTTTGATTGAGGGCCTGTATTAGAATAATTGAAGTGGAAACGGTGTGATGTTATTTATACAAGAAATATTAATGGGAAATTTGATTAAGTGTGTATACAGCAAGGTAAGGAAGAGCCACAACTGACATTCATTCATTCATTTATGTTTTTAACATGGTTGTGCTTTTGGCCAAAATAAAGCAGCAGAAAAAAAGATGGTTGAGAATTATAGAAATGAATGGTGTCTGACAAATGGCTATTTACATGATGGTACTGAAGGTAATAAAATGTGACTCTTAAAGAGTCCATTATAGAATCATGCCTATAGTTGGAAAGAGCTCAGAACTGAAAAGTATGATTTCAAAAATCATATATGTAGAGGTTATACTTCTTTTTATGAGCGGAGTTAGTTTTATAAACCATGTAAAAATTATTAAGTGGGAAGTACATAGAGAGAAGACAATAAAGCCAATGACAGATTCAAATTGAATTAGAAGATACAAAAGAAAAAGAGATATAGTAGAAGAATTCACTGACTATCTTGAAAGGGTAAGACAAAATCCAGGAAACTGGAAACAAAAAGGCATTTCAAAATAATGGAGTTAATGGAAAATTTAAATTTCAAAATACTGTAAAACTACTTAACAGTCTGTTATCATATTGAACATTTTATATTTAAGAATATCTGTTAACTGAATTATGTCTAATTGAATTGGAGATAATAATATCACTAAAATATAACTTAAGAAAGTTATTTCAAATAGAGGATGATGGTAGTGGAAGTGTCTTGAGTTTTAATCATTTCATGAAGGATAAAAAAACCCATTAAATTTCTTTGCTAATTGATAATGAACTGGAAGTAAGTAAAGGTTTTTCTACTTTTTAAAATGCAGGGGTGCCTGGGTGGCTTAGTTGATTAAGTGAATGACTTTGGCTCAGGTCGTGATCTCACGGTTCATGAGTTAGGGCCCCACATCAGGCTCTGTGCTGACAGCTTAGAGCCTGGAGCCTGTTTCAGAATCTGTTTCTCCCTCGTCTGCCCTTCCCCTGCTCATGCTCTGTCTCTCTCTCTCTCTCACTCTCTCTCACTCTTTCTCTCAAAAATAAGTACAAACGTTTAAAACTTAAATTAATTAAAATGTAGTCATTGTAGAAAATATTATTTACTTTATGCAGGATTTTTAAGAGAAAATCAATAGCTTCATTTTAATGTGCTATTCATTTGCTTAACCAAGGTATGTTAATCACCACTCTGTGTCTATTTCTTGAGTTTATTTACTTTCCTCCTATTTCATAGTATATAATAAAGAGAAAGACTAGAAAAGTAAACCAATACAAAGATATTTGTCAATTCTTGTAAATGCTATAAAGGAAAAAACATAGTAGGCATTATTTTACATTAATCCATCTAGGAAGGCCTCTTTAAAGAAATATTTAAGGTAATACTTCAAATATGAAACATAGAGATTTATTGGCCTCATTTAAGACAATAATCCTATTGGATTAGGATTAGGGCAGGGCTTAAGTAAAAGTCCAACAGACTAAAATAAGTTTCATTGCCTAAATAAGTGAAAATATTTTTCTCTCTTATAAAAGAAACCTGGGGATAGTCAGCCCAGAACTGATGTGGTACATTTTTATTATCAGGTACTCAGATCCTTGTCATTTTGCAGAGCCATCTTGCTTATATAGCTTTTATTCTTAAAGAATTTTTTGGTTTAGCCTTAGATGACCTCTGGATTACCAACCACCAAGTCCATATTCTAGGCAGGAAGCAGGAGGAAAGGCCAAAAAGAAGAATCAGCACTATTTAAAATAATCTGCCTTTATCTCACTGCATTCTCCCCACCTCAATCCGATGAAGAAGTGATAAATGTGGCTTTATAACTAGGCACACTGTCCTACCCAATGTATAGATTCTGTTCCTCAGATCAAAGGAAAGAATTAGTGAATAGAGAGCTGGCTCTCTCCACCATTGTATTATTATGCATTCAAGTTAAGAATACACCATTGAGAGGCTTAGACTTAGAGAGATTAGGTTATTTATATAAAGTCAAATACTTAAGAAAAGTATTGGATATCTTTCTTTTAGAAATTGCCTTATACCCATTTTATCTCTCTATCAAGATAAACTATTACCTAATAAAGACTATCAATTTATGCTGGATTTATTCCACAACTTATTCAACAATTTCAACAGTTTATGCTGTATTTCTTGGGTTTTTTGTTTGTTTGTTAGTTTGCTTGCTTGCTTGCTTGTTTTTTCCTGAGAGAGAGACAGCATGAGCAGGGAAGGGTCAGAGAGAAAGGGAGATACAGAATCTGAAGCAGGCTCCAGACTCTGAGCTAGCTGTCAGCATAGAGCCCGACGTGGGGCTCAAACCCATGAACTGTGAGATCATGACCTGAGCTGAAGTTGTATGCTTAACTGACTGAGCCATACAGGTATCCCTATGCTAGATTTCTAACTGGTCATCCATAAAAAAAATCCTTAGTTCTATGTTGATCACATTATTCCTTTACTGTCCTATACAAACACACACAAACATACATACACACATAAAAATGCACACGTTCACACACATGAACAATGGCTCGGTATTTTCCATGAACTGAATTTGAATATCTTTGTCTTATTTTCAAGACCCTTCGTCATCATATTTGGAATCAGCTCCTTACAGTAACAATCATTAAATCTATGATCTGTATTCTGTTTCTTTTACTTGTTTAAAGATTATAATTTTTATTACTTGGCATAGCTACAATCCTAAAAGCTCTATATATTTTCTCTAACTATGTAAATTATTCTTGAAATCGACTTTTGCAACAGTTTATACTAACTGCATTAATTTTTTAAAAAAATGCTGTGGTAAATTGTTTCCTACCAGCTAAAAGACAAGAATTCTGAAAAGAGTCATTTTATTATACTGCTTTGTAGTCACCTGGCACCTGCCACAACAAAGAATACATAGTATTATTATTATTTTTATTATAGTTTATTGTCAAGTTGATTTCCAAATAACACCCAGTGCTCACCCCAACAAGTGCCTCCCTCCATGTCCATCACCCATTTTCCCCTCTCTCCCACCCCCATCATCCCTCAGTTTGTTCTCAGAATTCAAGAGTCTCTTATGGTTTACCTCCTTCCTTCTCCTCAACTATTTTTCCCCTCCCCCTCCCCTATGGTCCTCTGGTAAGTTTCTCCTCTTTCACATATGAGTGAAAACATCTGGTATCTGTTTTTCTCTGCCTGACTTATTTCACTTAGCATAATACCCTTGAATTCCATCCACATTGCTACAAATGGCCAGGTATTCTTTCTCATTGCCATGTAGTATTCCATTGTATAGATAAGCCACAACCTCTTCTTTTTTTCTTAAGTAGTTTTTTGTCAAGTTGGTTTCCATATAGCACCCAGTGTTCATCCCAACAAGTGCCCTCCTCCATGCCCATCACCAGCCTTCCCCTCTTCCCTACCCCCATCAGCTCTCGGTTTGTTCTCAGAATTCAAGAGTCTCATGGTTTGCCTCCCATCCACTCCCCAACTATTTTTCCCCTTCTTCTCCCCCATGGTCCTCTGTTAAATTCCTCCTAATCCACCTATACATGCAAACATATGGTGTCTGTCCTTCTCTGCCTGACCTATTTCACTCAGCTTAACACCCTCTGGTTCCATCCATGTTGCTACACATGGCCAGATTTCATTCTTTCTCATTGCCATGTAGTATTCCATTGTATAAATATACCACATCTTCTTGATCCATTTGTCAGTTGTTGGACACAGGCTCTTTCCATGTTTTGGCTATTGTTGAGAGTGCTGCTATGAACATTGGTGTACAAGTGCCCCTATGCCTCAGGACTCCTGTATCCTTTGGGAAAATTCCTAGCAGTGCTATTGCTGGGTCATAGGGGAGTTCTATTGTTAATTTTTTGAGGAACCTCCACACTGCTTTCCAGAGGGGCTGCACCAGTTTACATTCCTACCAACAGAGTAGGGAGGGTGCCCGTTTCTCCACATCCTCCCCAGCATCTGTAGTCTCCTGATTTGTTCATTTTATCTATTCTGACCAGCATGAGGTGGTATCTCAGTGTGGTTTTGATTTGTATTTCCCTGATGATGAGGGATGCTGAGCATCATTTCATGTGTCTGTAGGCCATCTGGATGTCCTCTTTGAAGAATTGTCTGTTCATGCCTTCTGCCCATTTCTTCACTGGATTGTTTGTTTTTCGGGTATGGAATTTGGTAAGTTCCTTATAGAGTTTGGTACTAGCCCTTTATCTGATATGTCATTTGCAACTATCTTTTCCCATTCCATCTGTTGCCTATTAGTTTTATTGTTTCCTTTGCCGTGCAGAAGCTTTTTATCTTGATGAGATCCCAATAGTTCATTTTTGCTCTTGATTCCCTTGCCTTTGGGGATGTGCCAAGTAAGAAATTGCTGCGGTTGAGGCCAAGGAGGTTGTTTCCTGCGTTCTCCTCTAGGGTTTTGATGGTTTCCTGTCTCACATTCAGGCTCTTTATCCATTTTGAGTTCATTCTTGTGTATGGTGTGAGACAGTGATCTAATTTCATTCTTCTGCATGTTGCTGTCCAGTTCTTCCAGCACCATCTGTTAAAAAAGCTGTCTTTTTTTTTCCATTGGATGTACTCTTTCCCCGTTTCATCAAAGATTATTTGGCCATACATATGTGGGTCAATTCTGAGTTCCCTATTCTATTCAATTGGTCTGTGTGTCTGTTTTTGTGCCACACATCTTCTTGATCCATTTGTCAGTTGATGGAAACTTAGGATCTTTCCATGATTTGACTATTATTGAAAATGCTGCTATGAGCATTGGAGTACATGTGCCCGTATGCCTCGTCACTCCTGTATCCCTTGGGTAAATTCCTAGCAGTGCTATTGCTGTGTCGTAGGGGAGTTCTGTTGTCAATTTTTTGAGTAACCTCCACACTGTTTTCCAGAGCAGCTTACATAGAATTATTTTTTGATTGTTGACTTTTGCTTGCTTTCTTAATCATTTTATTTACTCATATTAGTGTTAACCTTCAATATCTATGTTTCTAAATTTGTATGATTATAATATCTTTTTGAATTAAAAAATATTGCTTTCTAATGGTAGATTTTAGTTCATTAAAGACACCTACCAGAGCTTTGTAAGAATGGATGGTTGAGTTCCTTGGAAAGCTTTTATTATAAATAACAACACTATATCAATTTAATTTATTGTTTTCCAACTAGGTCTGCATTAGCAGAGTAAAATTTATGTATGTCCATATCATAGTTCCAGTTTTATGTATGCAAGCATACTTCTGTCATTCAAGATTGGAAAATTCTTGTCTCAACAGAGATTTGTTAAACTATGACATTTAATAATAAGCAGTTACACATGTTCATGAGGTGCATATCTACCATATGAGCAATAAAAATTATGAATATCTATAATGGAAATACCAAGTATACTCATAAGCATTTTTCCTTCACTATCTTTTCTCTGTCTATATGAAAGATAAACACAACCTGGTATACTACATCGGTGTACATGCATTATATGCATATATATGCACACATACATACATATATACACACATATGAATATATTTATAAACCTCAAAAGAAATTTGAGAAATATATATATTATATATATTATATATAACCTCAATAATAAATTTGTTGACTGATGTTAGTGTATCAGAATAGTTATTTCACATAATCATGATTTGGGAGAAATTATGCTTAGGAAAACTATTTCAACTATTGGACATATGCTTGGGGATTAGAAAGATTGTGGATTTCTGCCAATGTGCTATAGTCTTTATTTTCATAAACATGTCGTGTGCACATATTATGTGTCAGACATTTTTTTAAGTTGCTTTTATTTTGTCCTATGATATAGCTGGTTTAATAAAAAAATTATTACATTTATCAGGAAATCAACTTTTGAAGTTGTGAGATGTTTTAAATGAAAATAGTTTTTAAACACGAGAGCCTCAGAAATTGCTTTTACGTTACCTGAGTACTCTCCTAGACCCATCTCTTGCATGACTGTTTATCACTGACGTTGTGGGCAGGAGGTTAATTGTAATTGCACGGTCACCTGGACTATCCTATAATTTGAAGTAGAGTCCCTCTGCTGTGCTGGGCTCAGCAGTATATTATTTTCAAGCATTAGTGCCAGGATGCTCTTTAAATCAGCTATGGAACTGGGGAAGGAGTGATTTACGTTCTCCATTTACTGCTCTCTTCTTGCTGTCCGCTTCAGGCCACTTTCCTGTGAATAGCAGAATGTGAACAGAATTAAAATTCAGATAAAACCAAAGATGGGAAAAATAACATGAAACAAAAAGAAATGAATGTAATCCCTGCTCTGCATATTTGTTGAGAAGTATGCAGCATATAAATCACTGGGTATCTTGAACTACTTTTTCTCTCTTGAATATTCTTAAATTAAACATTAAAATATGGAGTTTAATGAATGTGTGGCTGTACAGATTGAATTTCTACACTTGTTTGTTTTTTTAAACAGCAGGGGATACTGAAGATTTTTTATTTTATTTTAATTTTACTTTTTTAGTCTTAGAGATAAAAGCACAGAGGAGGAAATGACGTAACCACATTTCCTGTGCATAACATGTACTTGAGTAAATAGACTCTTTGAACTAAAATAATGATTTTTTAAAAGTTTTTGCTAAAATTAAAACTCATTATATTTTTCTTTATCCAATTTTCAATTAATAAAGTTAAATTTAGAAGCTACTCATTTCTTCAGTGGTGTTTTGGCTCACAGCACCTGATATTTTATCAACAAAATTATCTCTCACATAAGAAATGGTTTAGGAAACATATTTTGTATTCTTCACTTACTGGTCAAATGATTTCCTTTAAAGCTGACCATAGCTTAAACTTCTATCAATATAATAAAATAAATGAACAAATAAAACAAATGAACTAATAATACCCTTGAACATTTATTTAATTAACTAAAATCATTAAATGTAAGGATGCCCGGAACATTACTCCCTAACACATTCTAGTTTCAGCAAAGTTATCACTCTCATATTTTTATACCAAAAGATGTGAAATTATTGGTTGAAAATATAAGTCTGATTTTCCAAATAAATGATTTAGGTTTTGTTAGTTTGGTTTGGTTTGATCATTTTTTTCTTTAAAAAATAAAGTTGAGACACTACTTTTTATCCTAGATCCTAAACATTTCCAAAGGTAACATTATCCTGAAGTTATGCATTTTTTGTAATCACTGTGTATAATTGTGTGTATGTGTGTGGGGTGGGTGGATGTATCTCCAATATATAAAAATGTTTTGTGTATAATGTTTTGTTAGTTTCACAGAACGTGGGTAAATTGAAAATACCTCATGCACAATTTTACAGCTCTTTTTTCCTACCACTGTAATATTTCATAATTTATCCTTTTGATGAATAAAGATCCAATTTATTTTAATTTCATTGCAGTATAATATTCCACTATAGATCATTTCTCATTTTCTCATTATTGCAAGCAATAGCACAATAAACTCTTTAATGCATGGCTGTTGACACATATATAAATGTTTCTCTACTAGATATACATAGACATACATAGAGGGGGAATTTAGGCAAATATTGCTACATTTTTTTTTCCAAAGTGTGCTTGTTCTTAGGACTATCCACAAATTCTGTTTTTACCACTTGCTCACCAATTGTTGGGTAATATCAATATTTTGCATGGTTTGCAACCTGAGGTCTGCAGACTCATAGCTAAAATTCACATTTTCCCAACTGTACATGAGAGTGTACACAATTTTCATGTTTAGTCACAGTAGAGGTTTTTTCTCTTTTCCTTTCTGAAATTCCTGTTAATATATCTTTGAAATCTATCAACTGAATAAATTGTGAAGAATAAGATAAAGTAAAGAAAATGGGAGAGATTCTACCTTTATCTAAGAAAATTCAGTCATCTGATGCAGTTGGTATACGATTGATATGGCCTGCAAATAAACACTGTGACTTTCTTGGCATTTTAAGGACCTTAAATTAATATAAAAAAATCATGGTAATTTTATTTTCCTTACTGATATTGAACAATTGTAGATATGTATTCTACTAAGCAATTGCAGTTAACTTGTCTTCTTTTAGACTTTATAAGATACAATTACTTATAAGGTATAAAGTTCTAACAGCACACAAGAAATAAAATTATTTTTGGTTAAATGTCTGACTTTATTCAGCTCAGGTCATGATTTCGCTATTTGTGAATTCGAGCCCCGCATCCATCTCTGTGCTCCTTCCCTTGGGCTCGCTCTCTCTCTTTCTCTCAAAAATGAATAAACATTAAATAATTTTTAAAAAAGAAATAAAATTATTTTGAGAGCATCATAATTATATGAAATCAAGTTAGAGTTATGATCTACAGGTTGCTTTAATGCTTTGCTTCTGTGCCTGCCATTTAATTATAGCCAGCTTAAAGGGGCACTAAACCTCAAACTACTTTTTTAAAAATGAAATATAGTTGACATATTCGTTTTGCATGTACAACATAGTGATTTGATATTTATATACATTACGGAATGCACATCATGATAAATGTAGTTATCGTCTGTCACCACACAGCCGTTTATATATTATCTTTGACTATATTCCTGTGTGCTGTATTTTATATCCCTGTGACTTATTTATTTTATAATTGGAAGTTTGCGCCTCTTAATCTTACTTGTGTGTTTTCTCCTTTCTCCATCCCCTTCCGTTTGGCAACCATCAGTTTCTTCTTTGTATTTATGAGCTTGTCTCTATTTTGTTTTATTTGTTAAATACTAACCCACTTGAGAATGGATACTCTGTCTTACTCCTCTTCCTGTTCCTAGCACTTAGAACAGTCATATAGTGTGAGCATGCTGTCCTGGTGTGTCTGAGATGGTTACATTTCTCTCCCTTCTTGTTATATTTTTCACTTTCACAATTATTTCAACTCTGAAATGTTACCAGATAACCTATAACTTTTGATAAATGAAAAATAAAGATACTTATAATCAATTGAATACTTACTATTGACAAATATTGGGTTAGATACTGATATTGATGATGTGATTCATACGACAATTTAATGGGATATATCGTAGTATCATACTATATTTACAAGGCAATTGATATTCAGAGAGAGTAGTTTGTCTGATAACCTGAAAAATCAAGTTAAGTGAAGACCTACATCTCTGTAACTTCAATGCCTAATGTAGTACCCAACTACCAAAAGATTTCCAAAACATCTTTTTTTGGTGCCTGAGAGAAAGATGTAGAAGAACAGATTCTGAAAAATCTCATGGTACTTGTTTGAAGCAAAGAAATGAAGATATGCTATAGCTTTGATTATTCTTATACTACTCCTATATCGGTATATTTATGGTTTATTCATGCCAGGGGGCTCTCTTTGAAAAACTGATGACTGTGTGTGTTTTAGTAAGGTCATTGTGTTTTTATTTCTTTATGTGTTTCATTTGAGGAAGTCTGTACTCTTAAATGTGAACACTTTAAGGCAGAAATCACTGCTCTTTAGAGTATAGTAAATAGCTTTTCAGTGGTTCCAACGGGTGTAGTAGTTCACTTAAATGGGCCGCAGATGTGTATCTCTATAGTTTAAGAGCAGGAGGAGACTTGTAGCAAGCAGATTGATAACTGCTGTGGACAGAAGAAAAAATACATTATATGAAAATGTTCTCACCTAAGTATGAAAAGCTGTATATGAGATTCATGATAAAATTTACAGCTGTCATTTTAAATTATATTATTATCATTTCATAGCCCTGTGACAAAATAATCAATAACTTGAGAGTGAATGAATAAAATTACAATAAATTGTTTAATTTTTAAGCCACAATCATAAAGGTGACTTTTAAGATATATCATAGCATTACATGCCACATGGCCCTCCATTAATACAGCAGTTTCAAGTGATATCTAGTTAATAATCTTTTTAATAGATGGAAGATTACCTAATTATAAGCTTTAAAAATTCTTCTACTACCTTATAATATAGGTTCCCCTTAAAGCACAGGATAGATACTGTAATACTCTGCATGGAACTTAGGAGATGACATGGTATGGGGGATATTTTTAAGAAAGGAAAAAATTAGACATTGCCTCACACACACACACCATATACATATATGTATGTGTATATACACACATGTGTACTTCTATATGTGTATATATACTACTGAATTGTTGATATATAGCATTGCAGAGTAGAGCAGATCTTTCTTTGAAGGATTAGCTACTTTATTTATTTGTTTTGAAGGATTAGATACTTAAAACAAAAATTTTAAGAGCCTCTCCTTTGGTTTGTAGGAACAGCTAGTAGACATATTACTTATATACTCAGTGTTTCAGCTACCATACAAACCCCCCACCCCCAACCATTTGGAAAATATTAGTGAGAGTACTCAAAAAAAATTTATTCATTGACATAAAAAAGGCCAGGACTTTATTCAAAGTTAAGTACAATTGAAATTGCACAGCTTATAAAAGTCATAAAATGTTCTATATATGCATCTGCAAATACTTAATTTCCTTTACCTAGAGGTTATTTTATAATATGCTCTTTGGCTAATTCAAGCAAAATCTGACTGGCTCCAAACAGGAATGCTGAAATGCATACAATTTCAGCTTGGATCTTAGAAACTTAGAATTTGCATAGAAAATATAGATACAGATAATTAATTATAAAACTGAGCAAAGTGGTAAGTAGTATGTAAATGTATAGACTACAAATAACAGAGGAATACATGTCATTAGACTATAAAAGTGTAAGGCAAAAATAAAAGATCTCATGTGTTAAGAACTTAAAAGAATCACTTCTTTGTCTACCTAGTCATCTCTAGCTAAGTAAACAAAGCACAGTGTCCATTCTGTTCTCTAGATTTTGTCTCTAGATTCCCTCTCCTTTGACTCAGCTACTTTAAAATATTTTCTTTAAAACTTCCCCCATATGTATTTCAGTTTCACTGTGGCCAGTCAAAAATAGAATTAAAGAAAAATAATAGTGAAAGCAATGTAGACAATAAGATTTTTACATATGTTTACAAATTTGTTCAGAAGGAGAGACTAAGTTATTTCTATAGTCAATATTTAAATTATTTCTAGGCGTTTTGTAGTTTGATATCTACACCTAAGCTTTCAAAGGAGTTTGTGGCTGGGGCTTAGTCTTCACTCTTGTGGTATGAAAGTTGCACACCCACCCTTTTTCCCTTTCTTTTTTCTGGGTTAGGAAAAAGACTCCTTTGAACCTGAAACTTTGCCTGTAGGCATCCTGTGTATTCAAATCTTGTAGTGCTAGTTTTCTTTTTCTCAGGAGGAGCCAGAAGCAACTAAAAAAATCAAGAGGTATCTGAAAATTCAGCAAAACTATTTGGAATGTGCTTTTTATTATCTATGTAAAGCTGCAGTTCCACGTTGGTAACTCCTGGTTTCTGATATCCAAATAATTTCATAAAGGAAAAGATTGTGCAGCATCAGATTTGTAGATTCAATTTAAAACCGCTTTACTATTTGAACATTTGGTTATAAACTTCTTTTTCGTCACAAGGCAGAACAACTTTGTTTCTCTCATACGTCTCTTTTATCTCAGTTAGCTGGACATCTTGTCACTTACTATTTACAAAGGCTGACCGCCAAAGAACTATAAGAAAGTTAACCAGATCCCCACCATTACAATGGCAAAGACAGATGAAATATCAGGCCCAATGAAAGAGTACCCCCAATCTCTGTTTTCTTGCTTTGCTGGTTCTAAACATCATGCCAGTATTGACAGTATACAATTAGGAATTATTTTACATGAAGAACTATGCCACAAAGGAAGAATAAAGTTTTCTAATGCAATATTTATGAGCTTCTGAGAATAATATAATATGTTATATCATAATATAATATGTTATACTCTTCTATAATATGTTATATACTGTATCATATATCATATTAAACATACATTTCAATTATATGTATAGTATTAGCAATTGCTTACTATATTAATAATAATAATATATAATATGTACATAGTAGTAGTCTACGGATAGTCTGTGATTAAATATTAAGATGGGAAAGATAGAGTATGGAAAAAAAATGAAATATACTGACTGGTCTTAAATTAACAGTCACCTGTTACTTTTCCCTTATACCCTTTGGCTCTTGTTGATAATGCTTTTTAGACTCCCTCGGTATACTTTCAAGCCCCAGGATGTCACTTATAGTGAGTGATTTAAAATAAAATATGTAATGTGAGACTACCTTATTCAGACTATTGTGTAAATTACATTGAATTATTTCAGCTGAAGTGAATTGGATGACTAGGAAATAGAAGTGAAGAATTACTGAAGGACAGATCACACAGCCTGTGTGAGGAAAGGCTCATGGGTAGATGGTGGTATGTGACACGAACAACCTTAAGTCAATCATGAACTAAACTAGTGCCTCTGCCGGTTCTGTTACACTGATTTAAAATATTATGTCATTCACATATCTGTGCTCAGGAAGCACAGAGGTTTCTGTAATGTAAATACTGAATGTATTGGATGACACTTTAAACCTGTTCTGTGTTAATCACAGAGCCCCTATGTTATTTAAAAATCTGCTTGCAAGTCTCAGTACTCTGGATAGCTAATTTTAATGACAGAGAAGATTTGGAGAAGGGTCAGAATTGCTCTTTTAATTATATTTAAATACAGAGAAATCTTTTGCTTGCTAGTATAAAAGGTAGATGAAAATGATAAGGAAAATGATAAGGAAAGTGTGAGAGAGTGTTAACTTTGAGGTGACCTTGATAATATGTATATTTATATAGTTCATTTACAATTAGTAATTACTTAGAAGACCCAGCAGACCAGGGAGGAAGCAGAAAATCCCCATCCTATAATATGCTTTAAGAATTGGGAAACAAAAGAATCAGAGCCTCCATGGAAGATACAGAACACAGTAGAAGCAGGACTAGGACACACCTCAGATTTTTCAGGACCTCTAGCAAATTTAAATCAATTAGTGAGTTCTTAGACCCTTTCCTTTTGGTTTAAGTTTCAAAGGTGTGTGTTGTGAGCATTATAGCTATGTGTTACCTAAAAATAATTTTTAGACAGACTATGAAATTTAAGATGGAGGAAAAAGTTAAGTTTTATTATGATTTTCAGAATCAGAACTTCCCAAATCAGTCTTCAGCAGCTCTAAATCTGAGATGCTTAGTGGGCTGTACAGATGCTGCCATATATGCTGCAGGCTAGTACTTTATAACATGGTTATAGCAGGCAGTGGGAAACGGATTCATCAGGGTGAGGATGGTGGCTGGGCTACATAAAGAAAATGAAGGAAAATGTTTGCTTTTGCTTCCCTAATGGGCAAACATAAGCAACAGTGTCTCTCAAATAATTAAGAGCAGACGAGTTTAGGTTTGACATTTCTATAACACTTATTTCAGAAGCTCAGCTTTCCTTAATTTGAGTAGAAACTTATATTTTAAAAAATGCAGGGGCACCTGGGTGCCTCAATCACTTGAGCTTCTGACTTGATTTTGGCTCAATTCACAATCTCTATGTTCGTGGGATGCAGCCCCAGGTCAGGCTCTTGGCTGACAGTGCAGAGCCTGCTTGGGATTCTCTCTCCTCTCTCTTTGCCACTCCCTATTCAGATCTGTGTATGCACATTCTCTCTCTGTCTCTCTGTCTAAAATAAATAAATAAATAAATAAATAAAAATAAATAAATAAATATTTTTTTAAATGTAGATGTAAATGGTAAAATACAATATAGTGCATTCTTGGCTATGAAACAAAAACTTATATTTCAGGTCTCATCTTGCCTATTTACTTTCAAAGGTAACATGGTATGTAGAGTGAATAACATTATATTATATAATTGAAATTTGCTGAGAGAATAGAACTTAAATAGTCTCAAAAATGAATGAATGAATAAATGGATGAGTGGCTAGATAGGAAGATAGATGATAGAGAGAGAGAGAGAGAGAGGGAAAGATAGAGGTGCCTGAATGGTCAGTCTGTTGAGAATCTGACTTGGTTTAAGCTCAGGTCATGATAACAAGGTCATGAGATGGAGTCCTGCATAGGGCTCTGCACTAAGTATGGAGCCTGGTTAAGGTTCTTTCTTTCCTTTTGCCTCTTTCCCTGCTTGCACTCTCTCTCTCTCTAAAAATTAAGAAAAATAAATAAACAAATACATAAATATATAAAAATATAAATAAGATATCATGAGAGATCTGGGAGCAGTCACTGTGGGAAATAAAACCTGCCACAGAAAGAAAGGTCTAGAAAATCCAGTGAAAAACAAAGGGACACTTACCTCAATAGCAGCCCATTGGTAGGAGAGCATGTGAAATAGCTAACCATTACCACTGGACAATTAGTGTCATCAGGAAAAAAATCATGTTTTCTTAGAGCAACAAGTAAAGGGAATATGAAAAGAGATTGAGGATATGGGAGAGTTTGCTTATAATTTGAAATAGACCAAGAATCACAATAGTAGATTTTCAGAAATTATGGAAGTAAAGATTATGGGATCAGTAAAAGGGAGAAGGTACAGAGTTATATTGAGATGATTCATGTGACATGAGATGAAATGGTAGGTAAAATATGGTGATATATGTAAAGCACTGGGATATATATCAGCATTCATTAAATGAGTATTGATTTTGTTTTTGTGGATAAATATAGGAAGTGATTTCCTGCTGATTTTTTTTATTCTCATGAGCAAAATTATAATACATGTTAAAATGATTTTAAAAACCAGACAAAGATTAATTATTGAGATACGTTTCCAAAAATTTTAACTGGTGGACAGTTGATTCAGTTGATCCCTGTTTTGGGGCATCGTTTCAGTTACGTTAAAGAAAACCAACACAAAAAGTATAAGATTTAGAAGTGTCTAGACATCTTTATGTGAAATACTCCACTAGAAAATATGATTTATTATAATTAGGAGTGATTTCATTTCAACTATAGGTACCAAATATGTCTGAAGAATAGTTTATAAAAAGTAAAAACTTCTTACCATTTGTGTGCTTACGTGAATGAAAAATCTATCAGGAATATTTAGTTGTTTCTTTAAAACATTTGTAAATTCTTATTACTTTAGACCAGAGCCCTAAAATGTGGGTAGAGCAAACACATATGACATAAATCATCAAAATAAGTTCTCCCAAATGTCATATTTCTTAACCACAAATTACTCCAATTGTCTAAACCACATCATAATTTGAGAATCCCTCTTTCTCTTCAGGCTCAGAGCCAAATCTGTATGGCATGCTTCATCATAGGACTAAAGGCACTCTGTTCTAATAAACCATCACACATCTGGCTTTGGAAAACTAGAGATTTTTTCCCCCTAAATTCTGTCATTAGATTCTTAATATTTTCATACAGGATAGAATTTGAAAACGTTAGGTGTATTCATTTATGTTTCATGTTCTTGATATGTTGGATTAATGATTCATTGCAAATACTATATATAAACATTACAGCCTTTATATTTAAAATGTCTATTAGCATATTTATTAAACCTATTATAGTTCATGACATATTTATTTTCTCTGTATGTTCACTTATCACTAGCAATACCATGCTTACAGATATCTTAGATGTTCTTAATAGTAACATATTAATGATAGGTTTAGTGCATTTTAATAAGAAGCTTTAAGTATTGTGACATAATGACTGCTTTCCCAAAAATAACTTTTATTTTTATCCCTGTCAATTTCCACCATAAATTTTTACAAAAATGCCATGAATGGGGAGCCTGGTTTAACATCAGCCAGTTAAGCATCCAATTCTTGATTTCTTTGGCTCAGGTCATGATTTCACGATTCGTGAGTTCAAGCCCCGTATCAGGCTGCACACTGACAATGCAGAGCCTGCTTGGGATTCTCTCTCTCTCCCTCTCTTTCTGCCCCTGCCCCATTTTCTCTCTTTCTCAAATTAAATAAATAAACTTTTTTAAATGCCATGATGAGCTGAAGAGAAGCTTACAATTTTAAAGAGAAAAAAATAAATCCCCTCAGATAATTTAAGATATTATTTAGTTTTGGCTATCTCTGAATAAAATTTGTAAAAGTGCAAAGCCAGCTGACACTTGGTCCAACTGAGTGTAGATTTTCCTTCATAAAACAAAAAGTGCGGGAGAGAAAGTGGGGTCAAGAGTCTTCCTGAGTAAGAAGGCTAATGGAGTCAGAATCCTTTCTAGGACAAAGAGGATGTAAAGGATAATTGGGGGACAGACTTTTAATTTAACAGAGCTGAGATTCTCAGCTCAGCTTTTGAGTATGTTTCAGTAGTAAACATGATTTAAGTGTAAAATAAACATGATAGTATTTACCTCAATAGATTTCTTGAGAGTTTTAACTGAGGAAATGAACTTAAAATGTCATAGTAAATCACTCAGAATTCTAAAGGCACAAAATTAATAAATAAACAGCTAAAAGCTATCTGTTGAGTCTCTTGGTAGTATCTTCATGTCCTAAGCACCCAGGCAAAGACAACCAACAGTGCTTGGAATTTTGTGTGTTGGATATTGAGTGTGAAGGGCCATGGTCTCTTCTTCATTAATACTCTTCCCCATGGAGGTTTTCTTCAGTCTTATGGCCTTAAATACTCACTCACTCTGGGCTCACTCTAGCCCAGACTTCTCTCTTAAATTCCAGACTCATTTATTCAGCTGTGTAGTTGATATAGCTACCTGAATTTCTCATACATCATATATGTAATATGTGTAAAACTGAATTCCCTATCTTCTCCTGAAAACCTGTACTACCTACAAACTTCTCCATATCACATGAGGGCAATTTCATCCTTTTTAGTTTCTCAAATCATGCTTTACTCCACTCTTTACTCTGCACTGCACATCCTATCAGCCAGCTAATGCCATTGCCTCTACCTTCAAGTATTTGCAGCATCCACTGGTTTCAAACCACTCCCACTGCCACCTCCCTGAACCAAACCAGCATCATCTTTCTGGTGGATTATAATAGCAGCCTCAGCCTTTATCCTTGATTTCCCTCTTTATTCATTAAAGTCAGTTCTCAAGACAGAAGCCACAGTGATCCTTTAATATCATATTATATCCCTTTCCTGAGTAAGACTAAAAGTTTTTATAATAGCCTTCAAAGCCTTTTATGACCTATTCCCTGTTACCCATTTGACCACATCCCTTAGTATACTTTATTTCAGTAGCTCTGCTCCAGCAACTCTGGCTTCCTTTCTTTCTGTTCCATGCAATACCAGGCATGCTGCTTCATTAGAGTCATGTTCTCCCTAGGCTCATACTTGAATAGCCTGTTTGCCTCCATTGCTCACTCTTTCCTCAGTCATCTCCTCAATGATACCCAACATGTCCATACTTGATTCATTAAGTGACTTTTTAATTCATATTTAAACATAGGTATCATTTAAGTGGCCTACCATGACTCCTTTAATCTCTGCTGAGTGATTGTCCTGTGGTTTGTTCCCCCAAAACCCTATTGTGACATTTATCAACCTTCTGTCTTTTTCACCCTTATACATAACTTTAGATATGCCTGGCATACAGCACTCAATAAACTGTCATAATGAATTAATCCAAGTGTACATAGAACCTCACCTTATGTGATAGAGTGAAATGTACAGATGAGAGATGTATTAGAAATGAAGCAGCAGAAGGGGAAAATGGGTGACAATTAGAAAAATTAGATTATATTTGTTGAGAAGTCTTGAAATAAATAATCTATACAAAATCATTTGTATGTAACATATACTACTTAAAAACCAAAATGGGGGGGAGCTGGGCAGTTCATTTGGTTAAGCATCCAACAGTTGAATTCTTCAGCTAAGTTCATGATCACACGTTTTGTAAGTTGAGCCTAGCATCAGGCTTTCTGCTGTCAGTGCAGAACCAGTTTCAAATCCTGTTTTCTCCTCTCTCTGCCTTTCCCCTACTTTGTGTGTGTGTGTGTGTGTGTGTGTGTGTGTGTGTGTGTGTGTGTGTGCGCGCCCCTGTGGGTGCTCGCTCTTTCTCAAAAATAAAAGTAAAACATTAAAAAAACACAATGTAATAGTCTGAGATACTAAGAAGTGATGTCTTATATGAGTAGAATAACTGTCTAAAAACTTTTGCATAATTTACACACACTGTCAGAAAAGATTTATAAAACTTCTCTTATGGCATTTGAAACTAAGTTGTTTTCATTGTTTTTTAAGACTATAGATTTCTATAGACTTGGAGCTATGGCATGGAAAGATGTTAAATGATCTGAATGTCTTACTGAGACATAGAAACGTGCACACATACACACAGTATTTTACAGCATGGTGAGTTGAAATTTTTAAAAATTAGTGTTTTGCAAACATTATTTAATGTAGTCTTATTGACAGAATGCAGATATCTTTAAGATATAAAACCTGATCGTTACAAATGGTATTCACATAAAACACTTAAAGAAAAAAAGGGTATAGTATTTTAACCCATATATGCTTGAGCAATATTTTTGAGGTACTGTAATGAGATTTCAAAGATCTCATATAAAGATAATTCTTAAAACATGTACTTTAACCAGTAGTATCCATGGTATAGATAAATCACATCTTGATCCATTCATCTGTTGATGGACACTTAGGCTCTTTCCATGTTTTGGCTATTGTTGAGAGTGCTGCTATGAACATTGGGGTCCATGTGCTCCTATGCATCAGCATTTCTATATCCCTTGGGTAAATTCCTAGCAGTGCTATTGCTGGGTCATAGGGGAGTTCTATTGTTAATTTTTTGAGGAACCTCCACACTGTTTTCCAGAGGGGCTGTACCAGTTTACGTTCCCATCAACAGTGTAAGAGGGTGCCCGTTTCTCCACATCTTCGCCAGCATCTCGTGTTCTCGGATTTGCTCACTTTAGCCACTCTGACTGGCATGAGGTGGTATCTCAGTGTGATTTTGATTTGTATTTCCCTTATGAGGAGCGATGCTGAGCATCGTCTCATGTGTCTGTTGGCCATCTGGATGTCCTCTTTGGAGAAGTGTCTGTTCATATCTTCTGCCCATTTCTTCACTGGGTTGTTTGTTTTTCGGGAGTGGAGTTCGGTGAGTTCCTTATAGATTCTGGATATTAACCCTTTATCTGATATGTCGTTTGCAACTATCTTTTCCCATTCCGTAGGTTGCCTATTAGTTTTGTGGGTTGTTTCCTTTGCTGTGCAGAAGCTTTTAATCTTGAGGAGGTCCCAATCATTTATTTTTGCTCTTGATTCCCTTGCTTTGGGAGATGTGTCAAGTAAGAAGTTGCTGCGGTGGAGGTCAAAGAGGTTGTTTCCTGCTTTCTCCTCTAGGGTTTTGATGGTATCCTGTCTCACATTCAGGTCCTTTATCCATTTTGAGTTGATTTTTGTGTATGGTGTGAGAAAATGATCTAGTTTCATTCTTCTGCATGTTGCTGTCCAGTTCTCCCAACACCATCTGTTAAAGAGGCTGTGTTTTTTCCATTGGATATTCTTTCCTGCTTTGTCAAAGATCAGTTGGCTGTATACTTTTGGGTCCACTTCTGAGTTCTCTATTCTGTTCCATTGGTCTATGTGTCTGTTTTTGTGCCAATACCATACTGTCATGATGATGACAGCTTTGTAGTAGAGGCTAAAGTCTGGGATGGTGATCCCTCCCGTTTTTGTTTTATTTTTCAGGATTACTTTGGCTATTCGGGGTCTTTTGTGGTTCCATACAAATTTTAGGATAGTTTGCTCTAACTTCGAGAAGTATGCTGGTGCAATTTTGATTGGAATTGCGTTGAATGTGTAGATAGCTTTGGGTAGTAATGACATCTTAACTATATTTATTCTTCCTATTCATGAGCATGGAATGTTTTTCCATTTATTTGTGTCTTCTTCAATTTCCTTCATAAGTTTTCTGTAGTTTTCATCATACAGATCTTTTGTATCCTTGGTTAGGTTTATTCCTAGGTATTTTATGGGTTTTTGTGCAATTGTGAATGGGATCGACTTCTTGATTTCTCTTTCTGTTGCTTCATTGTTGGTGTATAGAAATGCAACCGATTTCTGTACATTGATTTTGTACCCTGCAACTTGGCTAAAATCTTGGATCAGTTCCAGTAGGCTTCTGGTGGAGTCTGTTGGGTTTTCTATATAGAGTATCATGTCATCTGCAAAAAGTGAAAGTTTGACTTCCTCTTTGCCAATTCTGATGCCCTTTATTTCCTTTTGTTGTCTGATGGCTGATGCTAGGACTTCCAGCACTATGTTAAGCAGTGGTGAGAATGGACATCCCTGTCGTGTTCCTGATCTCAGGGGGAAAGCTCTCAGTTTTTCCCCGTTGAGGATGATGTTAGCTGAAGGCTTCTCACAGATGGCTTTTATGATGTTTAAGTAAGTTCCTTCTGTCCCAGCTTTCTCTAGAGTCTGTATTAAGAAGGGATGCTGTATTTTGTCAAATGCTTTTTCTGCATCTATCGACAGGATCATATGGTTTTTATCTTTTCTTTTGTTGATGTGATGTATCACATTGATTGATTTGCGAATGTTGAACCAGCCCTGTAACCCAGGAATGAATCCCACTTGATCTTGGTGGATAATTCTTTTTATGTGCTGTTGAATTCGATTTGCAAGGGTCATGTTGAGAATTTTTGCGTCCATATTCATCAAGGATATTGGCCTGTAGTTCTCTTTTTTTGCTGGGTCTCTATCTGGCTTGGGAATCAGAGTGATGCTGGCTTCATAAAATGAGTCCGGGAGTTTTCCTTTACTTTCTGTTTTTTGGAATAGCTTGAGAAGAATGGGTATTAATTCTGTTTTAAACGTCTGGTAGAATTCCCCGAGGAAGCCATCTGGTCCAGGGCTCTTATTTGTTGGGAGATTTTTGATCACTGATTCGATTTCCCCACTAATTATGGGTCTGTTCAGATTTCCTACCTTTTCCTGTGTGAACTTTGGTAGTGGGTGTGTGTTTAGGAATTTGTCCATTTCTTCTAAGTTGTCCAATTTGTTGGCATATAGTTTTTCATAGTATTCCCTGATAATTGCCTGTATTTCTGAGGAGTTAGTTGTAATAATTCCATTTTCATTCATGATTTTGTCTATTTGTGTGCTCTCCCTTTTCTTTTTGAGAAGCCTGGCTAGAGGTTTGTCAATTTTGTTTATTTTTTTCAAAAAACCAACTCTTGGTTTCATTGATCTGTTCAATTATTTCTTTGGTCTCTATGTTGTTTATTTCTGCTTTGATTTTTACAATTTCTCTTCTTCTACTGGGCTTAGGGCATTCTTGTTGCTCTGCCTCTAGTTCTTTTAGGCGAGCTGTTAGATTTTGAACTTGCGCTTTTTCTAGTTTCTTGAAATAGGCCTGGAGTGCAATGTACTTTCCTCTTAAGACTGCCTTTGCCGCATCCCATAGATTTTGGATTGTTGTGTTTTCATTTTTGTTTGTTTCCATATATTTTTTAATTTCATCCCTAATTGTCTGATTGGCCCATTCATTCTTTAGTAGGGTGGTCTTTAACCTCCATGTTTTTGGGGGTTTTCCAGGCTTCTTCCTGTGATCGTTTCAAGTTTCAAAGCATTATGATCTGGGAGTGTGCATGGTGTGATCTCAATTCTTTTATATTTATTGAGGGCTGCTTTATGTCCCAGTATGTGATCTATCTTGGAGAACGTGCCATGTGCACTTGAGAAGAAAGTGAATTCCTTGGCCTCAGGATGTAGAGTTCTAAATATATCTGTCAGATCCATCTGGTCCAAAGTGTCTTTCAAGTCCATTATTTCTTTAGTGATTTTCTGTCTGGTTGACCATTCTGTCCATTGCTGTAAGTGGAGTATTGAAGTCCCCTGCTATTAGCACATTCTTATCTATGAGCTTGTTTCTCTTTGTGATTAATTGTTTTATATATTTAGGAGCTCCCATATTCAGTGCATAGACATTTATGATTGTTAGTTCTTCCTGATGGATAGACCCTGTAACTATTATGTAATGCCCTTCTTCATCTCTTGTGATTGTCTTTAATTTAAAGTCCAGTTTGTCTGATTTAAGTATAGCTACTCCAGCCTTCTTTTGATTTCCAGTAGGATGATATATATTTCTCCATCCCCTTGCTTTTAATCTGAAGGTATCTTCAGGTCTAAAGTGAGTTTCTTATAGACAGCATATAGATGGATTTTGTTTTTTTTAATCCATTCTATTACCTTATGTCTTTTGATTGGAGCATTCAGCCCATTTACATTCAGTGTTATTATTGAGATATGTGGGTTTAGAGTCTTTGTGTCTTTTGTGGAGTTCATGCTTGTGGTGGTGTCTCTGGTATCTTTTTTCCTTGCAACCTTTCCTTCAAAGCGTCCCCCTCAGGATTTCTTGTAGGGCTGGCTTAGTGGTGACAAATTCTTTCAATTTCTGTTTATTTGGAAAGGTTTTTATCTCTCCTTCTGTTTTGAATGACAGGCTTGCTGGATAGAGGATTCTTGGCTGCATATGTTTTATGTTCATCACATTGAAGATCTCCTGCCATTCCTTTCTGGCCTGCCACGTTTCAGTAGATAGGTCTGTCACCACTCTGATAAGTTTGCCCTTGTATGTTAGGGCCCTTTTCTCCCTAGCTGCTTTCAGAATTTTCTCTTTTTCCTTATATTTTGCCATTTTTACCAGTGATACGCCTTGCAGAAGGTCGATTCAGATTACGTCTGAGGGGGATCCTCTGAGCCTCTTGTGTTTCAACGTTTACTTCTTTTCCCAGGTCGGGGAAGTTCTCTGCTATAATTTGTTCCAGGACTCCTTCAGCACCTTTCCCCCTCTCTTCCTCTTCTGGGATTCCTATGATACGGATATTGTTGCGTTTGTCCGTGTCACTGAGCTCTCGAACTCTTCTTTCATATTCCTGGATCAGTTTGTCTCTTTTTTTGTCAGCTTCTTGTTTTTCTAGAATGGTGTCTTCTAAATCACTTATTCTCCTTTCTGCCTCTTCAATCCGTGTATTGGAGGCCCCTAAGTTATTATGTATCTCATTTATCGCATTTTTTAATCTTCATGCCTATTTTTATTTTCCATTCTGTCTGTAGCCATAGTTTCTTTGATGTCCCCTATGTTTTTTTCAAGCCCAGCTATTAATTTTACCATTATGATTCTAAAATCTTATTCAGTTATGCTGCTGTTACCTGTTTTGAGCAGTTCATTAGCTGTCATTTCTTCTTGGAGTTTCTTTGGAGGAGAGCTCTTTCATTTCGTCATTTTAGTTAGCTTTCCAGCTCTTGTTGGTTTTAAAGACCTGTTATCTCTCTGTATCTATGAGTGCTGCTATATCCAAGAAGACTCATTGACTGTCCAGAGCCTATCCTTTCAGAGAGTTTTTTGAATCGTATCTCTTGGTCTCTCTTGTTGGGACCTTGGTTATTTTATTTTCCTATTTGTAGTGATATTTGAGACTCTCCACCCTGAGTACTCCAGCTTGTTTCTTGAGGTAGCCATTAGAAGGCTTTCTCAGTGGAGTCTGCGTACTTTCTCTCCCAATCTCTTGGGTGTGGTATGGTTTCTGATGGCTTCAGATCTTTTCTGTGTGATACCTGGGCGTAAGTGCAGGTACGGAGCTCCCTATTTCTCCACCATCTTGCCCCTCCCCCTCAATACGAACTATAATAGTTTCTTTAAGAGTATCATTTGTTGAATACTCATTCTCTGTCAAGGTGTGTGCTATGGATTTATGGGTGCAAGTATATCACATATCATAAATATTATTTAATTATCTAATTAAGTACTTACAAATATCCATATTTACAGAGAAGTAAATTTAGACTCAAGGTTATAAAGTTTCTCTCAAGGGTCATATAGATATAATGTAAAATTGCTAAGATTTGAACTCAAATTTGTGTGACCTAGAAGTCTATGCTCTTCTAACCAAAAAAGAGAGAGTATATGGATGGCCACATGGACTGAGAGTTACGAACAAGCAATGGGGGAACACAGTAATAAGAAAAACTAGTGAATTTATATCTGGCTAATAACATTCTATATCACATACAATACATTTAAAATGCCCTCAGCAATCTTCAGTCCTTGAGAATGGTTAATTAGATGGACTGACTATTACCCAAGAACCAGAAAGACAATACTTCAAGGTCTGCTTTCTCCAGAGTAACAGTGAGAAAGCTGAGCTGTGTTACCAAATACATCTGTGCTGAATCCCCAGACTCACCAGTTAATGCTGGCTGGTTGTAAAGTCTTAGGCAGATTGCTTAGCCTTGTATCTATAAAATGGAGATGCTAATCCACTGACTTCATATCTTCATTGTACTAATTAAATGATATGGATCTGTGTAGTGTCTCACTCACTGGCACCAGTAGACATGCTGAATATATGTCAGTTTGTTTTATTAGTATGTCTATTGTTATTATTATCTCTATGTTATGTGCCTAGAAAAGACGACATTTGATGACATGGTGATAGATGGTGATAATCATAAAATGACAATGGAAAAAGAATATGCTTTAAAATATAATCTAATTTGGGTTATGATTATAACCCAAAAGTTTAAGTTTCCATATTACAAAATAAAGAACTGCTTTCTAATGATCCCTGAGATCAATTTAGAGTTACTGTTTTTCTGGCTTCCTTTTTCTTCCTGCTCTGGCTTCTGAAAAAAAGCCAAGACCCATTCTGGTTTTGAAATTGAGATTGCCAGATAGCTAAGGCATAAAACTAAATGCTAGGGATGATCAATTAATTTTCTAGTGCTGATCACAATAAACTAAAAAGAAAATATATGTGAACCAAACATAGACAAATAAAAATAATGTAATATATGATGTTATAAAATATATTTAACAGTTTGCCTTGGTAAAAGTTTTAGAAATAAGGTCTAATTTTAAAGACCAAGTCTTTACCAAGCTATTTTGGGTATGAAGTTCCCATTCTGTGAATAAAAAATTTTTCTCCTAATGATGACATCTGAAATTGCTTACTTTGATACACAGTAGGACATTTGCACACTGAAAATTAGGGGCAATAGGATGACTGCTTTAGCCAAATGAGCTGCACTAACCAGTTACTTTTGCTAATTCACAGACCTTCAGTTTGAAAGAACAGTATTACTTAGATATGAGTTGAACACTTGCAAACTGGTTTGATCCATTTTTATTCTCAGCGTACAATTTGCAGAAAACTGGTTTAGGACAACAGCATGACTTATGCTTCCCTTATACGTCCTTGTATTTATATTCCTGGCTAAAAATTAGCTCCATCTTCTACTCCACATATACTTTCCCACAAATTATCAGAGCAATTTTTGAAAATGTCTTTTGTTTTAAGGCAAATTATAGTTTTCAAACACTTTTTATATTTAATCTTTCTGTATCTACCTATGCTTTTAAAAGAACTACATTGTTAAGGTTTTACATAAGTTATAATCAATCAGAGCAGTAATTTTGTGACTATACTAAGGACTATATTTTCCTTTTGCTGTGGTTGTTTGATTTTTAAAGAGACAATATAATCACAAATGCATTTATACTACATATAATGGTTTATTCTTTATTTTAAAATTAATGTGTTAATTTATGTTGATTTAAAATTCATGTGTTTAAATTTAATGTGTGTATTTAATGTGTACTTTTTCAACATATCAGAAGAAATATTATTTTTTTGCACAGTCAGTATTGTCTTCTGAGTTACTGAACTAAAATGTAATGCCCAATGGTGCAAGGAGAAATGTTCATAACAGAAATCACTATTTTTACTTTCGCAGTTAAGGCCAAGACCCTGAGCCAGACATTGCATATACTTTCGTAACATATGTTGTGTTGTATTTTTTTTATCCCTTCATGGAAGTTTTATTGCATTAACTGGCACATATTCCCTTCATGATTCATAACTGGACTTATTTTATGACCATACAGACATGAGGTAAACAAACTGGCTTTCACTACCTGATTCTAGAAATAATGGATACATCAGATCAAATACACAGGATATAAGGTTTTCTTTGAATTACAGGATAAAGCATTTAGTTTAATATTTAAATAATACGTCCATTCTATCAAGGCAGTAAACATATTATCACAAATAAGCACATGGATTAGAAAAGCACATGGATTGAATCATTCAATAATGAGGAAAAACACTAAAGACTGATACAAGATTACTTTATGCTATTCATCAGTGTTTAGTTTTTAACATATTCAAAATGAAATAATGTGAAAAGGCCTAGATGACATCAGGTTCCAGCAATTTGTACAGAAAAATTATCTGTACCTACAATGAGAGAAAAACTTAAGTAGGGCACTTGGTTATGTTTTAACTTAGAGAAGATAAAATTATGTCCTTTTATCAATAAACAAATGCTAAACTTTGTGGTGTGTAATAGGTAAGATAGCATTTATCTATAGATTTCCCCTTTTGTATAATTTTCTGTAATAAGTTTATTTTCAAAAACATAGATTTCTGGCTTTTTTCAAAACTTATAATCACAACATTAATTTTGCTTTGGAAGATATGAAAGAAATATATTTTGGAAATGAACTAACTCATAAAAATATGTTGAAAATATTTTCAAGGCATGGTGCTAACTTTTAGATACTCTAAAAAGAATTTAGGTGGGGCGCCTGGGTGGCTCAGTCATCTAAGCGGGCAACTTCAGCTCAGGTCATGATCTCACAGTTCGTGGATTCAAGCCCCATGTCAGTCAGGCTCTGTGCTGACAGCTCAGAGCCTGTAGCCTGTTTCAGATTCTATGTCTACCTCTCTCTGACCCTCCCCGCCTCACACTCTGTGTCTCTCTCTCAAAAATAAATAAACATTTAAAAATTTAAAAAAGAAAAAGAATTTAGGTACTCTAAAAAGGAATTTTAAAATCAATGTTTCATAATCTAGTCATCTACTGTGTTTTTATTCTTTCTTTCATTTTTGTTTTAATCCTCTCACCAATTGAATGAATACTAAAAGAAAGTACCAGAATATTTACCATTTAAAATTCAAAAGTCATTTAATTTCATTTAACTTAGTTACTATTTTTCTGATTTTCTAAGTTACAAATGCACTGAGATCTGGATTCATCAAACATATCTGATAGTTCATGCTTCCTAACTTACAAAGAATTTAAATTGTGAAAAACTGCTCAAAAGCAAAGTTGTTCATAGGTCCAAAATGATATAAGAAAACAACTACATACAGTATTTGTTGATGTCAAGGTGAACTCTTTGTTTAGATAGATAACTTTATGTTTGTATCTATGAAAAAATAAGGATAATGTTTAAAAGTAGAGAAGGTACAATGTTTAGTTCAAAAATAGTTTATACTAACTTCTCCTAAATCCTTCAATGTATTCTTTTCAATCTTTATCTAAGTAAAGTGTCAATAAAAGGGAAAATATGTAACCAGTATCAATAGTGTTTTGCACACACATACACACACTGACATACATATCCTACACACATTGCTATTGAAGTATGCTGATCTGAACTGATTCATATTTATATGAGTGGGAGAGCAAAACTGTTCAGCACCTTAAATATCTATTGAAACTATAGAGAAATGAAAAGTATCCAGTAAAATTAATAATTAAAACTTTAAAATTATCATAATGTGTTATTATAAAGAACTTCAATCCATCAATAACTAGAGGGAAAAAAAACCTCTGCTTTGATAGATACCATGAGTTCTATTATTTCCAATAAATATTCATTCTAATGTAGATAGGTTGTAGAAGGAGGCTTTGAAAAATTGTTGAAATTATGTATTTTATTTTAATAAGATTCAACTAAATAAATATAAAGTGGTAATATGATTTACAACTACCCATAGCTTAGGGGTCATGTGTCAGTCCTTTCCAAACCACAAGGAGCCTCATGGTTTGTTACTATATCTTCAGCATGTCCATGTTGCCAAGGTGGAGAAATATATTGTCATACCACTGTAGGATGTTTTCCAAGAATACTATGCAAGATTCTTGGTATTTAGACTTGTGAAACTAATATTTAAATTTACTTTAACTATTTTATCTTATGAAACATATCCCTTGTCAATTAATACTTTTGAACTAAATATAATTGAATCTACATGCTTTACTTGAGCAAAGAAAACATTCCATCCTAGCTTATAAATTAGTTACACTGATACGTATTTTCTTCAGTATGTTTTAAATTTTGAGTATTTTCTAATTTTGCTAGCTATTAGTTACGAAGTATATAAACTCTAATCTTAGATGTAAAGTAGAACGAGATATTGGTGCATAGTACATTTTTACTACATTTAAGGATACTCTGGTCTTTTCTGAACTGTAGGGGAGGGAATAGTTTCTTATCTGAACTATGGGTCAGTATTACAATTGATCACTGATGCTACATGATACAATATTTCTATAAAATATAGAATATATATTTTGTATAAAAGATGTATAAAAGATACATATTACAAACATTAAAATGTTAAAGTCATACAATCCTAAAGTTTCTAAAATTACACATCTGTATTTTATTTTTAATTGGAAGATATTGCATTATATATGTGTTTAGTCTCTTACTGAGGAACCATGAATTTTTGTCTCTGTACACACACAAACACACACACATGCCCACACACAACCTATTTTTAAATTCTCATTTTGAGTGTTTTTTAAAAGTGTGTATATTAATACTAAACAACATTAAACAATTAATGAAAGTCTAAATATGCACCAGACTAAATATGTATAAGCAATTGTTACACATGACTGAGTTATTTAATGGAATGATGGCAATGAATAGGTTTTAATTAGGTATGCATGTCCAGTATCCTATATAGTTTATGACACATAAGCATGGCTCATTACATATGTTGAATGAATGAATATCTAAAAGATCTATAGCAATTAACTTTACTCTTCATTTATAATTATCATATTATTGGGACTTCTATTAATATTTAGTAGGACTAAATTATAAGCATAAACATAAATAGAAAGAGACCAAAAGACTTAATATATTTATCAATAATGTTCTTGTTCTAGAAGAAGTCCCCAAAATGGCAGCAGAAAGGGAGGATCCTAACCTTCTCTTGCCCCACAAACACAAATAAATATCAAATCCTAAATACTCCAGAAATCTTCCAGAAGGCTGACAAAAAACCCTCCATAACTAAAGGGAGAGAAGAGGCCACATTGAGGAGGGTAGGAAGTGCAGTGATGTAGTTTAGGGAAGAAATAGTTTGCACTTGGTGTGAAGATGAGGGAGCCATGATTGCTGATATCTAGAGAGAGAGGAGCACGCAGCACAAAGAGTATGTTTACCCCACAGCTCGGAAAACAAGAGGGGCTGAATTTTGTGAGTTTTTTGTTGTTATTGACCATGTTCCTGAATCATAAAATGAATTCACGTAGGTATCCCAAGGGTGACGGACCTTTAAGGCTAAAGTTTTTTGGGAACATTAAAAATAATTTAGTTGACTTAATAAAAAGTGTGGGGAAAATCCCAAATTGTCAGTTTAAACTTTTTTGGCAATTTTGAGAACTTCTTTGTTTTTGTTTTTTTTTTTTACAAATAGTTTATTGTCAAATTAGTTTCCAATTTTGAGAACTTCAAAAAATTTTCTTATTAGATTAGGCAACACCTTTCTGCAACTTTAAGAAATGAAATTCATACACTGATGATGTATATTTGCTTTAGATTTTTTAAACTATTTTAATAGTGTAATTAACATTCTTATTTTCTAAATAAATATGAAAACTGGAGTGTTGGTAGCTTCTGTAAAACTTCTAAAGTAGTCAGTGTAGATGTAACTAATATATATTATTATTTACTTGCCAAGACTTAATATTTAAGTAACTTAACTTCATCAGCTTTTATTAAGTTCTGCTATATCTTTTTGACCCTGATGACACAAATGTACTATCTACCCAATAAATGTTGCTGAATATGTACTCAAAACAATGAATTATGCTACAAATATTGAAAATCAAATGAACTATTTCCATTCTCCAGAATGTGTATATATAGTTGGGAGCAGGTGATATTCTTACACATAAAATTATTACAAAAATTTTGCTATATGTCATTAGCATATGGCAAATATGCTGTTAAATAGTTTTAATGTTAAATAACTAACCATTTAATATTAAATAGTTTCTAGATCTAAATGATGTGTAAGGAAAGGTTATGTAGCCAGGGAGATCATCACTAGCATCATGGAATAAAAGGACTTTGGAGCATGTACAAAATAGGAATTATTAAAAATAGTTCCTTCCAAAAAAAAAGTTTCCTTCTCTCTAAGGATTGACTAATCACTTAATGAAGCATATTAACATAGGATACATTTCTTGTCTCCTACTCTTCCTTCAACTTAAATGGACTGATGTACTATTTTCTAATGTTTAGGCAGCATGCAAATATTATTTGACACAACTTTGCTGCAGAAGCTCCTTTTTGCTTAAGTGTTTAAGTAAACCATATCAAGTTGGAATTAAAAGAAATTTTACTACTCACCTTAATAATTATTTATGAACTATTGCCGTAATTAAAATGCAAAAAAATTCAATTTTGCTTCTTTTGATTATCACTCTTTATTTTTGGTCTCCACAGATATGTTGTGGTTTCAGGGTACTTTCCAGTACACATTTTATTTTCTGACCACAATATAAATATTCCTTGCCACAGTGCTTGACAGAGGAGTGCCCTCAAAAACAAATACTTGGTGTCTTCCAAATGCATTCAGATTAAATCCAATTTCCTTAGCATAGACTACAAACTTTTTCTCACACTTCTTCTCTTTTAGTCTAGAATGCTTTCCCTGCAATATTCAGAAGCAGAGTTTCTCAAGGACAAGAAATTAGAGTTTCTCAAGTACAAGAAATTATAAGTAGATTAGTATGGATGGAGACAGGGAGTGTGGGAGGAGACCACATTTGAAGGATTTCTTTCATGTGGAAACTTGCAGACTATGCTTGCATTTTGTAGTAAAATTAATTGGATTTTCCCAAAAAGGACATGATCAAATGCTGTTGAGAAGTATGGCAACAAGATAACTGCAATCTTAACAAAAACAATTTCAGGGAAGTGGACCATACCAATGTTTGATTTAAAATAGTAACTAGAGAGGAGCCTGGGTGGCTCAGTCTGTTGAGCCTCTGACTTCAGCTCAGATTATGATCTCACGGTTTGTGAGTTCAAGTCCCACGTGTGGCTCTGTGTTGACAGCTCAGAGCCTGGAACCTGCTTCAGATTCTCCTTCTCTCTTGCCCCTCCCATGACCATACTCTGTGTCTTTCCGTCTCTCAGTGATAAATAAATGTTAAAAAAAAATAAATAAATAGGACCTAGAGATGCATGTATGGAATAATAATTTAAGAAATTGTGTTCTGAAGGGGAGCAAAACTATTTGATAGCTACAGGGAGAATTGTGATCAATGAGATTGATAGTTTATTATTGTTATTCGTTTGTTTTGCTTCACTTTGTGTCCATTGAAAAATCCTGGAAAACTGTATTGTGATATGAATGACTAGGTGAGAGAGATAAAGAGGAAGAGATTGAGAGAGAGAGACTGAGCATGTAAAAGTGATAGTAGATATTTGAAAGATTACTCTCAGAGAGTAGAGATGAGGTTCTTAATTCAAATAAAGATATTTTTCTTTGATAGAATCAAAACACATTTCCATTTTCATAAGAAGGAAGGTAGACAGCATGGCGGCCCAAGTGCATATAGATTTGGAGATTGGTGGTAAGAAAATAAGCAAGTTTCTTTAATGACTTCTATTTTCTCAGCACACAGAAAAATGTACCAGCAAGAGATCACAAAGGAATAGAGCTTCTAAGGAATAAGAAGAGAGAGGAGATGCTACAAAATAATGTTGGTGTTAAAAACCAAAGTTAACTAAGGAAATAATACTAAGATTGTCTAGCAGTGTTGTAGGTCCCATTTGGGGCCATGATTTAAAGGCAATGAATAATTGCATATACATTTTTTTCTTGGACAACATTGAGCTCGCTGTTTTCCTCTCTATACCACTATTTGAATTTCTTGAACTATATCAAATTAAATAATACCTTAAACATAATCATTATCTTCCCCCAAACTCATTTCATACCTGGCGTTCTCTGAGAGAATGACTCCATCCCTACTCCTCTCCAAACTATTACCCACACTAATCTCTCAACATCATTGTGATCTTCATATTTCTCTGCTTAAAATTATGTAATGACCCCAAATTATAAAACCTCTAAGGTGTGACCTGGTGTCCTTTTCCCTTTAACTTTATCTCTGCCATTTTAATTCTATCATCCTGATATTTTAGTTTTCTCTATCTCCTTATTTGCTCTCCACCTGTTTTCTTCCTTTGCAAGGTATTGCCTCTCTAATGCACGTTAATGCACTCTAATACCCCCCTAATGCAAATGCAAATTGGATAATTTCCCTTTTTAATATTTTGTTTTAATCTCAGCAGAGGCTCAGTTTCCTTAGGAAGTCTTTTTGATATTCCAGTCTAAATTAGGTATCAATTTTCACTTCCATGCTGTTTCTTTTTTCGATCATAATCATATTTGTAATTATTCGTGGAATACTTTTAAGACTCATAAAGGCAGACACATGTCTATCTTATTTATCTCTGTTACCTAGTACCAAGCAAAATTCCTGTCCCACTACATCTGCTGAAAGGATTTTGTTAAACTGCAGATGAGAAAGATTCACTTGCCACTTTAAATGACATTTATATTACTTTCTGTTTCCAAAGTTTTCATGGAAGGTTAAATACCAGTGTTATATATGGTATCAAAATAAGTTTTTAAGTTAACTTAAATTTAACTTATTCCTTTTAACGTTCATTAAAAGGAAATAAATGACTTGTTTCATAAATGATCACTGATTTCCAAATAGGCAGAATTGTGGATTGACACCTCATGTTTCTGAAAATAATATTTAAAATGAGAATGGTTTTACAGAAGAGGATAAAAGAAAAAAATGTATAACTTAGCTAGGAATGGCATTGGCTGCTACAGCAACCCTATTATAAGAAAAATAATATTTAAATATTTCCTTAATCATTTAACTACAAGAATGTCCCTAATACTATCAAAAAGCTCTTCTTATCTTTCAAATACCTTTTACGTTTTCTCTGAATTTATAAGAGCATTAAGGCTTTGCTATCACTATAATTAGATCTACTGAAAAGGTACCTTCTCATTTTTGTCAATTCCTGATTATTCATGGTGATGGCAAAAAGCCTTAGCATGGATTACTAAAAACCCAAATCATTTATAGCACATGAAAATTAACCAAAATTTATTATGTCTATCAAATATTTCCATTGAAATACAAGTTTACCTTTGAGCTCTAGCAAATTTCCACTGATATTTGAATAAATGCCCTTAAGTGTATGTACTGAATTCTGAAAATAGAAAAGATATATGTGGTTGATTAGTTTTATGTAACCTAATCCCTAAAAGATAATCAAACCTTCAGTTTGATGGTTTACAATTGGCCCATATATTGGGCAATTGGAATAAGTGTTTGGGATTATTAGCCATTCAGAAGAAAGAAAGACAGAAGAGGTTCATGAATGAGTAGAATAAAAAAGATTTACTCTGTTAGCACTTACTTGACCACTGACAGAAATGTTAACGTAAATATCCAAAGAACGTTTTCTTTATGTGATTCTGAATAGTTCAGTTATAATCTTCATGCTATATCATTCATTCATTTATGCATTACATAACAATTTAGGATCACCTACTGTGGTCAAACACTGGGATAAGTATTATGAATGTAAAGTTTAATAGGACACATTTTCTACCATTTATAGATCATAATAATTTATACAGTATAAATATGACTGATATCAGAATAGATGCTTGTTGAATCAAATAGAAGTTCTAACGTGAAATAAGTGCCTAATATTGGACTCCTCCTGAAATCAGTGTAATGTGAATGACACACCAGCTCATCCATGCATTCCCCCAAACCTAACAAAATTTGTATAGTTTTAACACCTATTAGTTATTAATTAATTTTCTTACACCTGCTATGTACCTTACTGTTTTATGAGCATCGGAGATAATTAGCCTTTATTCAACACACTTGTATTAATAACAGAGTTAATGAAAACTATACTCAAAGCCCTACTTTAGTTTTAAGTACATATAAGTATTTGTATCTTATAATATAATTTCTTATAAACTCCTGCAGCATAAAAATCACTAAAAAATACACACATTCCAGACATGCTTGATTTAAATACTTAAATATTTGATTATCTGATGAGTAGCCTGTTATTTATGATTCAGAAGCTTTTGAAACATTTTTGAAATTAATGCAAATATTGTGTTATATGTAATCTGTGTATACTAGTCAAAATAATGACATTATTCACAAAACAAACACTGCATCTGTTCCAGGGAAAAGCTTAGTCTCTTATTTCTTTTGACAGTGTGCAGACCTGGGTTCTTCAAAGCCTCACCTCACAGCCAGAGCTGCAGCAAATGTCCACCTCACAGTTACACCCATGAGGAAGCTTCAACCTCTTGTGTCTGTGAAAAGGATTATTTCAGGAGGGAGTCTGATCCACCCACAATGGCATGCACAAGTAAGGAAACCCACTGATATCTGGTGATACTAGCTTTCACCACTCTGAAGATAGAGCATGATGCAGCCTGTTGCATTCTATTACCATTTTCCCTAAAACAGGCGTAATGTTTAATCTTCCAAAATAGTTTTTTTTTTTTACCAAATTTCGATTTTCTTGAGTAAGCATTGGAAAGTTTGAGTCTCTTTTATCACTTGCTGTTAGAAGCATTCATTTTCCCTACTTTCAAATTCAACATCTAAGACAGGTAAAGAATATTTTGTTTTATGTTGTGATTTCTTTTAGTGTTCATGATAGCTAAACATGTCTTTGATGAACCCATTTCCCTATTCACATTAAAGTTTATTTTTTTAATTTTTTCATTCTTCTTCTCCCAAGTCAGGCTTCTGATCACATAACCATGCAATAAATAGCACTTTTGGTTTTTTTTTTTTTTTTCCTTTCTCTTACCTGCCTCACTAAACTACAAGGTCCAGTGAGAAGGTCACCTATAAAAGAAAGTGGGAAACACCACATAGAGTGGTGTGGGTTGGCAAACAATATTTAGGAGTCAAATATAAAACCAAAGTTTTAGTTAGGACTTTCAAGCAGTTGTCATGTTTCTTATTAGTGAGTGGTCTTAAGTATTATTAATTATATCACATAATCATATCACTAGAATGATGAATAGTAAACATTTAATTCTGACATTTGCAGTGGAAGCATCCACATCCAACAATGCCTTTGGTGTTTTTGTTTTTCTAGTGTTCCACAGATTTCTGAAAAGGAAGCACATTTGTGTATATGACAAAGATCCTTTAATAAATTTTCCACATTCAGCATCTATGCGAAATCAAACAAAAGCTCAAAATGAAAGGGAAGAAAGTGAATCCCCTCTCCTCACTACATTCAATATCCATGACTTTGCCTTGTTTTATTATTTTTGATTCTAGAAAGCTGTTATTGCTCTCAAAGATGATGAAAATTTTTGAAATCTAGTATCTATTCTAGGACATTCATTCTACTGTTAAATATAAACAGGGATACAATTCCTTTAATAAATTATCACAAACTAAAATTTTATCTGCACCTCAATATTTGAATTTTGTAGTGTCAGGGAGACATATTTTCATAAATTGATATTAATTACCTTTGCATTGCTAAAGGCCATTCTTTTATCACCAGACTGTTAGTTTTATGGATTAGATGGTTACTAATTATAAACAATTCCTATTCAAATAAGTAAATGACATTATTACATACACTTTTAGGGGGTTGCATTTGAATAGACGAGATAATACTATAATTGAAAGTGATATACATTGGTTACAGCAAAGATTATTTCAATTATTCAAAGCAAAAGAATGCCCAAGTAGAGGGAAATGTGGCTAGATAATAGACTAGTAAATTAGGGAAAGAAAACCACATCTTGAAGTATCTTTTAAATTTCCTTAATTTTATAATAATTCTTTTCTTTAAGTGATCCAGCCATGATCTTCCTGTTTCTCAGCATAGAATTGAGTCTCCCTTTCTGTAAGTTTGTTACGTTTGGGATGAGACTGTGCTCTGGTGGCAGGGACTGCTTCGTCCTCTTACAGGACTTGAGGCTTCAAATTTTCTGTTCCCAGGTGTGTGAATTTCTAATACTGTGTTTCAAAAGAACATTAATTTGTACGCATTTCTCAAAAGACTATTGGGACTTGTGTAGATCTTTCTAATATATATTCTGTGAGTGCGTGCGTTCTGTTTATAATTGCATTCATAACAGCACAAATACTGCAAATGTTCCCCTGAATGGATGGCTTGATTGATGTTCACGTGTTCACATGAGTATCTTGAATTTTGCTATTGCTTTGGCTCTTTCGAATTAAAATTATGGTTCCCATTCCTTCCATATATATAATACATATACTACATATATTATATCTAGAAATCTGGAAAATAAAATGCTATAAATCTATAAGAAAAGAAAAACAAAAAAGATTTTGATGAATCTGCTTCAATCAAGGGTACATAGTTCTGTTTTGGTTCACATATCACATGTATTAGCAGGCAGTGGGATTTCATTATGCTATTTTTAGGTGCATGCCCATCTGAGCTCCTACTTTTTACCTCTACTTTAGAGCTTCATTAGAATTTGAGTTTCTTTTTGACATTAAGAGGCATACATGTCCTCACAAAATTTTAAGAGACTGTTTGTAGTGCAGTCAGAAGTAAAGGAGGAGTCCAACACATGTATTTTTACAGATTTAGAGGAAAGGTGTTAAATTTGGCTTTATTTCAGTTGACAGGGAAGAAAACAATTTGATATCTATCTGAATGAGATGTATTTCAAGTCTGTTTACTTTTTCTTCAGAAATAAACCTGTAACATTTTGATCTCAAACATTTTTTCCACAACTTTCCACTGTTAAATAAACTAGAGTGTATAGTAAAAAAAAAAAAAAAAACAAAAAAAACTTTATTTCCATCTTAAGCAATTGTTTCAACTTAAAAGTAACTGTTTTACACTGAAGTATGTGATGGTGTATGTATGGAAAAATTCACAGAATTCAACCATAAATATAGTCAAAATAGGGATTATTTTGCCAAAAATGATAATTCTTAGGTTACGGGGTCCTTTAATTTAAAAGCCATCTTGTAAATATCAGGTAGCTTTTTTATCACTTTATTTAAATTTAGTCTTCAACAGTCATGGCTTAATGAATGTTAGGTAGAAATTAATAATAATGTCTAAACTTAAAACAGCAAATATTAAGATAACTAGGCTATGCCATCCCAAACAGCTCAATTTATACTTATGAACCATTCAGCTGGTCCTTTCTGTTCCCTGTTGGGAAATCTTTACTTATTACATCTGAAACAAATATAAATGTATTTTTATTTCAGGAACATCTGACCATACACAATAACTGACTGAAGTTATAACTCTAAGTATTTGAAAAGCAACTGTGGACATAGACATTATGAAATTCCTTTTTAAAAGACTTTATTTTTTTATACCAGTTTTAGGTTTACAACAACATTTAGAGAATGACACAGAGACTTCCCATATATCGCAGGCCCACACACATGAAAAGCCTATCTCTTAATCAACATCCCCTACCAGAGTGGTATATAATAGTCACACTGATATGGAATTGGTTTCAGTTCTCTTCAGTAAGCTAATTATTAGTTTCAGAAATAATGTAAAATGCAAAAGGATATTGTTTATTATTTACATTATATTTGTTCTGCTGATCCTTCAAGATATGAAAATTTTCATTCTTACTCTCATAGTGTGTTTGAGAGTTATTTATAAATAAATTTCTGATTTCCCATTAAGTAAAATTCACAATTTGCAGAGCTAACATATTAAAACAATGTCAAAGTAAGTCAAGTTTATTACACATTATAGTGTCTGACCACTTAAACTCTAGATATTTCTTGACATATGAGAAAGATTTCAAATTCTGTTGGTGATTTATCTGTGGATATGCAATTTATTTTGAAGGAAGATAAGACTGTTTTACTTGCTGCAAAATTTGTAGTCAAGAGCCACACTGACAAATCCTATTTTCACTTGTGCTCATTCCTTAGTAAATCCTTCATGTGTACTTGCTAGGTTTCTGGGAAAGATCTCAATGAGGAAGTAATCAGTCCAGTCCCCAAGGAGAATTTTTCCTTGGATTTGCCAAAGGACTCCACTTTTTGAATATATAATTTTTCATCTAAATTATTTTCGCATCTAGTTTTACTCCATACTTCCTTACGTTTACAATAGGCAAAACAGTTATAACAATGCCAAGATAAGTTATTTCTCTAGGGTATAAATCCCACAATTGTCTCTACAAAACCCGAACAAGATTTTTCAAAGATTATTGCAAATTGATGACTCTTGCATTCTCCCTATTTAAAGACTGATTGCGAAGTTATTTTTCTCCTTCAGACCAGGGACTTGTGTAGTAAACAATGCCTAATGTTATCATCTTAAAATATGTTTTTCTCACTTTACTTTGCAAACCAGGACCCCCCTCCGCTCCTCGGAATGCCATCTCAAATGTTAATGAAACTAGTGTCTTTCTGGAATGGATTCCCCCTGCTGACACTGGTGGAAGGAAAGATGTCTCATATTATATTGCATGCAAGAAGTGCAACTCCCATGCAGGTGTGTGTGACGAGTGTGGCGGTCATGTCAGGTACCTCCCCCGGCAAATCGGCCTGAAAAACACCTCTGTCATGATGGTGGATCTTCTCGCTCACACAAACTATACCTTTGAGATTGAGGCAGTGAATGGAGTGTCCGACTTGAGCCCAGGAGCCCGGCAATATGTGTCTGTAAATGTAACCACAAATCAAGCAGGTAAGTGTGATGTCCAACCGAATCATGTACCTTGGGCCGAGCTCTGTCAATTTTCTCCATAGCCAAATGAGGGCCAGACTGTGAGATCTATAAGATAACTTCTCATAAACCAGAGGGCCAGGACTTAAAGTAGAATACATCTCAAAATGCTTCATAAACAAATAAAAGCAAAGGCTTTCTTAGCACTCTCATCCATGGACAGGGGCTTAAAAAAAGAGAAGTTTCAACTGATTTTTTTATTCCTAAAAAGAACTTTTGGCTCAAAATCATTCATAGCAAAAGTTTTACCTCAAATTTCACACATGCAATTAATATAGCTTAAGTCTACATATTTTGTTGTTTTGTTTACTTCAACTTTTTTGTTTAATTTAACACAACCAGGCAGTTCTATTTGCTTATTTGTTTGGCAGCACAGCTGAATTTTCTTTGCGTATCCAAATAGGCTTTTCTTGTCATTTCTATTATTATTATAATAAAAGTGTACAAATGATTTTTTCTTTGATAAATTCATTTATCAAAATTAGAATAACTGTGAACCATGCATGAAAACACATGCTCCATATGAAGCTCTTGGAATTTCTAAGGAGTAATTATTAGACAGGAGGAAATACAGGTCTGCTTGTGCTATGATTCCCCCATAGTTTCCACTCAGATATTCAATTTTAAGTAAATCAATATAGGGGGTTCCTTTCCTGGTAAAATAAAAACCAAAGATAAACTATGATTAAATTAAGAATTCAACTGATTTTGTGAGAATTATTCAAAGCCTATGGGTAATTTATGACTTGTTTTTGTCAACAATGGAGTATCTGGGTGGGAAGAGGCATTAAATGTCACTCCCCTCTATTCCCTAGCCACAGTTCTCAGTCCATGGGCATAAAATCACCACCTCATCAGTACCCCAGGTTGACTTTCATCAGTTAAGACATTGTTACCAGCAGTACTCACAATGAAATAGGATGTGTTTAACCGAATTGAATTGGACTTAGCTCATATAACATTAGTTAAATTTTGTAGGTTTGTAGAATGACTTGGTTGACAAGAGAATGCTGTCTGTAATCATGTCTTAGCCAAAATAATTTGAATTGGTGAATGTGTCAGGTAAATCAAGCCGTTACTTCTTAAGAACAAAAGACACATGCAGTTGAGTTCATAGTTGCTTCTGATTGATCAAACTGAGGGAAGTATTCAAGAGCATCCTGGGTAATATGAGAGTAATTGAGTAATTCACTAATAATCATTCTAAATATGCTAGATATTCTTGTCCAGTTGCATAGATGTCCACAGCATTTTTTTATTCTGAAAGAAAACACTGCATACACATATCCCACTTCCCTAGATGAATCATTTATACTTTTCTCCATTTTCTCCTTAACCAAGGTAGAACTAACACAAGTGTTAAAGAACTGAATAGGAATAGTGAAAATTAAGTTTTCCTTCATTCTAGAGATAGCTGCTTGCAATACTGTTATATGTTGATATTCATCACAGTATCTAGATGGCACAAGTGTTCAGTAAATGCAAACTGTCTTCCCACATCAGAAGAACATTGACTTTACAGCATGTGATTTCAGGCTTCTTGTGCAACATCTTTCAACTTTACATGGTTCTGTGTATGAATCTTCCATTAACATATTGAAAACATGTTTGAACATGTTTTCAGTGACTGAATACAATAACTAAGAGTTGTATTCCTTAGGGAGAATAATTTCTAGTTTGCATAACCTCAACTTACTTGAACGATATTTCTCTGCTGAGCTATATATAAGAAATGACTGTATACTATTAAAATGACATACTTAATAAATATTTGCTCTAGTTGTCTTTGGTTTCGTAGTCTGTTCAGAGTGCAAAGTGTGGTTTTTATGTATAAATACCTTAAATACCATGAAAAAATAATTTTCATCCAGCTGTTCAAAGCATGACTAACATGTAAAACAAACGTTTGTATTCATAGCAGACGTTTTGTTGACTCTTGATTGCTGATTTTTTCTGACTTCTCAGATACACATACTGTAAAAGGCTTACAAATCTATCCAAAAAAAAAATCAAATCAAGAAGACATTTTTCTCAGTATCTGACATTTTAGGTGAACCAAAGTCTCAATTTTTTTTTATATATTTTTATTTATTTCTAGGAGAGAGAGAAAGAGACAGTGTGAGCAGGGGAGGGTCAGAGAGAGAGGGAGATACAGACTCCGAAACAGGCTCCAGGCTCTGAGCTGGCAGTCAGCACAGAGCCCGACGCGGGGCTCGAACCCACGAACCGCGAGATCATGACCTAAGCGAAAGTCAGATGCTCAGCCGACTAAGCCACCCAGGCGCCCCCCAAAGTCTCAATTTTAACCAAAATTGCTAACTTCAAGTAGCTCCCAAGAGGTCTTATATTGAATATCATTGTTGCTGCACATTTATCAAGTACCAGCAGAATAGAAAGTGGGCTGTAGTAGTTTTTAATATTTGAATAGTTTTAAGCATTAAATTAAAGAAAATTATTTTTGCCATATGTTTTTATATAAAGTTTCAGCAAATTTTAGCTTTACTTTCAATCTTTTTAAAAGACCTTTTTCTGACAAATTCATTTCTTTCTTAATTTGGTTCAGATTTGTAATTTGTTTTGGCATTTTCTGATTGATTTGTTTTTTTTGTGACATGAACACAATATGTTGTTGACTAAAATAACACACCATCCTTAAAATGGCTTAATAAATGTTTTATTCATTGTCTTACTGGGGATTGTAGCCCAGGGGACAGTATTTCAAATTGCTCTTAAGAATTACTCCAAAGCATGTCATTTTACAGAGGATTATATGAAAAAAGGGAATGGATATCTATCCTTGCAGCAGTTCTCCATCATATGGTTGCATGTCACTAGGTATAATTGGTCTGGTTGTAAAAATTAAGGTTTACTGAGTTCTACATAGACATGTGAAAAACCCTTATGACATCTCAATACATTATGTTTGATTCTTATTGGATTATTTAAAAACATTGCCTGCATGCCTCTGCTTTACTTATTTTCTGGTTTGTCTTGTTTTTTTTGTTTCCCCTTGAGGTCATTTGAGATGGTCACGGAAGGCTGACATCAGTCATCTACTATATGTTTTAGTGCATAGTAAGAGATGTCCAGACTCAAAATTATATTTATAAAGTACAAGAAGAAAAATAGCAATTTTTTTTGCAAGATGAGAAGCTTGCATTAAGCCAGGAACTGAAATTGATTAAGTAACACAAGCTAATCGGTCTATAAAAGTAAATACTTATTTTGTGCTGAGGATAGTGATTAAATGACAAATTTGTGGATGTTTATACAGTATTTAAAATATTTTCCCAGTCATTATATCATTATGAAGTCTAGCATCTTGTTCTTGTGAGAAGTGGTCTAAATTCAAATGGTACTTGTTTGCATGCAATTTACTAGTAAAGTCTAAAGGTGTTTTGGGGCACCTGGCTGGCTCAGTCAGTGATCAGTTGATTTCTAGGTCATGACTTCGAGCCCCATGTTGGGTGTGGGGATTACTTAAAGAACAAAACAAACCAAAAACAAAATATAAAGTTTCAAGAAAAGCTGAGTACTAGAATTAGTTGGACTTTATGTTGCTTATAAAATGAAGCGAATAGTACTGAGGGTGGCATAAAAGCATTGTAAAATTGTGAGGATTTTCATGGTCAAGGGAAAAAAACACATCTGAAAGTGAAAGAATGAAGAAAAAAAGTAATTTACATGATGGTAAAGGAATGCTGTCTGTGGAGAAAGAGGAAATGATAGTAAAATTCATTGGGAATATGATAATTGTGTAAAGATCTCTTAACAGATAGGTTGCAAAGTGGATAAAATAATGAATATGCAAACCATGAATTATTTAAAATTCTTAAACTTAGAAAAGGGATAATATTGACTGAGTTTCTCCAGCTTTCTATTAATTTTATATCTCTATCATTCAATACATTCTTTCAAAAAGTTGAATTACACATGATTATCTTTCCTTCTAAAAAAGTATTTAGATTATTAACATAACAACACTTCTGCTGTTCTTCTGTTTTATGTTTAGGTTATCTAAAATGTCTGTCTTCTAGTTAGATGGATAGATGCATGAATGGATAGATATATAAATAGAGACTGAGTGATACATTAATACAGTGTGGAAGTTAAAATTCCATTGAAAGCAAATATCTTTAAATTTTATTATCTGCTCATAAAATCATGTGCATTATCATAGTCTTCCATGAACATCCTTAAAACAGTTTTTCTAAATAATTTTGCACTAGGCATACTGTATCAAGTGCTAAAGTTTATATATGTATTTATATACCTAAATAAAATATGTATATATTCAGGTATATACAAATGTATATTTTATCCCAAGAAAAAATTACCTCATTCTAACAACAACAAAAAAAGACAAACAAACCACTATGCAAAGTATTACAAATTAGTATACAAAGGTATAGAATTCTAATTCTGGAGTATAATAGACCAAACTTTAATTGTTTTGAATTAATCTGAGGCTCTATCCTCAGAGGGCTTGGTTGACATCATATGATTTGCAAAATGGAGCAAACATTTTGGAGGAGATAGCCCAACTTGTCCCAGACTATCAGAAATATCACTAAGAAAGATGTCCTTATGTTTTGATGGTTTTCATATCTTGGTTCCTGCAAAGGTACCTGGGGTACATGATAATCCTATTTAATCAGGTACTTTCAGCTTGATGCCATTCATGCAGTGGACCAGCATGATGTCTCATTGGATGTTGAGATGATAAGGTTCCTTGAAGATCAAATTATGCTGTAGATCTGGAAATGTAAGAGAATGCTGAAACAAAATGGTGAAAGTAAATTGTTGCTCTTTCCATGGTGGCAGCAAATGTTTCCTGGTGGTTTTTGTTTTTTGAGATGTTAAAGAAAAAGTTCACTGTCATCTGTTAGACCATACTAAACAATGATGATGATATTTGTTAATTTTTGCCAGTGGAGAGATCATTTTGGCTGTATTTGTAATCACTACCTGATTAAATATGTTATTTGCCAAGATTAGTTGGTCTTCTACTCAGACCAAACAAGTCATATAATGTTCATAACCCTTATTCCTTATTCTTCCATATTTTTTATGGTGGCACTAATTTCCACACAAATACGATACATATTTGCCCTTAGTCTTTTTATAAGATGGAGATACTTTAGTTTGGCCATTACTGTAGTTTTAGAGCTTTTATTTCATGAACCTCAGAGTCAAAAGAAAAATTTCTTCCAGATGCAAGGTAAATTTTCCAAATATACACCAATGGTCTGGTCAAAGGATACAATGGAGAAGACATCACTAAACTATGCCAATTTTAATATGGGCTCAGGACTAAATTTTATTCATCACATTACCCCCATAACATCCTCTCAGATCAGTGTTTCTGAATACAAAGGGTTTAATATTAGCTCACACATAGTATTCCATAACTTGTGAAAGGTTTGGTCATTTACCCCTCCCCCTCCTCATTTGTTTAGAAATAGTCAGAAATACTTTTCAGAAAAGCTGAAAGGCAGATGTACAGTATTAACATATGTTGCTATTACACAATCCTTCTTGAAGGGCAATCACCCTTATTACTTCACTGCAGCTTCAACATCATGTTCTCAAGTATAGAGAATAGAAATGATGGAATTCTCTTATAAATGTGGCACTATGGATTTATTTCTTATCATTATGGTAAAGAAAATGTCTTCTGGGCCCTTCCTAAAGATGTGATTAGTGGATAGTTTCATATGTCTTGAAAAACAAATTCCACTTTAACACTTCTTTTTTTAGCAGGTCACATAATTCCTTCTTCTGCATTTTATCAAGAAATTCCCAGTTTTTGACCTTTATTTAACTTTAGCTACCTTTTGGTCCAGATTTTGGTCAACAGATTGAAGAAACATTTAGCACTTGTGCCACTGACCTGGAGAAGCAAATTGAATCCAGAATCACTAATCATGCACTTATACTAGCTTGAATTAGATGGTTTCTAGCAGCTATGCATCTGAGAAACTCATAAAATCCACTTTGCACACATTTCCCATGATTGGGCAAATTTAAGTTATAGAATCTTGTGAGTTTCATATCCAGGGAGCTTATTACCTCAGTATAGACTAGATAACTGGCTTTCAAGTTTATATCAGTATCCTGAGTTTGGATGGAGTAATAGGTTTGCGCAGGAAGAGAATTGCTTCAGTCTATCAGTTAACAATCTTAGATAAGGTATGCGTTTGGTAATGAAGACGTGAAGGAACCACTTCCTCAGTCAGATGTGGAATAGCTGAATTAGGTAGCAAGAGACTCCCTAAGTTTTAGAAGTTGAGAATATTCGGAATCATCTGAATTCTTCCACATATCTGCATTTTAGTGCTCAGGATTTCACTTGTTTCCAATCAGTGGCCTCATTTTCTCATAAAGCAATGCAAAAAGTTCAATTATTTTTACAATTCAGAAATTCTGTGGAATAAGACTTGGATTTTGCTATGTAGCTCTGTGATCCTTTCCACTGTAAGAGGACTTTTGGCAGCTCAGTACAATTTGAGCTGTAAATTAATATTTTAAGTTTCTTATTTTATTTCTTTAAATTCTGTAGTGTAGTTGGATACAGCCAATTCTTCCCATAATTCTTCTATTTCTCATACTTTTATAGTACTAAAACAGGTGGTATTTTGTCACCCAAAACATTGCCTTCAAGAAGCACTTTATTTGAGGTGACCATGGCTGATGAAATGTATGCCAGGCATTGTAAAATTATCACCCCTTAACACTAAATAGATCTTTGCTACATTGAAATACAGCCAAGTCAAGTCATAGGTTCTATATTCCCATTCACTTTAAGACTGTTACCTGACACATTTCTCTTTTGGGAACAATTTTTGTTTTTAATGTCTGTTTTCTTGAGAACAAAATCTACTCTGGCTCATTTAAACAGAAGAGGTCTTTAATACAGAATATTAAGTGGCTCATACAATCGTTGAGAAGAATAGATTCAAAGATTAAAGGCTATGTTTCCAGAATAAATGCTCAATACTCTGCCACCATATTGGCCTGATGAAGGGGAACATTGCCACTGCATTTGTCAAGCAGTAAGTGGCAGGGACTTTATTGCCATTACTGTTGCCCCTAGTGTCAAACCTTGTACTGAAAAATCTTCTGTATTGTTGCCAGAAAATATTCATATTTTGCTACCATCTTCACCAGTAAAAAGCAAAAAAAAAGAGAGAACTCCATGAAGAACCTGGTTTCTTAAGTTGCCTATTGGAATCAATATCTTTCCTGGGCAAGTCTGTTTGATGGATCTCAAGTGGTATACCTTTTTCCAGCTGAAAAGAAATCTGGATTTTTTTTTTTGAGTTCTGATTTCTATGTTGGAGAGATGAAGTTTATTACCTCAGTTTTATAAATACATACTCATTTCAAACTATGGGGCATTCAAACTATGATATACAATGAATTTATTCAAATTTGAATAAAATTTCTACATAACAATTGCTAGACAAGTTATCTCTAATATTTTGGGAAAAGTTTTTGCTCAAGTAATTAAGATTTGTCCATCCAAACTCTTTCTTTTTCCCTTCCTTTCTTCTGTTTCTCTTTTCTTCCTCCCTTCCTTTGTTCGTTCATGTATATATATTTATGTTTTATGTGATATATTTTATATCTTACATATATATATGTATTTGTATTTCAGATTGTGAGGGTTGAGTTAATAAGATGTCTCAATTCATGGCACATTGCCATCCTTGAACTATATAAAGCTGTCACCTGGTTTATCGATTTTCTTATGTACCACTTTTGTCTCAAATCCATTTGTCATTTTCATACACAAAAAAGCAGATTCTTTGTATGTTGTGGTGTTTCTTCCATTGTTTTTCATATATATCCTCATCAAATGTTTATTTAATATTGCATACTCATTTTTATTTTAATTTAATGGTATATTAAATATTTTAACTCTCTCTACTCATCTTTTTTCACCATAATCTAAATATTTTGTGGATCTACCCATGTGGCTTTTGGCTATCTGATGTGCTGCCTGTAACTGTCACACACTCACTATACTCTACATATCAGCTCACCCACTAACAGATATCTGGATTGTCTGACTACCCAATCTGTGAACATTTTTTTTTTTCATTTTAAATCCTAATCAGTGAATTTCATTCAGTATACAAAAATTTTATTTTAGAAAAAAGAAAAGAAAATAATAAAACTAATAGACCACATTTTCAGTTATTTTCCCATTTCCCTGCTCCATGTACCTAATAAAGTTTTATTGCCTTAAAAATGAAACACAGAGTTTCTACAGTGTGTGTTTGTGTGTGTGTGTGTGTGTGTGTGTGTGTGTGTGTGTGTGTGTGTTAATCTGTTGCACAGAACAGTAGATTAGTATGTTGGTTATGTTTATAGATTGTGGAGCCAAACTTTTTGGTTTCCATTCTGTCATTGCCTCTTACTAGCTGTGTGACTTGGATGTTACTTAGACCTACCAGACACTAAATGATAGTATCTATGACATAAGATGGTTGCAAGGATTAAATGAGTTACTATCTACAAAACAATCAGTGTAATTCCTAGCACGTAAAAAGTATTAGTAAATGTTATATAGCAGCATTTAAGACTTTCAATATTCTAGATATTGTTGGTCCATGGGTGAACTATAAGATAAATAGGTTTCATAATTTACAAGTATTATATAGACAAACTTATGGAGGAAGTAAGTAAGGTACAAAGAAAAAAATTCAAAGGCAAAAATAAACACATACAACCTCTGACTCTACAAGTCAAAAAAAGCGGCTGCTTCAAATTTGAAGAAATGGGGCAAGAATGTTATTTCCAATGGTGACTGTCGTCAATGATTTCCTAAAACACTGGGCTTTATATTAGCATTGAAGGTTTTCTACTTTTGATAAAATAACCAGAGCAATAATATAAAGAAACAATAATAAAAGCTTCAAAGTAAGAGCAAGAATAGGGAAAACACTTTGTAAATTAAAATAATAATAATAAAGTAAAAATTAAATAAAAATCAGACTGAAAGCTGATAAAAACAAACAAAAAAGAAAACAGACAATACTTTTTACTTGAATCAAAATATATTCAGAAAAAAATGTGAATTTTGTTAACTACATCCATCATTTTTGTGTGTGGATCAATACTAATTTTGGTCCATTATTAAAGTTTCGAAGAAAAAATATGTAACAGACATATTTTATATTTAATTACATATCATAGACGTCTCTACATTGTCCACATACGGATGCTTCTGTGACCAGTTTATTATTATGGTTACCAACAAAAAGCTTCTAATTTTGCCCACTGAAGTCACCCATCTACATTGAAACTTGGCTTAAGTGAGGTGCAAGTTCTGTGCTTGTTCCTATGCCCATTTGCTGTTCTGAAAACATAGCTCAAAGATGAGGTTCTAGTCTCATTAGTTTGTCCATAATTCATCTCGGGCTTATTTAATAAGGATTAGTGGATGGGATGCAATATTTTCAGAAGCCATCAAAATTCTTGTTCGGTTCAGTGGCTTTAGAAAGCTGTGAAAGATTCATCTGGTTTTTAAATAGGCACTTCAGAGTCTTCAGTTTCCTCTCTTTCTCCCTCTTACGGACTGTGGTGAGGACAGACGGTGATGGCCAACGTGTTTCAGCACTTACTGTGTGCACATTGCCATGTGCAGAACTTGATTTGCGTTTTCTTATTTGATCCTAGCAATATCTTCATGACATAATATTATTATTATTCCCATTTTTAGGATGAAGAAACTGACGTTTAAAGATGTGAAGTGCTTTGCCCAAGGTCACAGATCTAGTAAGTGAGGGAATAGGAATCTAAACTAAGAAATTCTTACCCTGGAGCCATGATACTCTTAATCACTAGCAAATATTGCACTTGCTATTTCCTTTCCCTGAAACTTATTTCTTTACGTCATTGTCCTAGATAGCTCAGTCTTCTGATCTGCTTAAATCGCTGCTTCCTGGAGAAAAGCTTTCTCTGCTTTCCAGCTTAGACATACCTCTCTAAATATAATATGGAGAACGAAGCACTGTAGCTCTTTCCTCTCTTGTCTGTGTTTCTGGACTTTCCTTAGGGGTCACAACAGTGCCTAACACTTGTGTTTGTTCAAACAATTTATACATGAATGAGTGTGATGATTTCTATATTATTCAAATCAGTGTTATAATTCCAGTTACTGGTAGTGATGTTGATGTATAATATGTTTTAAAGATTTTTGGAATTCTTCAAAAAATTTTGTATCAAAGTTTTGTTTGAGTTGGGTGTCTTTTATTTGTTTGTTTGTTTGTTTGTTTTAAAATTAAGGATTCAGAGGCAAAGCCTTAATTGTAATTCATAGGTTTACATTCTACAGGAGTTTAAAATAAGGTATTGTTATTTAAGGTCCACCAATTTGCTGGTGTGCCTGCTTTCTTAACCTCTCTTCTTTAGACACTTTAATCTTGACAAAAGGTTTTCACTGAGGATGACTGAACCCATTCTAGAGAAGAATTTTTTATAATGATTGCTGTGCTATTTAAAGGCAATGCATGATATTTTCAGTCTTAATATGTTTAAGGACTTCACACTTCAATTTGTGATTCAGTATATCCACAGGAGGGCCTGAAAATCTGTATTCTCCTCTCTCTCTCTCTCTCTCTCTCTCTCTCACACACACACACACACACAGAGTCAATGATTCTGGTGCAGGGTATGTATGGCCCCCACTTAAGAACAAGTATACTTGTGAGAGGTTCTGCTATTTCTTTCCTATCCTTCCTCTCTAGGCAAGTAGTGACAACTCCTTAATCACGTTTCCCTGATGTTGTTTTTCCCTAAAGCTGTCTACAAAATATCTGCTGACAGTCTGTTTTTACACCAGCAAGGATTTTGTTAATACTATTCTTTGCCTCTAATCTAGATACTCTATTCTGCCCATTCCTCACCTGCGAGCTGGTTTTAAACTGCTCTTTCGTGTCAGTTCTGGTTGCAAACTGATTTCCTATTCAACAGAAACATGGTCAATGATCCATTTCTTCTGTGAACCATCAAACATTCTTGTGGCTTAGCTCAGAATCAGAGCAGCTCAGCATTTGAACTCTTGAATCATTTATCTCATTGGCATGTATGCTATGAACTTATTTGTGTAAAGATGCATATTGTAGATTGATATGAATAGAATATTAATTTCTTTAAAACCTTTACTCTGAAGTGCCATTGCCCTTTATCACTAGTCCTTGAGAACTAAGTTCTGAAAGCGTTCCCAATGGCCTGGAATCATGTAAATCTTCTTATTGTGCTCTTTAAATGTAGTATAGTAGTGAAACCAGAGATGCAAAATCATGTTTAAATTAAGCATATTCATGCTTCCTCTATTAAGTTCAAAATGAAGTTGACTTAGAAACTGAAACTTATTTTTTGCACAATTTATTGGAATGACTTGCTCATGTTATTTTCCCAAAATTGACTGTCATTCATTCAAATACCCAGTATTTATTCAGTACTCCTGCATTCATTATACTTTATTGAGCATTCTGAAAGATACACAAGTATTCGAAGACATGTTTCATCCTTACAGGATTTAAACTGTCCACTGAAGAATTAGTTAAGATCTAATAAACTAAAACAATTATAAAGGAATTGATGACAATTTGGGTATTAAGGTGAGCAATAATACCTTTTGATTCATCTTTGAATGACATTATGTATTCACTTGTTGACTTTACATTATCTTTTTTTTTCTATTTTGTCTTCCTTATCACATGTACATCTGTAAAAGCATTCAAATCCACTTAGTCATGATATACAGATGCATGTATTAAAAATAGATGACAAACCACTTTTTAACTGCCTTTATGTCTATTTAAATGGTCATGCCTTATTTGGTAAAAATCAATAGAGCATAATAATCTTTACTGATAATGACCTGCTATTGAGTGATATACTAATACAAAATGAAGTGAGAAAAGAAATATCCTAAGATTATTTGTGGAGAGCATTTTCATTTACTGTTTTATCTAAATGTATTAATAATTGAAAGCATATTTGATATACTATTGGAATACAGTCAGAACAAATTTCCTATTTTGTAGTTGATGCAGTGATCTCAATACCTTCTTTATCAAAACAAGCATCAAACTTGAGTAATTTTTTGAAGATATGAATATTTTCCATTAAAAACTATACTTTGAGGGGCGCCTGGGTGGCTTAGTCAGTTAAGCGTCCGACTTTCACTTAGGTCATGATCTCGCGGTTCGTGGGTTCGAGCCCCGCGTCGGGCTCTGTGCTGACTGCCAGCTCAGAGCCTGGAGCCTGTTTCAGTCTGTGACTCCCTCTCTCTCTGACCCTCCCTTGCTCACGCTGTCTCTCTCTATCTCTCCTAGAAATAAATAAAAACATTAAAAAAAAATACATACTTTGAGTGCCAGCTATTTGATCTTACTTTTTACAAATTTTCCTCCATTAGTAAGAAAAAAGGCTAGTTCATTTAATCTTCAAGACTAGGAGGCTTGAGGATATGACTTGCATTGCAAACTGATGTTTAAATTATGAATAAAGCAATGATTCTCTTTAAACTTGTGGTACAGATCAAGTATAAATAAATATTATTGGAACTGTGCAGTTTCTTTGCTTTCATTATATCTGCTTATTCAAAGTACATGTCAGGATGCCTAAAAAAAGACAAAAAATAACAAGCATTGGCAAGGATGTGGAGAAAAAAGGAACTTTTGTGCATTCTTGGTGGGAATGTAAACTGGTGCAGCCACTGTGGAAAACTGCATGGGGGCGGCCCTCAAAAAATTAAACATGGAAATACCATGTGACCCAGTAATTACACCACTGGGTATTTACTCAAAGGAAAGGAAAACACTAATTTAAAAAGATATATGTACCCTTCTGTATATAGCCAAGATATGGAGCAACCTAAGTGTTCATCAGTAGATAAATTAATAAAGAATACATACACACACACACACACACACACACACCCATTAGAATATTACACAACATTAAAAATGAGATTTTGACATTTGTGAGAGCTTAGATGGACCTAGAGGATATTATGCTAAGTGGAAAAGTAAATATATGATTTCACTCCTATGTGAAATTTAAAAACAAAACAAATGTATACACAAACGAAAAGCAAAATCAAACCTATAAATACACAGGCCAAACTGATGGTTGCCAGAGGGAGGGGGGTGGAAAAATGAACAAAATTGATGAAGAGCAGTGAGGGATATAGGTTTCCAGTTATGGAATGAATAAGTCATAAGAATAAATAGAATCAGTAATATTGTAATAACATATGGTGACAGATGGTAGCTATACTTGTGGTGAACATAACATATAGAGATATTGAATCACTCTGCTGTACACCTGAAACTAATGTAACTTTGTGTGCCAACTATACTCAAAAAGTTTGAAAAAATAATAAAGTGAATTTAGACGATCTCTATTTTTTAAATGGTTTTTATTTTTCCCTGATAAAATAGTAAATGATATTAAAAGATAAAATTTTTATTATCCTGTAAATTATTCAATCTGTCAGGTTATAATTTCTGTTATTAATAGTCTACTTTCATTAATAAGGCTTCCCTTGTTATTAGTTATACTTAACCAACCCTCTCCCTTTCTGTCTCTCTCTCTATATATATATATACATATACATATATATTTTTTTTAATTTCTGAGAGAGAGAGAGACAGCGTGAGCAGGGGATGGTCAGAGAGAGAGAGGGAGACACAGAATTTGAAACAGGCTCCAGGCTCTGAGCTAGCTGTCAGCACAGAGCCCGACTTGGGGCTCGAACCCATGAACCGTGAGATCATGACCTGAGCTGACGTCGGACGCTTAACTGACTGAGCCACCCAGGCGCCCCTTAACTAACCTTCTATAGATATAAAGGGAAATAGTTATATTTTATTTTGTTTTTTAATTAATTTATTTATTTTGAAAGAGAGAGCATGTACATGAATTGGGGGTAGGGGCAGAGTGAGAAAGGGACAGAATCCCAAGCATGAAGCCTGACACAGGGTTTGATCCCAGGAACCATAAGATCATGACCTGAGCCAAAATCAGGAATTGGATGCTTAACTGACTGAGCCACCCACGTGCACTGAAATACTTCTATTTTATACAGGAAAAATAAACTGTCTAAAAAGTAAATTGGTAGTGTTTCAAAGTTAGTATTGGTAGTAATGGAAATTGTGTTAGTAGCTTAGTGAATAATTTTTAAATAATCAAAAATTATGTATGAGAATAAAAGGATTCAAAGATCGAGTAATTTTTAACTTTTTTAAATATGATGCCTATATTGATACTTTCAGAGAGATGCGAGTCATTCAGTTGTCCATAGGATTTATGTGTATCTTTTTGGGGACTCGGCCTGAAAACATTAGTGGCTTGTACTTAAAACTGTGAATCACACCTTATGTATTTGGTAGGAGACTTTAACGTCCTGTAGTCTGACATTTTACTTCTTACAGTGCTATTATTGTTTCTAGCACTACCATTACTTTATCTATTTTAAAGAAAAAAAATCCAACACTGTATATTACTCTGCTGCCTTTAATCAAGAAAGATAGTATTCACAAAGTTGGTTATTAGATATAGTATTCACAAACTTGGTTATTACAAGGCATCAGAGAAAATCTCCTATTATGTGTTTAGAACATTTCTCACAGTCTTTTTTAGTTAGTTCCATATGAGATGAGTTTCTTGGGCTCAAAACTCTAAGGAATTTTATAAGGACTAACCATGATTGTTTTGAAAAACAACTACCGTTTGTTAGAAAATGACCTTGATGCTACAAATAGACTCTGGTTTAACAACAATTTACCCTTCCTTGATTTTCTTATTTGTTTTTGTCTTAGCAGTGTGAATAGTTTTTTCATATAGAATCAAAACTTACCATAAAATTCTTGACTAAATGTTTTTTACCCTTAAAAATGTTGACAATAATAATAATGATTGTCATAAAAACACATGATCCTATATGCCAAGTTTTTCCAATTTTGTAGAAACATACTAATTAAATATATTTACCCAAATAACAAAATTTTGGTGAGATTGGAAATAGCAACATAATTTATCCTCTATAGCTGAAACTCATCTACTCCCAAATGGTAATGCAATAGTCCTTACATTCCTTATCTGCATTCAACCCTCACCTTTTGTTCTAAGAAACTAAAGGATCTCATATTTCATTTAATACAACCATGACTTTGGTTTTTTAATTCCCCTATATAAGAGCTATTTTTTTCTTATATAATATTAAAAAAAAAAAAACAGAAGAGATCACCCATTGATTAACTTATTTATTCCTCACACCAATCCACTGAAATATTTAAACTCTAGTTTGCACACAATTAATAGACTAGAGCTTTAAAGTCATGGGTGCCTGACTCTACAGTAGCCAGGATACTGCAAGTAACATAAATTCTACTAGAATGTATTTAAACAATACAGGGAATATATTTCATCATTGAAAGGTACAATTTTCAGGAATAGTTTGGTCATGGATCAGGCTCTATTTCTCCAAGATTTATATTTCAGACCTCTTCTGGGTCTCCTTTGACTCAGGATGGAATTCTCCCATGGTAGTAAAATGGTTGTAGCAATTCCAGACCTCATATAACACATTGTACCAGAAGGAAAGAAATTTCTCTTCCTCCATTTATCAACTAAAACTCCTAGATTTCATTCACAGGGGCCAGTTTGAAAGAGTGAACTCAACCCATCACTGTTATGAGGTCTTGGGAATAAACCAACTGGCTCATTCCCCATGGACCACCCCATGGTCTTTCCAAGAATGCCTCAGAGTTAATCCCATCAAAACTCTGCAACTGTGGCGCAATAGAAGGTATATGGAATACATTTGTGGATTAGAACTCAGCTTGTTTTCTTAGCCACATGCAGTGCTCTTTATTCTAATCCATAAATGTTTTATGAAACATTGTCTAGTAGTATTTCAAGTGTCTTCTTGAAACACTCAGCTCCTAGAATACCTAGCCCTTCTTTTTTTATAATTTTTATTTTTAGTTTTTTTGTGTTTATTTATTTTTGAGAGAGAGAGAGAGACAGAGCACGAGCAAGGAAGGGGCAGAGAGAGAGGGAGACACAGAATCTGAAGCAGGCTCCAGGCTCTAAGCTGTGAGCACAGAGCCTGACATGGGGCTTGAACTCACAAACCGTGAGATAATGACCTGAGCTGCAGTCAATCGCTTAACCAATTGAGCCACCCAGGCTCCCCTCTTCTTTCTTTTTGTTAATAAATTTATGTTTTTACTTTTTTTGCATTTCATTTTGTAGTTTATTTTATTATACCTATTAATTTGTACAATTTTAGTGTTCAAAGTTCTGCCCTGGAGCCTTTTCTTTTCTCACTTAAAAAAATTAGGATGTTTCACTCTCCACAAGCATCCATGACTGTGTAAATATAGCAAACTCACCCAAACTCATGACTTAAAATTATAACCTTTTTTTTCTACAATATGATGAATCAACAGTCCTATATATTACTCAGTACTCATCACAAGTATATCTTTAACCCCCTTTATCAATTTCATCCATAATAAATGACTAGTTTTTTATTGTTTAGTTTTGAGAGAAAGAGACAGACAGAATACAAGTATGGGAGGGCCAGAGAGAGGGAGGGAGACACTGAATCTGAAGCAGGCTCCAGGATCCCAGTTATTAGCACAGAACCTGATGCAGGGCTTGAACTCAGGAACTGGAAGATCATGACCTGAGTCAAATTCTGATGCCTAACCAACTGAACCACCCAGGTGCCCCAGTAAATGACTATTTTTGTTTATCAGTCTACGTATCTACTAGATATTTCATCTTGCCTCAGACCACTTACTCATTCCTACACAGCTATTGGTTGGATAGATGACTGTATTAGTTTTCTATGGCTGTTGTAACAAATTAGCACAAAATTAGTGTCTTAAACAACAGCATAAATTTCTGTTAAGTGAGAATGCAACAGGATCTCATTAGGCTAAAGTCAAGAATGTCTAAAATCCGTGTTTTCTTTGGGGGGGCCCTAGGAAAGAATTGACTTCCTTGTGTTTCCAGCTTCTAGAAGATGCCTGCATTCCTTAGCTTGTGGGCCCCTCCCCAACCTCTAATCCAGCAATGATAACTTAAGCCCTTTGTGCACTTCCTTCCCCTGACTTCTTCTTCTGCCTCCTTCTTCACTCTTACCCACCCTTGTGATTATCTTGAATCCACCCAGATAACCCAGAATAATAATAATATCCTTATCTGCTGATTAGCAATCTGACATTTATCTGCAACTTTCATTTTCTTTGCCATATAATGTGACATATTCAGAGTTTCTGGGGATTAGGACATGGACATCTTTGGAAGATGATGATTTTGCTTACTACAGTGACTCTGTTGATTTTGGCTAAGCTCCCCTATACATTAGAAGATCAGCAAACTGATTTATTTAGGAAGGCCTTGGTTTTCTCCATATGGTATTTGTCTCTTCGTTGAAGTCAGGTTTCCAGGAGAAATAGGACATCACATATTGCTTTCTATTGGCTGAAACAAGTCACAAGGCCAGTCCAGTCCAAAAGATTCTGCAATCACATTAATGACTCTGGTTTATTTTCTAGGCATGGAAGCTCTCTAGTGCTTTCTGACATCCATATGTGTTGTTCTGACTGGTTGACATTAAACTATTTTTCTCTTGCTGATCCCACTGAGTGGAAGACAGTTTCATCTCTTTGCTTAGGTTTGTTATGGGTGTGGTCCATTTGAAAACAAATGGGAGAGCCAACTCACTCAGCTTCAGTGCCATCTCTTTTATATATTTTTGAATAACTACCTTGTTTATCTCTTTAGTAGTTAAAGGGCTATCACTTTGGCATGTCTCATTTATGCTTTTTGTTCCCAGATGTGAGAAAGATGTGGGGAATTCATGTGGACAACTATCAGGCCAAATACACTAGAGTGGCTTGCCTAAAAGGAAAGGGATGTGCTACAGAAAGAATGACTCCATCCTGTTTGACTTTAGTAACAGGACTGTTGCCCATAAAAGTTAAGAGAGAGAGGTAACCTGTACAGAAATTCTCTGTTTACAATCATTTATTATCTGCAAATGTTTGGGAGTGGCCATAATCCTGGAGACCTTTTTGATGTTTTGTCTCCCTCTTATCCACTCCCAACCATCACTAAATCCTACCCATTCTATACTTAATGCATAATTCTTTTATCTCCCACCCATTCCATTGTTAGTACTCTGATCCAAACCACTGTTACTTTGTAACTAAATTTTTGCAGTGGTTTCCTCATTAATCACTTTATTTTCCTTTCAGACCTTCACAATTTATTTTCTACATAGCAGCCACAGGTATGTCTTTAAAATGTGTCAAAAGATAATCACTTTCTTACTCAGAACACTACAGACATCCTATCTTGCTCAGAGTAAGACATACATCTATAGTGGCTGGATTTCTATTGCTTCTCTGGCTAACTTCATCTCCTAATACTTTTTACCCACTTACTTCCTAGGTACAGTTGTCTCCTTGCTAATCACTGAACTTCCCAGGAATGTACCAGCCTCAGGACTTTTATAGTTGCTGTTACTTCTGCCGAAAACCACCTTCCCCTAAATAACCATACATCTTTCAACTTTAGCATCATAAAGACATTTTTCTCAAATATTTTTCAGAAGTGTTTCATGACATCCTATTTGAAATTGTACGTGTATGCTTTTTTGCGTATGTGCGTGCGCGCGTGCACACACACAACCTCTTTCACTCTGACCTTTTGTATTCCACATATTGAGATTTTTTTTTCACAGCACATATTACTTTCTAACACTATATAATTTATTTAGTTTGTTGTTTTTAATCTCACCTTGAGGATGTAAATTCCCTTAGTGCAGGGAGTTTACTATAATTTCTTGCCAAGAAAGGTACCTGTACATAGAAAGGACTTGATAATTATTTGTTGGAAGAATGACTGAATGCATGAATAACTGAAATTCTTGAAAGGTATATTTTTACAAATACATATTTGTCTTTGAAAATCCCAAGATAAATTGTTATATCAAGCAAAATAATTACCTCTTCTTTCTGCTCAAATTGTTTGCTTATCTTGCATTAAAAGATGTCATTACATAATTGGACAACAGATGACCACACATGAGAGACAGCCCCTAACCTCTTATTACCTCTATGCTTTGATTGATTAGCTCCTACTCAATCTTTATGTCTTATGTAAGCTGACTTCTTTAAGGAAGCTGTCTTTGAATCATCAAATCTGAGATGAGGTCTCACTTCAGTGTTCTGGCACTTTCTTCACTTACATACAAATGTGTTGTAATGTGCTTTCTCATAAGTCACTTCCCCTATGCGTTAAGCTGCTTGAGGGCAGAGATTATGCATGCTTTATTCATAACTGATCTTCACTGTCTTGAATGGTTCTAATATATAATAGATGTTCATAAATAGTTTAAATGATTAAATACATGAATGCCATTCATTGAAATGTTATTCAATTCAAAATCAGAAATTATTTTTTTAATGTCATTTGATCAGTAGAGACCTGATCTCCTGTAAATACTAATACCAGTTCTTCTTGACTCTTGAGGCACCCAAAAGCAACTTTGGTGTTCAAATGGAATTATCCTAGTTTTGCCAGTTTACAGTCACAATTTCTTCATTTTAAATAATCTTGCCAGATTTCCTCTTAAAATGATTAAAATATCATTGTACTTCATCGTGCATGCATTATTCAACTCTACAATTAAATTATTTCATAAGGTGTTACATCAAAATCATTTGAGTTAAAACTATCACAGCTTTTGATTCTTTTAATTCTTTGTAAGATTGTGTAAATTATTATCTATTTAGGTTAGGTTAATTAAGTGCCTTAAAATAAAAGTGCCTGCTTGTCCTTTGTGTTGCTTTATCAGTTCCTTGAGGCAGAATTCACATATCTTCTTTTCTCTCTCTCTCTTTTCAATTTGTAGGCATGCCAGTCATTTAAAATTCGTTCTGAATAGGAAAAGAAAATACAGAAAATAATCTACATATGGGAAGACTGATGAGTTTTGAAACTTAATTATTTATAATGAATAAAATTGAGGCCAGTCAGTGCACATTTGCAGAACTCCTATGCTGTACATTTTCAAGTATTTATTACTTTATTTAGTACATGCCTAGAGTTTAATATTCTTCATGGTACTCTGAAACTATAGTTTTTCTCTTCTTCAAATAGGTGAAAGATGGGGCGCCTGGGTGGCTTAGTCAGTTAAGCGTCTGACTTTCGCTTAGGTCATGATCTCGCGGTTTGTGGGTTTGAGCCCTGCGTCGGGCTCTGTGCTGACTGCCAGCTCAGAGCCTGGAGCCTGTTTCAGTCTGTGACTCCCTCTCTGACCTCCCTGCTCGCGCTGTCTCTCTCTCCTAGAAAAAAAAAAAAAAAAAAAAAAAAAACATCAAATAGGTGAAAGGTATAGCTCTATGAGGTCTTTATGTAAGTAAAATACATTTCAGATTGTTACACTGTTTAATGGGTGTGAGGTTTTTTCTACCTGTGTGCAAAAACAAGTAGATTAACAAATCATGTGCTTAACCTTAATTAATGAAGAAGAAATGTATAGATAGATTTTAAATTTAAGAGTCAGGAAAGATTCTGCACTAATTTGCTAAGTTATCTTTGATGTCTACATGTAAGAGGTGTGGCCATAGCTTTTTTATTCTTTCTTAGAATCTTTGTGCACATACGCATACATTGTCTGGCATTAAATCTTGAATATATTCCTACCTAGACCAAGAGAAAAATAGGCATGCAAAATAAATGACTAAATGACAAGAGAAAAATCCCATAAAGGTTTTTGTATGATGTACATTGTAGACAATGACTTTTGACAACATCTGAATGGATTTATATTTAAATGAGGACTGTAGAGAATGAAGTAATTGTCAGACTACTCAATCATTGGAAAGGCCAGTGCTGCAGCACTCATGTCCAGACTCTCCAATCCGTGCTCTGAACGTTTCACCTCATTGATTTCTTTGATGCTCTTTACTTCTAATAGCAAATACTGATTTAAAGATACTCCTATTACTTGGAAAACTCTATTTATTAACAGCAGTGACATTTCTTACAATTTCTATAGACTTGTTTCAAATTCATTACTATGACATATCAAATAAATAAAACCCAGGGTGTTCCCTGGTGGCCTAATGGTTAGGATTCGGCGCTCTCTCAAATAAATAAAATCCAGTTTAGACAAAGAGATTTACATGTAACACTCTTTTTTTTTTTTTTTTTTTACAAATAGTTTATTGTCAAATTAGTTTCCACGTAACACCCAGTGCTCATCCCCACAAGTGCCCTCCTCCGTGCCCACCCCTCCTCCCCCCCACATCCACCAGTCCTCAGTTTTTGTCAGCATTCAAGAGTCTCTCATGGTTTGCCTCTCCCCCTTTCCCCCACCATTTCCGCCCTTCTTCTCCCCCTTGGTCCTCTGTTAAGTTCCTCCTAATCCTCCTATACGTGCACACATATGATATTTGTCTTTCTCTGCCTGACTTATTTCGCTCAGCATAACACCCTCAAGGTCCATCCATGTTGCTACACATGGCCAGATTTCATTGTTTCTCATTGCCATGTGTAGTATTCCATGGTATAGATAAACCACACCTTCTTGATCCATTCATCTGTTGATGGACACTTAGGCTCTTTCCAGGTTTTAGCTATTGTGGAGAGTGCTGCTATGAACATTGGGGTACATGTGCTCCTATGCATCAGCATTTCTGTATCCCTTGGGTAAATTCCTAGCAGTGCTATTGCTGGGTCATAGGGGAGTTCTATTGTTAGTTTCCTGAGGAACCTCCACACTGTTTTCCAGAGGGGCTGTACCAGTTTACATTCCCACCAACACTGTAGGAGGGTGCCCGTTTCTCCACATCCTCGCCAGCATCTAGAGTTCTCTGATTGGCTCATTTTAGCCACTCTGACTGGCGTGAGGTGGGTATCTCAGTGTGGTTTTGATTTGTATTTCCCTGATGAGGAGGCGATGCTGAGCATCGTTTCATGTGTCTGTTGGCCATCTGGATGTCCTCTTTGGAGAAGTGTCTGTTCATATCTTCTGCCCATTTCTTCACTGGGTTGTTTGTTTTTCGGGCGTGTAGTTTGGTGAGTTCCTTGTAGATTCTGGATATCAACCCTTTATCTGATATGTCATTTGCAACTATCTTTTCCCATTCCGTTGGTTGCCTATTAATTTTCTGGGTTGTTTCCTTGGCTGTGCAGAAGCTTTTAATCTTGATGAGGTCCCAATCATTTATTTTTGCTCTTGATTCTCTTGCTTTTGGGGATGTGTCAAGTAAGAAGTTGCTGCGGTGGAGGTCAAGGAGGTTGTTTCCTGCTTTCTCCTCTAGGGTGTTGATAGTTTCCTGTCTCACGTTCAGGTCCTTTATCCATTTTGAGTTGATTTTTGTGCATGGTGTGAGAAAATGATCTAGTTTCATTCTTCTGCATGTTGCTGTCCAGTTCTCCCAACACCATCTGTTAAAAAGGCTGTCTTTTTCCATCGGATATTCTTTCCTGCTTTGTCAAAGATTAGTTGGCTGTATACTTTTGGGTCCACTTCTGAGTTCTCAATTCTGTTCCATTGGTCTATGTGTCTGTTTTTGTGCCAATACCATACTGTCTTGATGATGACAGCTTTGTAGTAGAGGCTAAAGTCTGGGATGGTGATCCCTCCCGTTTTGGTTTTATTTTTCAGGATTACTTTGGCTATTCGGGGTCTTTTGTGGTTCCATACAAATTTTTGGAGAGTTTGTTCTAGTTTTGAGAAGTATGCTGGTGCAATTTTGATTGGAATTGCATTGAATGTGTAGAGTGCCTTAGGTAGTAATGACATCTTAACTGTATTTATTCTTCCTATCCATGAGCATGGAATGTTTTTCCACTTCTTTGTGTCTTCTTCAATTTCCTTCATAAGTTTTCTATAGTTTTCCTCATACAGATCTCTTGTATCCTTGGTTAGGTTTATTCCGAGGTATTTTATGGTTTTTTGTGCAATTGTGAATGGGATCAGTTTCTTGATTTCTCTTTCTGTTGCTTCATTGTTGGTGTATAAAAATGCAACCGATTTCTGTACATTGATTTTGTACCCTGCAACTTGGCTGAATTCTTGGATCAGTTCTAGTAGGCTTCTGGTGGAGTCTGTCGGGTTTTCTATGTAGAGTATCATGTCATCTGCGAAGAGTGAAAGTTTGACTTCCTCTTTGCCAATTCTGATGCCTTTGATTTCCTTTTGGTGTCTGATGGCTGATGCTAGGACTTCCAGCACTATGTTAAACAGCAGTGGTGAGAGTGGGCATCCCTGTCGTGTTCCTGATCTCAGGGGGAAAGCTCTGAGTTTTTCCCCGTTGAGGATGATGTTAGCTGAAGGCTTCTCATAGATGGCTTTGATGATGTTTAAGTAGGTTCCTTCTATCCCAACTTTCTCGAGAGTCTTTATTAAGAAGGGATGCTGTATTTTGTCAAATGCTTTTTCTGCATCTATTGACAGGATCATATGGTTTTTATCTTTTCTTTTATTGATATGATGTATCACATTGATTGATTTGCGAATATTGAACCAGCCCTGTAACCCAGGAATGAATCCCACTTGATCTTGGTGGATGATTCTTTTTATATGCTGCTGGATTCGATTTGCAAGGATCTTGTTGAGAATTTTTGCATCCGTATTCATCAAGGATATTGGCCTGTAGTTCTCTTTTTTTGCTGGATCTCTGTCTGGCTTGGGAATCAGTGTGATGCTGGCTTCATAAAATGAATCCGGGAGTTTTCCTTCGCTTTCTATTTTTTGGAATAACTTGAGAAGAATTGGGATTAATTCTGTTTTAAATGTCTGGTAGAATTCCCCAGGGAAGCCATCAGGTCCAGGGCTCTTATTTGTTGGGAGATTTTTGATCACTGATTCAATTTCTTCACTCGTTATGGGTCTGTTCAGGTTTTCTATTTCTTCCCGTGTGAATTTTGGTAGTGAGTGTGTGTTTAGGAATTTGTCCATTTCTTCTAAGTTGTCCAATTTGTTGGCATATAATTTTTCATAGTATTCCCTGATAATTGCTTGTATTTCTGAGGGGTTGGTTGTAATAAGTCCATTTTCATTCATAATTTTGTCTATTTGTGTGCTCTCTCTTTTCTTTTGGATAAGTCTGGCTAGAGGTTTGTCAATTTTGTTTACCTTTTCAAAAAACCAACTCTTGGTTTCATTGATCTGTTCAATTGTTTCTTTGGTCTCTATGTTGTTTATTTCTGCTCTAATTTTTACTATTTCTCTTCTTCTACTGGGTTTAGGGCGTTCTTGTTGCTCTGCCTCTAGTTCCTTTAGGTGAGCTGTTAGATTTTGGACTTGCGCTTTTTCTAATCTCTTGAAATAGGCCTGGAGAGCAATGTACTTTCCTCTTAGGACTGCCTTTGCCGCATCCCATAGATTTTGAATTGTTGTGTTTTCATTTTCATTTGTTTCCATATATTTTTTAATTTCATCTCTAATTGCCTGATTGGCCCATTCATTCTTTAGAAGGGTGTTCTTTAACCTCCATGTTTTTGGAAGTTTTCCAGACTTCTTCCTGTAATTGATTTCAAGTTTCAAAGCATTGTGATCTGACAGTGTGCATGGTAGGATCTCTATTCTTTTATATTTATTGAGGGCTGCTTTATGTCCCAGTATGTGATCTATCTTGGAGAATGTGCCATGTGCACTTGAGAAGAAAGTAAATTCCCTGGCCTCAGGATGTAAAGTTTAAATATATCCGTCAGGTCCATCTGGTCCAATGTATCTTTCAAGTCCATTATTTCTTTAGTGATTTTCTGTCTGGTTGACCTATCCATTGCTGTAAGCGGAGTATTAAAGTCCCCTGCTATTAGCACATTCTTATCTATAAGCTTGTTTCTGTTTGTGATTAATTGTTTTAGATATTTAGGTGCTCCCATATTCGGTGCGTAGACATTTATGATTGTTAGTTCTTCCTGATGGATGGACCCTGTAATTATTATGTAGTGCCCTTCTTCATCTCTTGTGATTGTCTTTAATTTAAAGTCCAGTTTGTCTGATATAAGTATCGCTACTCCGGCTTTCTTTTGATTTCCTGTAGCATGATATATGTTTCTCCATCCCCTTACTTTTAATCTGAAGGTATCTTCCCGTCTAAAATGAGTTTCTTGTAGACAGCATATAGATGGATTTTGTTTTTAATCCATTCTGCTACCCTATGTCTTTGGATTGGAGCATTCAGCCCATTTACATTCAGTGTTATTATTGAAATATGTGGGTTTAGAGTCTTTGTATCTTTTGTAGGGTTCATGTTTGTGGTGGTGTCTCTGGAATCTTTGTTCCTTGCAACCTTTCCTTCAGAGCATCCCCCTCAGGATTTCTTGTAGGGCTGGCTTCGTGGTGACAAATTCTTTCAATTTCTGTTTGTTTGGAAAGGTTTTTATCTCTCCTTCTATTTTGAATGACAGGCTTGCTGGATAGAGGATTCTTGGCTGCATATTTTTACTGTTCATCACATTGAAGATCTCCTGCCATTCCTTTCTGGCCTGCCACGTTTCAGTAGATAGGTCTGTCACCACTCTGATGGGTTTCCCTTTGTATGTGAGGGCCCTTTTCTCCCTAGCTGCTTTCAAAATTCTCTCTTTGTCCTTGTATTTTGCCATTTTTACGATGATATGTCGTGCAGAAGATCGATTCAAGTTACGTCTGAGAGGAGTCCTCTGAGCCTCTTGTATTTCCACATTGACTTCCTTCCCCAGGTCGGGGAAGTTCTCTGCTATAATTTGTTCCAGGACTCCTTCAGCACCTTTCCCTCTCTCTTCCTCTTCTGGGATTCCTATGATACGGATATTGTTGCGTTTGACTGTGTCGCTGAGCTCTCGAATTCTTCTTTCCTGTTCCTGGATCAGTTTGTCTCTTTTTTTGTCAGCTTCTTGTTTTTCTATAATGGTGTCTTCTAAATCACTTATTCTCCTTTCTGCCTCTTCAAGCCGTGCATTGGAGGCCTCTAATTTATTATGGATCTCATTTATCGCATTTTTTAATTCTTCATGCCTATTTTTATTTTCCATTCTGTCTGTAGCCATAGTTTCTTTGATGTCCCCTATGTTTTTTTCAAGCCCTGCTATTAATTTCACCATTATTATTCTAAAATCTTGTTCACTTATGCTGCTGATATCTGTTTTGAGCAGTTCATTAGCTGTCATTTCTTCTTGGAGTTTCTTTGGAGGAGAGCTCTTTCGTTTCATCATTTTAGTTAGCTTTCCGGCTCTTGTTGGTTTTAAAGACCTGTTATGCTCTCTGTTTCTATGAGCACTGCTATATCCAAGAAACTCTTTGACTTTCCAGGGCCTATCCTTTCAGAGATTGTTTTTTGAATGGTATCCCTCGGTCACTCTTGTTGGGACCTTAGTTATTTTATTTTCCTATTCGTAGTGATATTTGGGACTCTTCACCTTGTGTACTCTAGCTTGTTTCTTGAGGTAGCCCTGGAAAAGAAAACAGACAGACAAACACACAGGGAGCAGGAGCACACAAACGCACAGGCTGATTCAACTAACATGCAAAGTGAGAGGGAAAACGAAAAAGTTAATAGAAAAGACGGAGGAGGGAGGGCGAATAGGGAGCATAAAATACATAAAAGGGTCAAAAAGGGGAAAAGAAAAGGAAAAAAGAAGAAAACCGATGGACAAAGAACGGTTTAAAGCATATACCTGGATTTCCCAGCTACAGTTAAATAGCCGTGTGTATGCAGCGCTGGTTGAAGAGCATAGAGAAAAAGAGAGAAGGCAGGGTGAGACAAGGCAGATTTTGAAATAGAATGAACAGGCAGAAGGGATAAGAAACTTTTTTCAAAGAGGTAAATGGTAGAATATGGTTGGATAGGTGAGAGAAGGATGCTGGAATTATCCAGAAAAACTATATAGTCTAATTACTCCTGAGAGAAATAGCTGAAAAAGTCGGTAGGTGTAGAATTTACATTTACAGAATGTACTTGTGATTGTTTAAGCAAGCTGGCGACCAGAGTTAATCAGGTCAGTGTTTTGGGGAAAAAAGCGAGAAAAGAGAAAGAAGAAGAAAAAAAGAGAAAAGAAAGGGGAAAAAAAAAGAAGAAGAAAAAAAAAGGAAAAAGGGGAAAAAAAAAGGGAGGAGGGCACCTCTCAGGCAGGGATGGGCGTGGCGTGATCCGATGCCTCAGGCGGGGGTTCTGCCTTGGCGATTGTGGGGAGGAGAGTGACGGTGCTCCAGTCCCTTCTTGAACCCCGCGCTGCAGCTCGCTTTTTTTTTTTTGGCGTGTCAACTCCCCGTTCCGGGGACGCAGCCGAAGTTGGTTGCACTCTTCAACCCAGGCCAGTTCCAATCTCCAAATCCCAGTCCGCGCCCCGCTGAAGTTGCCTTAGACACAGCTTCCCAGACAACCCCCTCGGGCAATTCCAGGCTCCCTGCTGAGCTCTGGGGGCTGAGTCAGGATCGCTGCTTCCTTCTCTGGTCGGCTCTGGTGCGCATGCGCGGGGGCTTGCCTGTCGGGTCCACGTAGCCTGAGCCCGCTGGAGTGAGGAAAACCGGGTCTCTCTATGGCTCGTCACCCGAAACACGAACTCACAGGCAAATTTCCCAGTTTGTAGCTCCTTGCCCTCCCTCTCGAGTTCCAGCCAGCCAGGAGCGCGGACGCCCGGTGTCTGTGCGTCTCCTTCAGGGGTCCCAGCAGCGCTGGAGCTACAATGGCGGCAGGCGCGCCGCCGCTGGAGTGAGGAAAACCGGGTCTCTCTATGGATCGTCACCCGAAACACGAACTCACAGGCAAATTTCCCAGTTTTTAGCTCTTTGCCTTCCCTCTCGAGTTCCAGCCAGCCAGGAGCGCGGACGCCCGGTGTCTGCGCGTCTCTTTCAGGGGTCCCAGCAGCCCTGGGGCTACAATGGCGGCTGGCACGCCCGCGCCGCTTTAAAAACCAGCCTCCAGTAGCGGCACAAAGAAGCAGTTTGTGTGCTCAGCCTCCCCCAGGACCAGTTGGCGCGAGGGGACCCGGTGTGCAGGTATTTGGCAAGTACGGTCTTTCTATGCACCGAGCGGAGATTTTTCTGTCTCGGACTCTCTCCTTTTCCCCTCTCACTCCCTGTAGAGGGTAGAGGGGGATCGCCTCCCACCCTGGAGGCTCCGATCCCGGCCCGATTTTACCTTCCCCGGTTCGCACTCACGTTAGAAGGCTTTCTCAGTGGATTCTGCGTCCTTTTTCTCCGAGTCTCTCAGGTTTTGTATGGTTTCCAATGGCTTCAGATCTTTTCTGTGTGATGTATGGGCGCGAGTGCAAGTACGGAGCTCCTTACTTCTCCGCCATCTTGCCTCCCCCCTACATGTAACACTCTTAAATGCCCAAGTAAAGAATCCTCTGTGTTGAATGGGCTTCCCAATGGCTTTGCCTGGGATATGGAATGAATAAATGTACATTACACAAGAACACATATGAGTGACAGAATGATCATATTTTCATGAAAAGAAGTGTTACTTGTACTGTTGAGTTTATTTGCAAATATAAATTATATATTCATATTTGCATTTCACAATATGATTTCTTTGTGTCAGATAGTAAACATAAGTTACAACCTCAACAATAAAAATATAAAATGATACTCACCTCTGTGTACTACACACTGACCTTTTGAGAAAATATCAAACTTACTCTTTAATGATTCATGGCTATTAAGTATCATTTTATAATCTCAAGACTGCTTTTAGTATCATAACTTTTTTAGAACCCGGAATAAAGAGTTTGTTTCATTCTTTCTATATGTAGACGTAAAGATTTCTATTTAAGCTTCTAATTTCTAGAATAAAGATAAAAGCTATGGTAAGATATAAAAACATGGCCATAAATTCTTAAAACTCCTTCCATCCAGAGATAGAGTCTATTTCTCTGACCCTTACACCAGTTTGTGACTTTTGTTGACTATAGAATGCAGTGGAAGTGATATGTAAATTCTGTATCGGAGGCCTCTAAAGACCTACAGCTTTCTCTCCCACACTCTTGGAACTTGTTCTGAAGAAATCTGTTCTAACTTTCCTGAGGATGTGAGAGCACTTGAAGAAAGAGGGCTCCAACCTTCCCACATGAAGCCCTAAGGTGGGAATGAGGCAATCTGGAATAAGCCTACTGGCAGGAGTTCTGCAAGATGAATGAACTATGACAGTGATTCCAGTAAAGAACCACAGATGAATCACTAGCCAATGCTTAGAAGTATGAGAAATAGTAAATCATTGCTTCTCCAAGTCATCAAATTTCTTTTCAGCAATTGGTAGTCAACAAAATCGCCAGCATCTCAGGTGTGTTTACAAAACACTCCAACTGCTTTAAGCATTTAGTGACCATTACTTCATTGTCATCTGGATTGCTCCTCTTTTATTGAGGGGAAAAGTGACATATTAAGGATTGAAGTTACTTATATACAAGTAGTGAATAGAGAAATCAGAATTTGAATCCAGACCATTTTGCTTCAGAAGCATTACATTAACCACTATGCTACATTAGTTATCAAAAGATAACTCAGAAATCAACATAGATTATTTAGTCTTAGAAGATCAAAACTCTTCCACTTGCCTTGTTTTATGTATGAAAATGCACACATTGTACTATTTATCTATCTATTTGTCAGTCTGTCAAACTGTCTTCATCCTCTTCGGTATGCATGCACTTCACTCCCCCAGTACAGTCATGTTCTACTTGGTTAACTGCATAATTATTCAATATCAATTATATTATGTCACTGTATCTCTGCAGACTGGACCCAAGTTTCTTTTATAATGATATATCACTAGCTTTTGTTCTCATTTTGTTTCTTGTTGTATTTCATAACATTTTTATCTCCATGTCCTAAAGCTTCAGATTTGTTAAAAAAAATAAAGCTTCAGATTTGTTAAATGTGCCCCATTTTGAAACTGTCAATGAAGTTTTGTTCTACCCATTAATTGTGCCGTTTGCATCTGAGGCTGCAAAGTTTATGTATCTCTTATGAAAGTCATGACTTACAGCATTATAGGCTGCATAGTTTGACTAATACCCTTTATTTTCCTCCATTAATCTGCTCTTTTGTGATATATTTTAATGAAATGTTTGTATGAAGAATATAGTAAAATAAATATTTTTAAAAATAACACAAGATAATGTTTAGGAATCATTATTAATTTATCTGTTATATGTTCAGTAAACCTTAATACCCAAAATATGTTAGACCAAAATCGAAGTGTTTTGGAAGAATGGTAAGTTTAGATTTATAAAACTCCTCTGTGCAAATACCTATCATTTACAGTTACACAGTTTTAGTATCTATGAATAAATTACAGAAAAACAAACATACAACAAACATAAAAACAAAATCAACAAAATTAGATAGCCAAATAAGCATATAATGATATCGCTAATAATTACTAGATCTGTACCTCACTTAAAATCTTCAGCACAAAGTATCCTAGTTTTAGCCTTCACTGTAATCCTGATGGCTACATGTAGATTCTCAGTACATCTCTTTTTAGTGATTGTTGGTAATAAGTAGATGCAAATCTCAAAATGTTAAAATTCAGTAATATGGTATAGTATTGAGGAGGTATTTATAATATGTGAAAGCATATTGATGATGCAAAAATTTGTAGTAAATGTTTATGTTTTTTCTAAGCATTTGTGGATATTTTATCACGCATACACTATATGACGCTGATAGCAAATAGGTGATTGCTCACCGTATAATTATTGTGAAATTCTTACATATGAAAACTGAGAACAATATCACAAAAACTGCTTTCTCTAATAAAATTTGCAGTGGTATAATCTAATTCTTCATCCACCTTATTTCATCTCAAACATGCACACACTCAAGTATACATACATACACACACACACTTACACATCCATACACAAATACAAACAATCTCATCCATCACTATTATAGACAATGAGAACAACATACGTTTCATTGAAATAACTAATTCCGAGATGTCAAACAAATGCAAATTATTTTTAAAAGTTACTGTAAATACTTCGAATGTTATTTCTTTCTATTTAAAGCTATCTGTGAAGATAAAGAATAATACTATATTATTATAGTATTATAATACTATATATTTCAAATACCTGCATATTATATAAAATATTTAAATGTGAAAATACTCTATATTGCTGTTGACCTTGAAAAGTCATTATTTATAACTAAAAGTTATTGAGTTTTAGTATGTTCCACCCACAAGGCTCAGTAACTTAGAATCAGTACTTACTTAATTCTCCAGCTTCCCAAGTGTAGCTTTCATTTAAAGGTAAAAAAACTGAAGCATTAGGAAACTAAGCAGTTTTTTTTAGTAGCATTTACTTAATAATGGAACTGAGATTCAAACCATGCTAGGTATCTCTAGTCAGGTAGGTAAACTCTATCTGGTAATGTGAATGTAATATAAAATACTATGTATTTGAAAATAGACTACATAGTATTAAATTCTGTGCCACATACGTATTTAATCTTCCCAAATTTATTTCTATTACCAGGATCTATGTACATGTATGGGTGTATATTTTTTAAAAAATCAAAGCATGCTTATTTTCAAAACATAATAATCCCAACAGGTCCAGTACAGAGCCTGACTCAGGGCTCCAACTCACGAACGGTGAGATCATGACCTGAATGAAAATCAAGAGTAGGCCGCTTAACTGACTGAGCCACCCAGGTGTCCCATGACTTAAGTTTTTTAAATTGCTGTTTTACTTTTTCTTTAATTTTCACTGTAGTGATCAGATATGATACCTTGTGAATGTTAGATCAGAAAATTTGAACTGAAGCCCATTAGTGGGATGCATTATCTCTCTTACTTAGTTTCTAGATCCAATTTGAAATAGGAACTAAAGTATAGAACATGATTATTATACTCCTTGGGTGTGTATAGTACATAATTGGCCCTTATATAGTCTCTACAGGCAGGAACCAAAATAATTGAGATTTTTGATTATGCTTTCCTTGCTGACCTTATTTTCAGGTTGCAGAATGTGAAAACGTGACTGATTCCTAGTCCCTTGGAAAACCAGATGTGAAAATTCACATGCATTTATGGAATTTAAGCACTTACAATTAATGACAAGTTAATATTTGGAAGAAATAAATTTATATTCAAATTCACATTAATGCAGATGTTAGCTCACATGATAGTAATATTAGTCTCATATCCTAGGTATAGTGAAATAGACATAAATAATTCTCATCAGTAAATGGCTAATTATAATAAATGATTAAGTAATGTATAGATGATATTTACATTAACATTATTTCCGTTCATACATTTTATTTTTATTTTTTTTTAATGTTTTATTTATTTCTAGGAGAGAGAGAGAGAGAAACATCGTGAGCAGGGGAGTGTCAGAGAGAGAGGGAGTCACAGACTGAAACAGGCTCCAGGCTCTGAGCTGGCAGTCAGCACAGAGCCCGACGCGGGGCCCGAACCCACAAACCGCGAGATCATTACCTAAGCGAAAGTCGGACGCTCAACCGTCTAAGCCACCCAGGCGCCCCTCCGTTCATACATTTTAACCTGTACTAATTGTGAATACCTACTATTAGAAAGATACTGTTCTGGGCAATATTTGAAACACTGAGATAAATCATAATTCCTGCCTTCAGTGAGTATAAAGATTAATTGGAGAAATTACATATGTATACAAGCAACTAGAAGATACAACTAGAAGATAGAGTCATAAGTAGTTTCTATTAAGAAGATTAACACATTAGCATAGAAATTCAGATGGGGCGCCTGGGTGGCTTAGTCGGTTAAGCGTCCGACTCTCACTCAGGTCATGATCTCTCGGTTCATGGGTTCGAGCCCCGCGTCGGGCTCTGTGCTGACTGCCAGCTCAGAGCCTGGAGCCTGTTTCAGTCTGTGACTCCCTCTCTCTCTGACCCTCCCTTGCTCACGCTGTCTCTCTCTCTCTCTCCTAGAAATAAATAATTCAGAAGCAATAGTAATTATTTCCAGATGAAAGAATCAAAAAGTTTTATGCAGGAGATGGTATTTGAATAAGGTCGTGAAATAAAGGTAGAACCTAGATGTCTTGAAATTGAAAATAACATGTCGGGCTGTGGAATTATACTCTGTAAAAGCAGCGAAGTGGTACGTCCAATGAGCATATAAGGAACTTACTATGGTCTAGTTTGATGGTGCTGTATGTGAGATAATGGAACTATATGTTTCAAAATTGTGCTGGGGCACCTGGGTGGCTCAGTCGGTTAAGCTTCGACTTCGGCTCAGGTCATGATCTCGCGGTTTGTGGGTTTGAGCCCCGTGTTGGACTCTCTCCTGGCAGCCAGCTCAGAGCCTGGATCCTGCTTCTGATTCTGTGTCTCCTTCTCTCTCTGCCCCTCCCCTGCTCATGCTGTCTCTCACTCTCTCTCTCTCAGAAATAAATAAAACACTTAAAAATTTTTTTAAAAAGAAAGTGTTCGTACAAGATTTTAGGAGGCTTTAATACTAATATAAAAATATATTATTTAATTCTCTAGGCATTGAAAAGACATTGAAGTTTCATTTTTTAAATATTTCTTTATTTTTGAGAGGGAGAGAGAGCACAAGCGGGAGAGCACAGAGCACAGAGAGAGAAGGAGGCACAGAATCAAAGGAGGTTCCAGGCTCTGAGCTGTTAGCACAGAGCCCAACGACAGGCTTGAACTCACAAACCATGAGATCATGACCTGAGCCAAAGTCGGACACTTAACCAACTGAGCCACGCAGGTGCCCCTAAAGTATATTTTTAATAATGGTGTACACTAATTCTTATGTATACGTTCTTAGTTATGCTTAGAAAACTACTGCTTTAGGTTATGAGACTCCTCAGTGAAGAGAAAAGCAGTAATGCATGTAGAAAAAACACATTGATTTGAAAATATGAGTGTTTGCTGTTCTAGGATAGCTATTTAAAAATGCTTCTTAGTAGGATACCTGGGTGGGTCAGTTGGTTAAGCAGCTGAGTCATGATTTCAGCTCAGGCCATGATCTCGTGGTTCATGAGTTTGAGCCCCACGTAGGGCTATCTGCACAGTGCAAAGCCTGCTTAGGACTCTCTCTTTCCCTCTCTTTTCCCCTCTCATACTTGTTCCCTCTTTTTCTCTCTCTCTAAAAATAAATTTTTAAAAAATTTTAAAAAGAAAAAAAAATTTAATGATTCTTAGCAACTATTAGCTCACAGAAATAGAATATATTCTTAAATCAAAGAGAAATTTATTGGGACACCTGGGTGACTGACTCGGTTAAATGTCCAACTTCAGGTTAGTTCAGTCAGATCTTGAAGTTTGTGGGCTCAAGCCTCGCATCAGGCTTTGTGCTTACAGCTCAGAGCCTGGGGCCTGCTTCAGATTCTATGTCTCCCTCTCTTTCTGCCCCTAACCTGCTCATGTTCTCTCTTTGTCTCTCAAAAATAAACAAACATTATTTTTTTTAATTCAAAGAGAAATTTATTTCAATAGTGCAAAAAACAGGGGAAGAATAAATCATTATTTGTTTATATATAGCTTGTAGAAAGAATGCTTACTATTTTGCTTTCTTTAAATAAACCTTTCTGTCCTTTTAAGGACACTGTAATATAGGTATAGTGTTTTCCACATAGAACAGTTGAGGAAACCGAGTTTAGGTAACTTGCCTAAGTCACAGAACTTGTTAGCAGAAGACCCAGTATGCAAGCCAAGCAAACTGATATCAGATTCTTTTCCATTAACCAAACACAGTGTAATTTCTTCATGTAACACCCAAAGTACTCCTCTCCCTTCCATTCTTACTGAAGAAATGAGTCCACAAGTGAAAGTACCCGTACCTTATTAAAATGTTTTTTTCTTACCTCTGAGAATAATAATAATAGTGCATTCTGAAGATCAGTTCTAAGGTTATCATTTCTTTCTATCTGTCCTTTGCTGGCTACACCGATTTACATCATACCCTAATAAAACAATGGTATTTATAATATGTATGATATCTACTGCTGCAATGAGATAGCAAATAAACTCTTGGGGTTATGCATTTTCATGTACTGAACAGTTTAATCAGATTGAAAAGAAGAAAGTAATGATTTCATGTATATCAGTGTGCTTCCATGGCTTGAAATGGAAAGAAGATTTTCATTTATTTCTAATCAAGTTTGATAAAGGGGATAGGTGACGTATTATAAATCAACTAATAGTGGTGTGTATGTGTGTGTGTGTGTTTATTTAGCATGCTTTTTCCATTCATAGCTGATATGCTTTGATAGAATCATATTTGACTAAAATAATTGTGTTTTATGCACCTTTTATGTTGATTAAAATTTTAATTAAACATTTCCAAGACCCATTAATTACTTGGCTCCCTTCAAGCTCTCCCATCATAAATTAAGCAGCATACGTGATTAGTTAAAAATACAATCTTCTTGTGACACACTAATCAGCATTAACATTTCATCAATGATTCTAAAACGAAATGCATGTTTTTCCTTTTTATTAGTCTTTAACAAATTGGAGAAAACAGAACAGCTACCACAGCATGTTTAGAATCATAGGGTATTTTACACTATTTACTTTTCTTCCATTTCGAAGGAAAAGAAAATTGAAGAACAGGGTAAAGAAGGATTCAGAAATAGAACTACAGAAATTAGTCCTGTGGAATCTGCCAATGTTAGGCAAAGCAGTAAAGATCTGCCTCTGGTATAGAAATTCCCTTTGCTGTTTCTGAGAGGTCTTTCTTTCAGTGCCAGACTGGCAGAGCCCTGTTCAGGCATTCATTCTGATTGCCCCTGTTTTCAAGCAAATTTGCATAGTAGTTATTCATACTTATTCATGGTTTCCTTTAAACAAGTCTCTCTCCTCCCAAATTTCCTTTTGGCAGCCTTACTACCCAGTTAAGTAGGAGAAGAAACACTTGTGAATGGCTCGCAAAGCTGATCTTTCCTTGAAGAGGAAAGAAATCTTTCCAAATTTAGTTTGTAAACATAAAACTGTGTAGATTTTTATCATTCTTGTTTTTCAAATAGAATAAATCCTAGCGAACAAGTCTTAGCTTTCTCCTGCATTAAGTTTCTTCTAGGGGGCATCTGACATTGATCTGAGCTTCTAAACATATGGAAAGATTTTCAATTTGAAGATTTACTTTTCTTCCATATTTTCTGAGGTCTACTGAACATTGCATAGGACCAATAATTTTCACAGGCTGCAGAAATTGCTCTTTGCCTTTCGGAATTTTTCTTATTGTTTGGTATCTAATTATTGAAATATATATCAATATATAATATTTTCCTTTTTGATAATCATTAATTTTTTCATCTGTTTTTCCCATATCAAGTGTATATCTTTTCCTCAGAACTTGCATTGCTGGCTTTTTTTTTTGCAAATCAAATACATGAGATTAAAAATGTCCTTGAAATTTTTCATGACTAAGCAAATTCCCAGGAAACATGGGCAATAATTAGAAATCTGATAAGTTTTACTAAAATGATTGGCCACAACTGTTCTCACCACCAGAACTTAGCTTTGTGCACATCCAAGTTCTTGAGTCACAATTACATGACTAAAGCTAGGTTGATAGATAAAGCAATGTTTTGATGGTCTAGTAGCTGATCAAACCATTATGTTCCACCCCTCTCTCATTCTTTCTTTCTCTCTCTGCATATAAATTTCAGTTCTAAATTTTCTCAGTTCTCAAAAAAGTTTGTTACTTTGGTCAAGTTTTGCATCAAAACGCCATATCTAATGTATTTGTCTGTTTACAAAATCTGGAATGTATTATGATTTGATGGTATTAGGAAAAACCATGCAGTTTTTGTGAGGTAAGAATACTGCTCACAGTAAACTGAATTTAAGTACTATTAATTCAATAAATTTAATAGTTTTTCTTCCAGTTCTTCATTTTTTTTAAAAAAAATTCTGTGCTTTTCCAAGGAAATTTCATTGATCCAAAGAGTTAACAAAGAATTCAAAATCTTAACCTTGATTTATTTTCACTTATTTTGCAAAGAAAGGTAGATAACAGGTAAATCAAACATATTTTAAAATCTCAATACTCAGTGGAATATTTGCTTAGATTTTTACTATGCTAATTTTGTATTAAAATTATATATAAACAATTTAAGGACAGTTTATCCTTCTCTATTATTTTAGTTAGGATTTTAAAGTACATATAATTTTCACATGTGCTAATATAAAAAATTACAGAGAAAAATAGCTTACATTATGAGTATCAGAAAATGGTTAACCAGAAATGCAATATCGCAAACCTGATTGCATTTAACTTGGAAGGCAAAGGCATTTGAAAAGAAAATATTTCTTTTTTCCTTTTTTTATTAAACTTTGAAAAAATTACAGTTTTGAAAAATTATGCTCATTTATTACCACAAGCTTTCTTTTAAAGTCTTTTTCTAAGTTACTAGAACCATTGTTTACATGGAGAAAGACAGGAGAAAGTTTCTAAAAACTGTTGCTCAGTAAGAATGGAAAACCTAGGAAACAAAAATAATGCTGACCAGCTCAGCACAACTTTCTTCTTTTCTTCTGAAGGGAATTTTTTTTCTTCTTCTTTTGAAAAAGTTTGTTATTTTACCAAAAATATGTTTATGTTAAAAAGAATCCAGAACTAATAGAATACAAAGGTGTCTTTTGATGTGATGCTTTTGATCACTTGAATTTCTTCATCATTCCTGGTCTCCTCCTTTCAATTTAAGCACATACATTACTCACTCATTTTAGTTTTATTGCTTGCATTCAAGGAAAATGACGCTATTGGTTTAAACGAATGCGCAGACATTAAAACTTCACTGTCTAATTTTTAATTTATGAATTCCCACAGCCATGAAATATTTATTATTTATTTTGTTGTATTTTGTGTTTTAGCTGAGCTAGTGATCATTCTTTGCTTTAAACAATGATCTGTCTCTGTCATGAGCTAACTTAAAATAGCTATCCCCTTTCCTGCTGTTTTTCAGTGTGCGTGTGTGTGTGTGTGTGTGTGTGTGTGTGAGTGTAAATTGATGAAGAATAATACACAATAAGTTTCCATACCTTAGCATTAATATTTTTATATGAATTACATTTTACTTACTTTAAGAATAGACATATTAATCTATTTGACATTTATTGTAAAAGGTAAATATCTCATATAAAAAGAAACATGTATTAATTTTCTTTTTCAAAGAATTGTAGAGAAATACATTATAAATTTTAACCTCTGCTATACTAAGTAGAAATCACTGAACCGGTTTAAAAAAATTCACCAGTAAAATATATTGATATTGTTCACACCATTTTGATTATATGCTGCCAGTACATGAAACTTTCAATGGATTTTTGTTTTATCTCTATGGTCCATTTTCCTAATGATTCTAAAATATTGACTGGATAGATTTCCCCTAGTCACCTACTCAAATATCATCTTTATCTCTGAAATTATTTTAAAGAAATGAAATATGAGTTTTAACTCTCCTATGACTTTGTGGTACATACATTATTAGCTTGATATGGTGATCAGGTCTACATACATTAAATCATCATTGTTGCACACCTTTAATATGTACAATTGTTATCTGTCCTACTTCAATCAAGCTGGGAAATTTTATTAAATTTAAAAAATAATATGACTTTATTGGAAATTTACAGGAGAAAATGATAGCAATTAAACTAGAAGGGAAAAAAATGGAGATTCCCCACCCCCACCACCACCCCCAGCACCGATTTTTTTGAATATTTCCTGCATGCTTCCTTCTGTGGGTTTCCACAGACTACTCCCATTCTTGATCATGTTCACCCTTTCTCCTAATTGGCAACACAGCTCCATCAGTCATAAACATCTGAAATAGCCTATTTCTATGTACCTGACCACAATATCAGGCCTAACTTATTGTGCCAGAGGCCTTGCTGTGTTAATGCTATTATTCTGTGGGGAGAACAATCTTATGTTAAGAGCTCTTGACTATAGCAGCGAATAGTTGCCATAATTTTAATAGCGCTTTTTGTAAAATAGTTCTGCCAGGCTCAGAAATATATTTGATTTGATTCTTGTTTTATATTGTTTGTTTCTCAACTATAAATTCAGTTATTAAAAGTACTATTCTATCCTTTGAATGTCATATTTAGGTGCAGAATTATGTTTCTTAAATATACTTTTTATTTAACTTTGAATGAATACACCTTGAATCTGCTATAATTAATGGCTAGCAAAAATGAGAGTGTTTATTTTGGTGGGTAGTTGGGATTGTAAAGTGTGATTAAAATGTAATAGAATGGTATTGTTTCAGAATTTTGTATGAATTATTTATTTTCTTTTATACAAATAAAACATGATGTGAAGATACTTAGGAATATGTTGTAAGAACAAACATGGTTTTTCTCTATTTTTCTTCTATTTTCCTTAAAAATTTAAAGCTACTATTGCCTAGTAGTATGTGAATGTATGTGATGCAAAATATCTCACAGAAAGGAGCTACTTATACAAAAGTGACTGAAACCACCTGTTCTGTTAGCCTGATTTTATCATGGAAGGATGGGCACCTCTGAACAGCCTCTGGGGTGCTATGTGAGTCTTTGAAGTATCATTAGAGGGTCTGCAGTGAGGAATAAGGTTTCACTGTTAAAATGCTTCAGGCATTAGTCAAAACGGGAGACATTTTCCCTCATGCATGAAGACTCTAAGATTGTATAAAGTTATATTAAAGAGTCAAAGCACTACTTGTGTTTCAATTTTGTTAGAGAACAGACAAGGAAGAAATAACTTAGAATTTGTACCGATGAATCCTTTGCCACAAATATTTTGATGTTCTTAAGAGTATTATATTCTTTCTGAGATTAGAAAGTGAATAAATTAATTGGCTGGGAAATTAAATGGAGAAATCAGTATGTCAGTGACTTCATTCTGTTGAGAAAATTATATTAATTTGTCAGACTGTGTCACTGTCATTTTTTAGTTCAAACACTGGGACAGTGTTTTAATCATTATCTCCAGATTTAATAATTTCATAAGATTCATAATTAGGACAGAAGTTGTTATTTCTAATATTTCACATGATCACACATGTTCCATTCTGCTTTCAATGTACAAGTAACACAAAAACAGTTAGATTTTTATCTTGTCCTAAATATCAGTCCCTCCATGTCATGGCCACAGAGGTTTTGCCTATGAAATATTGCTAATAGATCATGGTTCACTGGACATTAAAATGTAGAGTAATATAGTGCTCTGTGTTTCACTTTCAATTATAGTAATTTGTAATGGTGAAACAAAAAAAACCCAAGAGTATGTAAATGAATTAATGTACTTAGTAATGAGCTGAAATACATAGAAAAATTTCTTCTCATTAATTTACATTCTCTTTATGTTTCTTAAAAAAAGACACCAAAAATTCTGTAATTGAATTGACTCCCATTCTTTCCCTTCAGTTTCTTCCTAAAATAAACCATGATTCTGAATTCTGTGTGTACTGTTTGCATGTGTGTTTTTGTAGTTTTACTGCAAATATAGTCATCAATAAAAAATACATACTTTAACATTTTATATACCTTGAGCTTTTTCATCTTTTTTTTAACAGACTTAAAATTTGGAGAAGTTATAGGTTGACAGCAAAACTGAGAGGAAAGCACAAAGATTCCCATTTACCTACATATGCACAGCCTCCCCTATTATCAACATCACCCACCAGAGTGGTACTTTTGCTGTGATTGACAAACCAACAGTGATACATCATAATTACCCAAAGTCCATAGCTCATGTTAGGGTTCACTCTTATGTTATGCATTATAACATCTTGCTTTTTTAATGCTTTTAAAACTTAACCAGGTTGATAGCTTGGTTAGTTTGCTAAAACTGACCTAACAAAGTATCACAAGCTTACTGGCTTTAACAATAGAAATTTATTGCCTCATATTTGTGAAGGCTAGAATTCCAATATCAAAGCAATATTGATAGGCCATGTTCTTTCTGATAGTTCTTTGGTTTGGGTCAGTAATAACCCCCACTCTTCACAAGATGTTCTCACCTTCACAGAGCGTCCAAATTTCTCCTATTTATAAGAACACAGTCATATTGGATTAGGATCCACCCTAATCACTATATTTCCAAGTATGATCACATTCATAGGCACTGGGTGTTAGGACTCAACATCTTTGGAGGGGGTATAATTCAATTCAAAACAATATCCAATGTCAATCTCACTGAATGTAATAGTTGCCATAAGATTAAACCACAGGATATCTATTCCTACACTGTATAAAAGTGAGATTTTGCCAATTTCTTTTTTCATTACTATCTTTTTACGTATTTCCTGCTCACAGTAGGGTTTTGCTGGGTCTAATACATAGAATTAGATTTCTTCTATTTTAAATTTTCTCATGTTTTCAAATTTCAGAGTAGACAAATATTTTTTTAATGTAAATAAATGCAAAAGATGCCTCAAACTCCCATGAATGCTTAAATTTTGAGTGTCAAATGTATCCCATTTTGTTTTTATTTGCATTTTCCTGATTTTTAAAAAAAGTATTAAAACTTTTCATTTAACTTTGGGAATATGGGTTTAGTCTATGAATTGCCTACTAATTATTAAACCATTCTTATAGGAATATTTCTTTATAAATTTATACTCACTAGATAGTAATTTTATTGGTTTTAAATTTCTTTACACATTATTTTTTTATTTTACCATGTTCAAACTTTTCAATCATTTCCTTATAGTTTGTACTTTGTCAATTAAAAAACTAATTTTTAAATATATATTTTCAACTTAAAATTTATATTTGGGTGTTCACATAAAGACCTTTAATTCATCTATAATTTATTTTATTGTATGTTATGATTCTGATGTCATTTTAATACAAATGATTTGTTTTCTTGATGTCATTTCTTAAATCATTTATTATTTCCTTATGGATTTTTAATAATGCCACTGTATTATATAATTCACTCATATATACATGGCTCTTTTCCTGGACTCTCCATTGTGTTTCTTTCATTTATTTTTAGTGGTTATAATAATTATGATAATCTCTTTGTATTCTCCTTGGTGGTGGTGGGGTTTGTGACTATTCTATGCTTTGCCATATGTATATATATATATATATGTAGTCATATATATATGTATTCAACATATGGCATTTCTGTTGATTTACTTCTAGTTGTTCTGTGGAATAGCTTGTTTTCAATGTAAGTTGTAGCTTATTGTAAATGGTCTTCTTTTCTGGATATCTTAAAATGTTTCTTATATTTGTGGTTTTTAAAGTTTCCATATGAGAAAATTGATGTTGAGATTATTTTCATGTATAGTTCTTTTTTTTTTTTAATAGCTTATTGTCAAGTTGGTTTCCACATGTATAGTTCTTGAAACATATTATAATTGGTAAAATGAGGATATATGATATTTGTCTGTTTTGGAAATTGGTGATCATTGTTTCTTCAAATCTTGTCTTCTGTTGACCCTTCTTGTTCTCTTTTTTTGGAATTCATGTTAGATAAATTCTGGTTCTTCTCATAATATCTCCCATGTCTGTTTCTACTTGAGGTCATATTAAAATATTTTTCATTTGTTGTAATTTCTTCAATCCATCTTATAGATCTTTTATCTGCCTTTTCTTTGCCAGACAAGGACAAATTTATTCAAGGAATACCAGAAATTCCCAGTAACTTTTTATTTCACTTCTTATCCAATCCTGTGCTCTTCTCAAGTCAGTGGGATGATCTGAAACAGAATTCAACATGTTCAACTGTCTGTGATAGCAGCGAATAAGTCATGACATGTCCATTTTTTATATAAGTTGTCTAGGGAAAAATAATATTTAGTAAGTTTCACCCATCTTTTAGATTTTATCAATTTCTGCTTCAAGAAAAAGCAATTAAATTGTGTCACTCTGAAGTACAGCCTTCAGAATGATAATATATACTTTATATATTAACTATCTATCTATCATAGATTCCTCCTCCAAAACCCTCAGATTAACAGCTGAGACAAAAGGAACCATAAATTTGTTTGACATCAACCATAATGGACTCTGAACTACATTGAATGTCGTAATGTTTATTTATTTGGAGAAGTATTTGGAATATCTCAGAGAGTATCATGGTCTCCATCCAACAACAAATACATTAGTGGAAACTTCTCTCACCTTTTAACAGGTTTTTTATTTCCCGACATACACTTGAATCCATTGTTTTTATGTAAACAAAGTAAACTTTTTAAAATGCAGGCTTTGTGGGGCACCTGGGTGGCCCAGTCGGTTAAGCGTCCGACTTCAGTTCATGTCATGAATTCACAGTTCGTGGGTTTGAGACCCGAATCGGGCTCTGTGCTGACATCTGGCTCAGAGCCTGGAGCCTGTTTCAGATTCTGTATCTCCCTCTCTCTGACCCTCCCTTACTCATGCTGTCTCTCTCTCTCTCTCTCAGAAATTAAAAAAAAAAAAATTTAAAAAATTAAAATGCAGGCTTTGTGATATCATTGTTTATTTTTTTAAAGTTCATTTATTTAGAGAGAGAAAGCAGGGGAGGGACAAAGAAAGAGGGAGAGAGAGAATCCCATGTAGTCACTGTGCTGACAGCAATGGGCGCCATCTCAGAAACTCTGAGATCATGACCTGAGCCAAAAACAAGAGTTGGTGGCTTAACTGACTGAGCCGCCCAGCATCCTGATATCACTCTTTAATTGTAACCATTAAATATTCCCAATTGGTTTTAGATATATTCAAACCTTGTTTAGTTTATTGGCTCTTTGTCACTTGTCCCTGTTACCTCACTAGCTTCAAATCTCATCCTCTCATATCATAATTGGAATTGCCACCACATTGAAACTTCATATGCTCGGGATCTCTCTTTCTCTCTCTCTCTCTCTTTCTCTCTATCACACACACACACACACACACAAACACACACACACACACACACACACACACACACACACACACACACACGTAAGATGTCCTTTCTGCCATTATATATTCCCTATACTCCTTTAAATAGCTTATATCTGGATATTATTCATATCTTGATTTATAAGTCATTTCCTTTGGTAAAACTTACCTGATTCTTCCTCTGGAAGAGGTGTTCTACCCTGTAATTTTACGGTACACGATGACACCACTGTAGTTAATTCCCATAGTGCTGCATTGTAATAACCTTTCTTTCTTGTTTGTATCTCACTAGAATGCAAGTTCTGAGATTAATGGTTGTTTCTTTCTGCTTATTGTTGTGGTGTCCTAGCAAAATGTAGGTAAAAAATATGTATTTATTAAATAAGTAAATGGATGAGTGCATGAATAAACAAATTCTCTGTAACATTATATTGCAAATAGACATTTTTTTTGGCCTTACACTAGTAGATGTTATATAAAGTAATTCATACTAAGAGCATAAAGCTGACAATAGTAAATATACTTACAAAGTAATTAACAAACAACTGATACAATTTAAATAAGCAAACGCCTATATCCGTCAAAGTCCTTGTAAGGCATTTTGGAGCTATGTTATTTTATTTAAAATACCCTGAATATGTTAAACCGACAGTTGACATGATCTGAATTTTGTTTTTTACAAAGATCGATTTGACAACGTTATGGCTAATTGCTGTGTGTCTAGTGTGGAAGAAAGGGCACCAGTCTTAACCGGTGTTATTGCAGGAGCTAGGAGAGAAGGTGCTGGTCTGCATAAAAATGGTAGCAAAGATAGTTATACATTTTGAATGTTAAATTTCAGAATGGACTCAGTATTTAATAGGCATTGCTAGCATTTCCATTACTTGAGCTACTAGAAGAGCTAAAGAAAGAAATTGCTAGTCTTGCTATTTGTGGTCATACTTCTATATGGGTTTGAAGTAGTAAATTTGAAGCACAGCTATTTGAACTAAGATTAATATTTTTGTACAAGAACATTAATCCTTTTGTTGGTTTGAATGATGAATTCAGTGAGTATCTGCTGGCAAGGAGAAGGTCAGTGTGTATATAAATGGCCCACCGATCTATAGGAAAATAAAAAGTGCTAAAATTTTAGGTGGCAAAACTCACTTTTTTTCATGCTTGCAAGTTAAGACTGGAGTATACACACTCTATTTAGTGTGGTGAAGTGAATACTTCTCATAATAAAAAATGATAAACCTCTATGTTTCATATATCAGTATTTCATTTTTATAGCTAATTCTGTGTGCAATAGCTAAAATTTTGGTCTGCAAAGCAGCAGTTTTAGATGTAGTTAGCTTTCTGGATGATAAATTTTCACAAAAATGCTCACAATATTGTTGCTATATTCACTAACCAAAGTGTTTGATCAATTAAATATGCTCATAAAGGAATAATATTTGAGGACCTCTTAATATTTATTATTGTTTTAACCCAACTTCTTCTTTCTGTGATTATCAGCACTCTTCCACACTTATAGTTAAATATCATTTGGTGTCTTAAAATGTAAATGTACTTGTCCATTCAATTCTGACAATTATTATACTGCATTGAATGAAGAAATGAAGAAACTCAGTTATTCTGAACAATTCATATGAAAATTAAAGTGCGCATATACCATAATTTTAGTCATAAATCAAAACACTAAAATCAAAAAGATTTCTTTTAAAGGCTGATTTAAAGTTACCACAATCTTGGCTTATTGATACTGTATGAAAATAGATACCCCAAACATGGGCAAAGAAAATAACAAACATTTGCAAAGTAGTAAGAGAACCCAAAGGAATTTTCTTTTTATTTATTAGAATTAAAGATTAATGATAAAACAGCAAATTTGAGATCTGTACACAACTTTTCTAAAACCCATCACTATTTCTTTGCTTGTTTTTCTATTTGGTTCACAAAGTGAATTGTGTTCAATAGTTATTCCATACAGAATTTGAGAATAAAGGCCTATATTTTATACTTTCTGATGGGCAAAATAAGTATCTAAGGACAGAAGAATTTTAACCTTTGAGAAAAAAAAATCCTAAAAAAGATAAAAAAATATCCTAAAAAGGAGAAAAAAAAGTCCTAAAGAGCCAAGGAAAATGTATCAGTAATAGGAGTTGCTACTTTCATTTTAAATAAATAGCGATGAGGTGGCCAATGAGGTAATATGTAAAACTACCAAGAAAAATAAATAAATAAATATTGGCTACAGTGGCAAGCAAAATAAAAAGAGTAAATAAAATGTGTGTTTGATACAGAAAGAAAAAGTACATCTAGTGGTTGTGCACCATCCAATTTAGCTAAATTTATGAGATTTAAACAGGTGTGTGTATTATTTAGAGACCTGTAATCAAAACAACCAGAAAACCAACAAAAACACAATGACTACCACCACCACAAGAAAACCACACTGGCCTTGAATGACAACTTTACAGAATTTAGTATTACTTCCACTATCGAAACTTAATTCTTCTTATTTGGAAAAACAAAGCAACATGTATATCTCATAGCCATAACAAAAATCATCTTTAAAAGTCTTCAGTCTGTGTTGTGTGCATAGAAAGTATTCAATAGAGTTTGATTTCTTCTTTTCTACTGAGATTTTACAAAGACTCAATAAGATTATTCAAATAGAAGTGCTTACTATCTATAGTAATAATACTCCATTGGGCATTACTATGTAGGGGCACTGACTAGCTTATATAAATATGGTGTCTTTGATCTTTATAACAGCTTAAAAATAGATACTATCTTGATTTTATTGAGATGAAAAGATATTAAGATTAGGTAAGTAGTATTTCCTAAATTACTCAGCTAGAAAGTGGCACAATCGGAATTTAAGTTGTTTTGTGCCATTCTAAAACTGAAAGTGTTTCCATTATTTATGCCTTATTACTTGGTGGCGATGTTAGTACATTACCTTTTAATATACAAGTCAACCATGAAAAGCTTTCAAGTAAAAGTCAATGATCAGTTACTAAGAGATGTTTATTGTTCTAGTACAAGTACAAACCAAAATTATAGGAAGCCCACACACATTTATAATTATTCCTCATCTCTTTCCATACACACACACACACACACACACACACACACACACACACACACAAAACCCAAACTTTTCTAATGTGATTCCACCCTACTATGGTCAGTATTGCCATGCTAGGGCTGAGACCCAGCAAAATGTTTTTCTCTTGCCCAGTGGCTTCCCATTAGATTCCATCGACTGGAGGCAATAAACAGAGATTGGAGGACAGCTGGAAGGAAGAGCTATCCTTCCCACTTGCATGCTATTCCAGGTATCGCTACTCTAGTAATTGTTCTGTCTCCATAACACCAGTTAGTTCCACCATCCAACTTCTGTAAGTGTTCCCCAAACCAGCCTCATAGCACCCCTTCAGAGGCCCTTCTCCAACCCCCTGAAGTACTAGCAAGCAGCCAGGTTCTTGATTCTATCTCTTGATTTTCTCTTTCTTTGATGTAGGATAATAGCTGCTTATGTAGTTCTTGTCCCTGGGTTACCTCAATATTTCCTTTTTATCTAATTCAACACCAGTGTAAACAGCTTCCTGGATTAAATTCCTTCTGTTGAACTATCTAGTATTTTATTTTAATTTTTCTAATTGAACCCCAGCAAATACAATTATAGTAATTTTTGCAGATAAAATTCATTTACAGTTTAGAAAAACTTGGTCAGCTTTATGTAATTCAGATAGGAAAGATTTATAAATGGATACCCTTTAAAAGAAATAATGAAAAGCAGACAGAACTGTGAAGTACAGCATCTCAGTCTAGACAAGTTCAAAATAACTAGGGCAAACCCCAGGATACTGCAGCAGGATCTTCTCACCCACTACACCTGACATTTCTGATTTGCCCTTCTAAAAAGCAAGTAGCTGAAGTATTTGAGGTTTCTAGCATTGTTCTTTGAAAAGAACTGTTGGAAAATATAGTTTGTTCAAATAGGAACTTGAAAGGGTTTCTAACTTCTGAAGTTCACTGTATAAATGTCCATGATCTGGTGAACTCAGTAGAGATCTGAGACTTATGAGTTGTCATCCCGAGTGTTAGGCAGTGACTGTGTGACTACAGACAAGTCACTTACCCTTTGCTGCCTCTCAGCTCTTATCACCTTACAGGGCAGTGCCAAATAATGATGATTTCCCAGAGGACACAGTATGGCTACTAAATATCTCTAAGAAAAAATATGGTTATGGTAGGGATATTTAATTTTATTTTGCTCTATTATTTCTAGAATAGGCCCAGATTCTACACACACACACACACACACACACACACACACACACACCCCTTGTGTCTACATAGGTCAGTGCTGATTCCAAGATGGGTGGAGTCAATATAGTACAGAGGTAAAGAGTAAATCCCTGTAGTCCTGTAGTCAGACTGTATGGAATTTCTTACAACTGGAATGACATAGGACATTTCACTTAGGAATTTGTACTTACTTCATCATTTACCTATACATTACATGGGATAATAGTACCTATCTCATGCAATTACATGAAATATTAAATGAAGTAAACCATGTAAAATGCCTACATGTCTTGACACATAGAAAAAGCTCTAGATCTGTTAGAATAAAAAGATCTAGACTTGTACTTACATTACAACAAAGATATAATCAAATCCAATTGAGTTGGTTAACTGGTAGCATTTCTTGATGATTATTCTAGTTAGTCTACATCATATTTCTTAACTGAGACAGATTTTCACTGTGGTGACTTTGATGTTTCCAAATGTTCCAAACTAATTTTTTTCAACATTTTTTGCATAACCTTCTAAGTTAGTATTTACATATAAGTTACTTTGCTCTATTTAATAGTTGTAGTATATTTCATAGAATGGATATACTATGAATATTCTGTGTCATTCAAATTGTTCTTTTTCTCCTCCAACTTGTTTTTCTCACCTTTCCCCTTATTTTTCTCTCCATTTCTTGATTTATTTCTTCTTATCTCTTTATTCTTTCCTCTTATAAATAATAGTAGAGTAAGCATTAATTTATACATATGTTTATTTAGTGGTAAAGATAAATTTACGTAGGTTTGTACATTTTAAACTTAAGTAAATACCATAAAATTACTTTTTAAAAAAGCTTGTGAGTTTACAAATGAACTATGAAAGTATTGACTTTCTCATATCCATAATAATATATGATTTTATTTTATTTATATTATTAAAAATAATTTAATGTTTATTTGCTTTGAGACAGAGAGAGAGAGAATGGATGAGGGACAGTGAGAGGGAGACACAGAATCCAAAGCAGGCTCCAGCCTCTGAGCTGTCACCACAGAGCCTGACACAGGGTTTGAACTCATGAACTATGAGATCATAACATGAGTCAAAGTCAGATGCTTAACTGACTGAGTGATTCAGGCACCCCAGTATAACATGATTTTAGATTATTTTTGATTTGTCAATTGGATTAGCGATTATTTAATCTACATGAAACAATGCACATTTCTCATGTTTGTTGATTATTTGCATTTTTTGATTAATTACTCTATGTTATTCATTTTTTAGTAGGGTGTTAGAATGTGCTGATGGTATAAATAATATGGTAAATTGAAATAACTGGAAAATCAGAAAGGAAGTATATTGACAAGCATTATCATTTTCAAAATTGTTAACTTTCTCTGTATGATACAGTGAATATATTCTTGCTGGTTTAATGATGGACATATAAATTTGGAAGCAATAAGTCACTCACATTAAAATAACATTTGGATGAACAGTTAATAAAGGCCTGGGCAGATGATAGACAGGAACTCCAGCTCTTCTTGCTTTTGCTATGCTTGATAAGTTGCACACAAGGCAGCCATCAGCTTCTCATCTTCCTCTCCAAACTACCACCCCCAAACACACAACAGTGAGATGGGCCAACAAAAATGGCTCTTAAGACTAGGCTTTCCCTCTTTTCTCTCTCCTTCTTTCTCTCCTCCCAGACATGAGAACCCTTCTTGTAGTGGTCCTCCACCCTCCCCCAAAGACATCTCTTGATTTGCAAATGACTGGCTGAGTAACAAGCCTTTGAACTGTGATTGCCAGATTTGGTATGATGTGTTTTGACATTCAATAGCTTTAAAAGGGGAATCTACAGACACAATAATGGGGAAGGTCAGACTTTAGCATTAATGTAGCTCAAAAAAAATTGTTGGAAGTATCTATTGAAAAGCAAAAGACACAACTCATTTAACTGAAGTATGTTTTTCTATTATAAACTAATAGAAAATAAATTCATATCTTTTCTGACAACAATAGAGAATTCCACCCTGTATTTGTTTTTCTTTGCAAAGATTTAGGAAAAATATTAATAAATTTTATAAAAACAATCAATTAATATATTTTCCATAAACTTATTCTTTCTACATCATTATTACTAAAATTTTGTAGACATGTTACTAAAGTAAATTATTTAGAGGCTCCTGGGTGGCTCAGTTAGTTGAATGTCCGACTTCGGCTCAGGTCATGATATCACAGTTCATGGTTTCGAGCCCCGCGTCAGGCTCTGTGCTGACAGCTCAGAGCCTGGAGTCTGTTTCAGATTCTGTGTCTCCCATTCTCTCTGACCCTTCCTTGCTCTCTCTCTCTTTCTCTCTCTCTCTCAGAAATAAGTAAAACATTTTAAAAACTAAGAAATATATAAAGTACATTATTTATCCAGATCTCAGTCTCTCCTCTGGAAACTCCTCTTTTATAGCAATGTTCCCTTCTTAGTGTATTATTCATATATTATAAAGACTTTATGTTGAATTAATAAGGCAGAGAACCCTTTATTTATTTTGTTTGATAATATGTATGTGAAACCTTTTTAGTAATATTCATATTGACTATGCATAAATACCTTAAGATGTTAATGGTAGCATTTCTGATATTGGAAATACTTATTTTCAACTCATTATAGATTATTAAGAGACAAAGAACTCGGTTTTACTTAACTATTTTTCTTCAAACTCTATTTTATGAAAATAGTATAGTAACAGTCACAAAGACTCAATGTCAGAACATTTTGTGATATCACTGTCAAGTATTTCTGAAGAGAAATGTTATTTTTGATAACTAGAAAATAAGCAGCTAGTGCAACCTCTAAGCATTGCAAAAAAGATGAATAAAATAAAGCACATATAATACCATAGCTACATACATAATAGAAACTCTCATGATGTACGCATATATCCTACTTTTTAAAAACATCAAGCATATTTATTTTACCTAGGTCAATTAAGTATAGTTGATCTCAATCATTTTGCTTTCCTTTTGGTAAATGCAAACATAAGAGAAAATAGCCTATTAAAGGCATATCGCACACAAGCTGAACTGTGCTATTGCAATTACTAAAATAAATCAAGATAGCTTTAAAAATGATCATGAATAATCAGTTCAAACTGCGCAGAAGACAAGCTAAAATACCCTGTTATCTGCATTATGGTTACTTAATCATGGATTCACATATATTTTCTTGCTAACTCAAATGTTTTTTATATAATTTACTGTCAGCATCTTGTGATTCTGTTCATATTTAAGAAAGAGCTTCAACCAGCTTTTGCAAGTAAGCACTGTTAGACTGTATAGAATTTTAAAGAGTGATGGATCCTGATACTTGGTGTCTCATAGTGGGAGGGGGAACAGAAAATTTTTTTTTATGCTGAACAAAGATCACATACCATTTGTCTTAGGAATTAGAAATAAATAAAATATGCATCAACTAACCCAATTTGTATGATAAGTTTAAGCAATACTATGATGCTAAATATTTGGATTTCTTGAAGGAATATAAAGCAACTTGTACATATCTGAAGTACCTAAATATTCCAAATTTCCCTGCCTCTTCTTTTGCAATAGAAGTTTTGTAATATAGAATGGTAGCATCAGTGATTAAACTTGTAGACTATGATCAGAGTCCCTGGATTTGATTAACCCAACACCACTTAGTAGGTAGCCTTACCCTATCTTATATCCCCATATGTAAAATGGGCATAATACCAATACTTGCCTCATGGGGTTGTTTTCAGATTACAGCAGTTAGTATATGTAAGAGTTTACTATATTTTTGTGAGTTAAGAGTATAGTTATATAAGCATGTGTGAGTGTATTTTGGCTGTCTATAATATAAGCCATCTCCACCTGTCTCTTTTACTGGCCTCTTCTTACTCAACTAGATTTCTGAGTCTTTACATCTCTTTCATAATTATACAATATTATACTCTCTTGTGGTTATAACTTAATTTCAATTTCCTTTCTGTTTTTTACTTATTTAAGCTAATATTCTTCTTTTTTCCCTCTATTTCTTTTTTATTAAGTCTAAAACCACTACCCATCTTGTAGCTAACTCTACAAATTAATCAGCAATTCCCAACCTGCTTGATATCTCTGTGGAATTTATCCCTACTGTTGGCCTTCAGACTTTTGGAATGTTGTACGCAGTCAGTTGTTGAACAGGAAAATCTTGATGTCTGGCATAACATCCGTCTCACAGGATAGTGAAAGAAGGTGATACCAGAAGCATAGGGTCAAGCTCTTTGTATGCCAGGCTGAGAGTCTTGAACTTTATAAGTGATGGCAACCCTGTACCAACTAGTGACAGTTTAAGTTGTCCAGAAAGATTGAAAGGCCTTGAAATATGGTAGCATTGTAATAAAGATGAAGAAAGATTAAAATAAAACAACTTCAAGTAACTCAGTGGATATTTGTGATCAATTTAATTTGTGATTAATTTGTGATTAGTTTAATATTTGGATATAAGGAGCATGGCATTCTTGAAGTTTTCAACTGGGTATGTGTCTATTTTTCATAACATAAATAAGGGACATCAGTGGCTATTGGTTGTAGGGTTTGAGTTTGAACAGTTAGAGCATTGTAATTCCTTTGGAAAAAAAACAAGCCTTATTTAAGAAAAGACCGTGCAATTTATCAAGGCCCAATAAATTATCTTTTCCTCTTTTCCTATGAAGAGCAATGATTTTATGGTTTCTTACCACTTCATACCATCCACCAATCTCCTTCCCATCCCAGATATCCTACACAATTTGGCAGAGATACCATCTTACTATGCCACTTTCATGATGGTAGCTTCTTTATAATTGTGTCATTAGACTTTGTGTGTGTGTTCACGTGTACACGTGCATATGTATTTTCTTGCCTTCAGTACAACTTAACTTCAGTCTAATTTACAAAATTCTTAGTACTTCGGACATAGCATAACGATTTAAATTTATTATCCAAACATTTGTTAATGCAAATACTTCATTCCAGAAAACAGTATCTTTAATTTCCATATACTTTACTCCCTTTTGCTGTTTTTCATATCTGAACCTTTGAACATTTTTTTGTTAAAATTCCTTTTCTCTCTTATTTTCTACTTATTCATATCCTATCATTCAAGACCCAGCTGAAAGCAGTCTCCACCAAGCCACTGCAGTCTCACTTGTCTATGATTTCTATAGTTTTTTGTATTGTTATTAAACAATTGTATTAATTTCCTTGTTTTTAATAACAATGAAAAACTTGCATGTGCCATCCAGCACCAACTGCAGCAGTGTTAGTAATAGCAGTCACAAACATTTATCAAGTGAGTCCTGTGTACAATTGCTTGTATTAGGTGGTAGGGCATAAAATTGTAGAAGACTTTGGGGTGCCTGGGTGGCTCAGTTGGTTGGGCATCCGACTCAGGCACAGGGCATGGCCTCACCGTTCATGAGTTCAAGCCTCATGTCAGCTCTGCACTGAAAGCTCAGAGCTTGAGTCTGCTTCAGATTCTGTGACTCCCTCTCTCTCTCTCTTTCCTTCCCCTGCTCATACTTTGTCTCTCTCTTTCTCAAAAATAAATAAGTAAATAAACATTTAAAAAGTAATAAATAAATAAAATTGTAGAAACTGATCACTGTCTTCAAAACTCATAATCTATTTGGAGGCACTGGATTTACACCAAAAGAAAAGTATTATAAATAATAATAACCAACAACAATGCAAACTACCCTAATTATAAGATCAGTGATACAGCATTAATCTGGTTTTTGACTCGTATTCAAGCTTTCTTTCCTGCTTTTGCCCACAATGCATATCCTTCATGTAAACATTTCTAAGTGTGATATAACTTTTTCTTAGCACTTAGTCATTGTACTTATATTCCTGCAACCCAAATGGTCCATGCCCTTTTTTATCTGATGGAAAAATTTCCATTTTAAGCTTCAGCTCACATATTTCTTCATTTAAATTCTTTCATAATATTCCTCAACTCCATGTGATTATTCACTACCTTCCTTCGTTTTGTTTTCACAATCTTCAGCTTATATTTTAGAAGCCAGATATATGAGGGCATTCCAAACAAGAAGAAAAGATATAAAAATATATATGTATATGTATGTATTATGTATATTTATATACATGTATATATATTCACATTTACATTAATAATTACATATTTAGATACATAATTCTGAGTGGTAAATGAGCTTGATTAATTGATTTAACTAAGGTGGGGGAATGGGGGAGGAATTCACATACGAATACGTTGAAAAGACAAATATGAAACACTAACTGATAACAATGGAATATTTGAGCTAATGTTATGATTATTCTTGGTGGCCTCTTGATCATTAAGTTAGTGGTTTATAGATAAATCAATAGTATTTTGTATGTAGGCTTCACAAAAGAACGAGACTTGGTTATGTTGTTCACAGCTATTTTTCCAGTAATTAAAATAGTGACTGGCAAGTGGTAGCTTTTCTGCAAGTATTTAATTAAATGGAAGAATGATTCTACTATGGTGTTTTATGAACAGATAAATATTGTTTTCAATTCTGAAACCAGAGGATTTCATTTCTGACACATTTCTAAAAGGGCCCAATATGAAGCTTTTGAGATTTGATAAGACACCATGGGAAAGAAAAAGGAAATGGATGCTTACGTGTTAGCTCTGTACATCAATGTGGTTTTTTTAATATAGAGATTTTATTGTTTTATATTAAATTTAGTACGGCTTCAAATTCCTGTGACTTTGGACTTAGATGAGACAAATATAATCCCAATTTTACAAACAAATATACTAAGACAGTAGTAGGATTTCTGACACTACTACTCTTTGACAGAACTTAAGTTGGATTCCAGATTCACTCTAAAATATAATATGGAATCAAATTTCATACTCAGAAGTAACAGAGTTTAAATCCTATGAAAGAATTTGTAATTAGCAGGATTGGTAATTTGCTTCTACATCAGAAATGAATGTCATTCCTTAATTATAGATTTTTTAAATAAAAGTATTATTAGTTAAGTTTAGTAAAACATAATCAATTGTATTTTAATATTTAATAAAAATGAAAAGTCTTTTATTACTTTATATGGATTATCCAAAATTTGATGTATTTTTCTTAATGAAAAACAAATGTTTAATCTTATGTATGGTGAGACACACACTTAGACCCTCTAGGAAAGGTTTCCCAGAACTTGTTAAGACGGGTGGCCACTGAATACAATTAGAAATAGTCTCTGATTGGCAGGAAGCCAGAGATGCTTTTGAGAATTTATAAACCCAGTGTGACAGCTCTGTTTGCTTTCTTTGCAAGAATATTCCTAGTTACGATTCTAGAATACACTTGAGAAAAATGCCTTTGTAATGTGTGGATAAAAAGGGAAAATGAAAATATTGGTTTTTTAAAAATATATTTTTATTTTGTGTAAATATTCATGAAATCACCCTTTCACTGTATTTAGGCACACTTACAAAAATTAGCACATCATTCATAAATTCCTGGCAATGAACACTGTAAAAAGAGATTTCTTTCCTCCCCTACCATGTTATTGTGATGGAAATATACAGATCAAAAGCCTGGTACCATTTACTCATGAGAGGATAAAAAGAAAAGAGATGAGTACTAAATTATGGGGGGGGAAACAACCTTAGGCATTATGTAATTGATCAAAAAGTCATTAAACTCTCCAAGTCCCAGTAGGTACAAGTTAGTTATGGATAGATAATCTCATGTCTAAATAGCCAAAGTTAGTTATGGTTGTGGTAATTCCTATATTTGTATGATTTCATACTGATTTTACTGTTTAAAATATGCACATTTAAAAATATCTACACATGATCTCGCGGTTCGTGGGTTCGAGCCCCGCATCGGGCTCTGTGCTGACTGCCAGCTCGGAGCCTGGAGCCTGTTTCAGTCTGTGACTCCCTCTCTCTCTGACCCTCCCCTGCTCACGCTGTCTCTCTCTCTCTCTCCTAGAAATAAATAAAATATTTAAAAAATATATATATCTACAGTGCTACTGAATCTAAGAATATTTTATTGAATTTCATACAGATTGTGAAATGAAAAATACTTAATTTTGTCTCAAGTTAGTGAACTTCTGATGCACATGTGTTGCCAAATCATCTTTGTTTTATCAGACTCTTTGGGGTTCTTTTGTTTTATCAGATTCTTTGGATCACCCCAGCAATACCTCCATCAGTTTTATATGAAGATGATTTAATCATAAGGTGATAGACCATTGGATTTTCTAAGTAGAGGTTTTTATAATGTTTATTTATTTTCAGAAAAAGACAGAGACAGAGCACAAGCAGGGGAGGGGCAGAGAAAGAGAGAGACTCAGAATCCGAAGCAGACTCCAGGCTCTGAGTTGTCAGCAGAGCCTGGGGCAGGGCTTGAACTCATGAACCTCAAAATCATGACCTGAGCCAAAGTCAGACGCTTAACTGACTGAGCCATCCAGACATCCCTGGATTGTCTGAGTAAAGTTTTAAAATAGAAAGGAAAGGATATAGGTTTAACATGAAAGCACCTCTAAGAAAATGTATATCACTTGATTAGTTATACTTTTTGGTGCTTGTTTGTATCACTACATTAGTAGGCTTTGATAATAGTTGATCAGAAAACAGAAACATTTCTCCAAAATTTTATATCTGAAGAATACAAATCATTTCATTAAAATTATCTGCATAGAGTCTCCAAATTTTCTAGTCCTATTTCATCAGATCTACTTTGCCTCAAAAGTTGAAGCTGCCCAAAATGACCTACGTCCTTTAAGTATAGGTCAATTTTAGCTACTCTCTTCTCTAACACTGCTTAGCCAGGCTCAATAAATAGAACTTGTTCTTGTATCAAGCTATTAATATTTAGCTATTAATAATTAACTGTTGTTATCCTTCTCCACTGAGAATAATATAGTGTCTATCATCAAGTGAGGAAATGTTTTAATTCAATACTCACAGTATAATAAATATTTAGGACTTAAGAGTTGAAAAAAATCATGTTTAAATTTTTTTGGAATAAGTAATTTTCATTAATGCAGATATTTAATTAACCTGATGGTCAAGATATATTACCATGTATTAAGGCTTCTCTGATCAATTCTAGAAAGACTTTTCTTTTTCCTCCTAGTGCTTCATCTCTATGCTTATAGAATATTTTTAAGTGTCAGAGAAAATATCAGAGATACTCTGCTCTAGCATGTTAATTTTACACATAAAAAGGCTCAGTGATTTGCTCCTAATGCTAAGATAGTAGCAGAGCCAGAATGAAAGTTCTACTTATTCTCTGATCTGTTTTTAGTAACCATAGAACTTTTCAGAGAACAAAGAGTAGGGAGTAAAACAGCCTACTTCTAGAAAAACGCTTGAGAATATTTCTAGAATCTGTCAATCTAATTAGATATCCCAGTTCTTTCTCTATGGTCATGTCAGTTAGTATCAAGATCTGTAATATTTTGATGTCTTAGTTTGTTCTACACTTAACAAATCCTTTAAAGATGAAAAAGACCATATAAATGTGATTACGACTATTGTGCCTTCAAGTATACTTCTTGCAACTAAATGCTGCAAATATTATTCTTGGCCCATATGTGTGGTCTAATCAACGCAACTGCTTCCTCTTTGTGCTGGGAAACCTATAACAGTGGATACACGGATACACATCAAATACTGATCCCAAACACCTGTGACACAAATCTTAAACCTTCAATGACATTAAGTTGTGATTAATTATGTGGTAATAAAACATCATGAATGTTCATGAATTTGCCTAAGGTGCATATTTAGTTTAGGACCAAGTGTTAGTCAGGATTTGAAATTATAGGTGATTTGCCTTTTCTTTTATGTGATCATTATAATGTAATATTGGTTGTTAATGAAAAATTCCTTTACTTCTATATACCACAACTTGTATACAAAAAAGATATTGGAGAAATTATAGGAGCCCATATTTTTCGTGTTATGTCATTTATATACTTCATTTCAATTTCATACCTTAATACAGCATTGTGTCTGGTTGAAGCATTTAATGAAAAAAATAGGAAAAGTCACATAAATTATTTCTGAACAGAGCATGCCCTGGGTTGGGTGCTTCGCTGTCTTATAAATATTAGCAATCATTTTAGTTTTAACATTTCAGTTTAATTCAAGAGGCAGTTTTCTGCTTACTCAATTAGAATTTGTAAACATTTGATGAAAGATTGCAGTAATTTCTGTAGAAGTCATGTGATGAATGGAAAAGTGATTTGGAGGTGAAGCAAAGGAATGTATTTTTTAAATTTTTTGTAATGTTTCAAAGAGAATTACATCAATTTTCAAGGAAAAATATTCCTGCACAAATGAATGCAAGTGATATATTAATGTGTTGTGTTTAAATAACTCTATGGAAAGGATTTGGAAATATGTACATAAAATATAATTCAATAGTTACATTTGACAGTTCCATAACAGAGATGTTATCATGAATATATTGCCTTAAAACATCATGTTATGTGGAAAGGCAAATCCTATAAAGTGATATAGATTAAACCCTAAATATTATATACAGAATATGTATACATGTGGTAGATTTAATAATGGCCCCACAAAAATTGTTTATATTCTAGTCCTTGAAATCACTGAATATGCTATTTTACATGGTAAAGGGAACTTTGTGGATGTGATTGAGTTAGAGATGTTAAGATTGAATGATTACGCTGCATTAATAGTATGGACCCAATATAATTAAGAGGGCCTTTACAAAAAGGAGGCAATAGAATTAGAGAAGTAGAGAAAGATATGCCTGTGGAACCAGAGGCTGGAGTGGGATGCTTGGGAGGTAGAAGGGGCTAGAACCATGGCATATAGGAATCCTCTAGAAAGTGGAGAAGGCAAGGGAATGATTTCCTTCTGAAGCTTTCAGAAGGACTGCAGACCTATCCATACCTATAGTTTAGATTTTGCCCTCTTCAAGAGAATATGTGTGTGTGTGTGTGTGTGTGTGTGTGTGTGTGTGTGTGTGTGTGTGTGTTTTAAGCCACTAAGTTTGTGGTAGTTATAGTGGTAATAGGAAAACAATGCAATAAGGGTGTTGTGCCAGGGCTATGTTAAAATGTGTCTTTGTGCTTGGCTGTCTGGGAAAAAAATCAAGAAGTATATTCCAATATTTTAGCCAAAGAATGGCAACTTCCAAGGAATTATCAAAAATATGGTCTTAGGTCTTGGTTTCACCAAATAAAGGTCTAATAATTAAGGCCTTGGGATATTTTGGTGTGTGTGTGTGTGTGTGTGTGTGTGTGTGTGTGTGTGTGTGTGTGTATATATATATATAACTTTTTAATATGGAGTCTTCCCTAAATTTTACCTTGATTATATCTGGATTCTATTGTTACAGAACAAATAATATGTTTGTATTATGGAAGTCATTTTTAAGATCACCAAAATACAGAAAACTATATCAAAAATATACATCATGTAGTATTTTAGTGAACTGAAAAGAATCTACATCAGTCTTAAGTTGTGCCTAATATTTCCTTATTTTGCTCTAGGTTAGGTACCTAATTACATATGATGCATTGAAATAAGTGGGTAAAATTATTATATATATATGTGTGTGTGTGTATAAAATACATATATTCAGATATATACATATGATATACATATGATATATTAACACATATAATCTGTGTATATATAATATATATGCATAAGTTTATCTATAGAATGAGATGCTTAGTAAAATTCATTCAAAAAAATATGCCTTATTTATATATAGAAGTAGTAGGTGAGTTATCTTTAGGATCAGACATATCTGGGTTTAAATCCTAACTCTATTTCTTATGAGCAATCGGTGCTGAAAACATAGATGCACCAATATACTTACATGTATATTTAGGCATTATATATTTGCATATGCATGTATTTATATGTGCACATATACATTTTTATATGTATTAGTGTATTATATATTAAGTATAAATTTATCAATTTGTATAATATTTTTTGCCTAATTTCTCAAAAAAAAGATACAGTATGCTCTAGACAGATATAGCAGCAGTAGTAGAAAGTGAAAACTAATGGACTAATGGCAATGAATGGAGAAAAATGACTAAGAGTTTAATTGAGAGAAGAACTCAACACAGCAATCTAAAGATACTTAAGATGATTTTCAACCAGAGCTTCTGAAACCTTCTGACTGCTGTTTCCATTAATTAACTGTAGACATTATTAAGAGGTGCAAATAAACTTTGTGTCCACTGTTTTTAAATGATTTTGTTGGGTCACAAATTTCTCTGCCTTGTTTCACTTCTATATGCCTGGTGATTTTCTGCATTTACAAACGATTTTATAACAGGCAATTATGTATACCCATGTGTTTGAAAAGCACAATAAGATTATATTTATTGTAATTCCTAGTAATTTTCACCTGCCCTTATTCTTCCTTCTATTCACAAGAATTTGTTCTTGTTTCATTTTTACCCATAAGGTAGAATTGAACTTGTGAGTTTAATTGAACTCAAGTTTACTCTCTTTTGGAGCTTAATGTAAGCTAACAGAAAAGTAAGAATGGCATTTGTCTGTCTCACCCATAGATTTTGGAAAACCAAGATTCTATTATGTTTTTAATGATACTACATTTTCACCACTTGTCAAAAATATATTGTAGCAGTTTCTTGTTTCCTTGGCTTCATGATTGATTGGATTTTTTAAAAATTGGGCACCTACCATGTGCTTTTGGTTTTTCTTATAACAGAGGATACAAAGACAAATTAGGCCACCCACTGTAGTCAAGAGTTATGCAGCCTGGGAAGCAAATAAATTGATTCTCAGAAGAATGATTTAGCTTTCTGTGTTCTCTGTGGCATATAATATTCTCCCAAATAATTTATTAAAAATTTTGTTAACATTTATTTATTTTTGAGAGACAGAGATACAGACCGTGAACAGGGGAGGACCGAGAGAGAGGGAGACACAGAATCCGAAGCAAGTGATATTCCAGTTTTATGATCACTTTGCCAGGACACGTGGAGTTGTTGACTGCAACAACCCAATTGACTAGTCTCTGACACCTACTGGTTTTTCAGTAATTATGAAAGGAGGAAGGTAGGGAAGATGAGTGGAGGATATCTGATACCAATCTTTTCCCTCTGGGGGCCTCTTAAAAGACCCTATGATAGAGAGAGAGAGGTAGATGGTTCGAGATGTGGGGAAAGGAATATTCTGGGAAATAGTAAGGAGAGATTCATATGACACCTCCACATCCTTACTGTGTTTCTCCACAGTGCAGACCCTGCTTGTTTCCACGTAACTCCTTGCAAGCTATTATTTATTTACGATAAAGTATTAACATTTGTGAAATATGTATTTTTAAATATATATAAATTAGAGGATATTCATGGCTATCTGTATGATAATAATTTGTCTTAAAGAGTTTAACTGCATATATGAATGGTAGAGAAGGCTGAATTGCATCTAGCTTGCACGCAATTGCTCAAAATCCATTGTCCATCATGTCTGTGGTATGGCACATGGACAGTAGTCATTACCTGTGTACCATTAATGGTTGTAAGGACTGTGATTTATCTTGGGGATTTTTTCCCCAGAAGAAAATTTTTAGGTTTCATCAGGATGGAAGTATATAAAGGGAGTTCTCACACCCTTGTATGTCTCTTTCAGATTTGCTAGGATAGATAAAATTGTTTTGAACCATTGCTTTAGGTTATGCAACTCAGAATAGACACAATTATACGTCACAAAGTGCATAAAGTGTGTATGACACTAAAAAGTTGCCTATCTTTTTTTATTAGAGATTGGTTGGTTACATTTTGTTTTTTGTAATCAGCTTTGGAAGACACGATAAGAATTGAGCAAAAATTAGGACATTCAGCTATATTAAGAAAAATTAGATAATTTGAGTAATCTTTAATATCATTTTATCTTCAAATAAGTACTAAGTGTACCAGCTCTATCATGAAGCATTCTGTAATTATTCTATGGTACCCTATTTAAGAATGCAAATTCTGAAGGAAGACTTCTTAGATCTGCCATTTCCTGATAGGCTGATTGGATAAGGTACTTAACTTCTCTGTACTTCAGAATGGGATGGGATTAGTCCTTACTTCCTAGGGATGTTAGAAGGCTTGAATGAGTTAATGTGTATAAAGTGCTTAGACTTTAAAGTATATGGCACATAATATTTACTGTAAATGCCATATATCATTATGAGGTAATTACGATAGCTGCTTTATACATTTATTCATCCATAAATGTATTTTTCATTTATTTAGCCAACATGTGTTAAACGTTTGTCAAAGCAAAATGTGTACTTCCTTCTTTCTAATAACTGAAATTTTTCAAAATGTATTATCTTGGGCATTTTGCAGCCAGAATTTTGTTTGTTTGTTTGTTTATTATTGTTTTTTGGTGATTATGAACACAAGCTACTGGTCCAGTGGCACCAAAACTATGGACCTTATGTTGTGTGAACTTTGATGGCAATGGATAGCGCTTTGTTTTGTTGGCCTTCAGAACTTCTGTGTGATCACTGTAAGTCGAAATGGGCTGACATGCATTTTGAATATTGGCTGAAATTTTTCACAACTTGGAGAATATGTGGGTTTGATTCCCTTAAAATTAGTCCCATGGTTAAGGTCCAAGGAATGAAATATCTGATAGCATTACTAATTTGGGACAGAATATCTTGATTTGGCTCTCCTCTGGACTTTAAGAAGTTGACCAGCTGTAATCACTAATCTTGTATTCTTTCTAGTTACAGTCTGTCATGTTAGTGCTAGAAATTATATTATTTTAAGATATTGTGAATGGAATGTATATGAGATCAGCTGATAAGCACCACTCATATTCTGGTTATTCTGGTTATTCTGTAGTCATAAAGTTTAAATTTGGTTTGTTTCTGCTGGTACAATTTCAGCTTTTAAACGAGCATTGGCAGATGGCCTCAGGAAGAATAGATACAGGGAAAGAAGTTGTGATTGCCTTGAACTTTAATGATATATTAGGAATCTAATATTTTTTGAACAGTCATTAGTAAATGGTTATTTTAATGGTTCATGTTGAATTAAATAATTCCTATTGCATGCATAGATATATAAAATTAAGAACAATGGGAAGTGATAATAAAATATGAACTACTTATATTGGTAATGTATTTGTTTTATTCTTTAAAATGCTAGATTGGACTAGTTTTGATTGTGAAAATCTTGAAGTAATTAAGAATTGACTTACAGTTTCCACTCTATGTCTTTGTTACTGTTAGTATATTATTCTGTGGTTAAGACTTTTTATAATGTGTATGTATACTTTTTTTAATGCTTTATGTATTTCTGAGAGAGAAAGAGACAGTGTGAGCAGGGGAGGGTCAGAGAGAGAGGGAGACACAGAATCTGAAACAGGCTCCAGGCTCTGAGCTGGCTGTCAGCACAGAGCCCAACGTGGGGCTCAAACCCACGAACTGTGAGATCATGACCTGAGTGGAAGTCAGATGCTTAACCGACTGAGTCCCCCAGGCACTCCCATAATGTGTATTTATAAGAAGAGATTACTTTTTATGAAAAAAAAGAATATGAATTTTAAGTGTGTTGAACTAATTACTATTTATCCACCTATAAAACTCAATATCATACCTTCTATTGAGGTTTAATACTAGATAAACAATATTGAAAATTAAATATAGGGCTATAGTCCTTTGAATATAATTTAACTGAATAACACTGTGTTGATTAAAGTTTTCCAACTGTGCCACATTATTTACTATATATAACTTAATTTTATTTTAAAAGGATACTGTAAAAATTATTTAAACTCTGTTTCTCATAAAATGAACACTGTGGTTATTGAGATTAAAACCATTGACATGAAGGCCACTTTGTGTAAAAATACTATTATAGAGTAATAAGGAATAAATAGAAAACAAATTCTATGATAATTTATTTGATATGGCATCAGAGAGGCATGTTGTCATTTTACACATTGTTACATTTAATATTTGTTTTTGTAATTTGCATGATTGTTTCGGAAAATGGTGACTATAAATGACAGTGATATAGTTCTCTATTTTTGTTATTGCCATTTACTCTTCTAATTAACATCATTGTGAATGTGACTTCAAAATGATGTTTGAAGCATATCATTTAATACTATTAAGGTTGATCATGCCAAAAATTACTTCTTTGTAATTAAATAGCTTTTATTTCCTACTGAAAACAATTTTCACTATCTTATGATTTTCAACTCTTTGAAAAAAATACACTCTACCTAGCGGGACATTTTACTTCATAGCTTCTTTTTATTAAAAAGAATATCTCTCTACAACTACTGACATTTAAGGCCAGGTTTTTGTGGTATACTCTTTCAAAACTTCACTGAGCTCATATATCAAAAGATCTAGTTGCAGGCTCTGAAAATGGAGTGATTGTAGGTTTTGTCTGAATGAGCAGATTGAATTTTTATTTGAGAAAGAAACCACTAAAATGCTTTCTTTCTTTAGAAGAGAGTATGGATACCAGGTGTGTTGAGAATGCACTGAAGTTATTTTTCTTGGTCCAGTAGCATCAAATGACAATGTAGTAATAGGTATATATTAGATATAGAATAAGTGTGTATATACAAAAATATGTGTATAATTTATATTTTCTATATAATATGAAATATAAAATATATAATATGTAGTGGGTGTGCATATATTTCAAAATATCTAACTTACGTTTCTATTTTAACAACTTCAGATGTTTATAATTTAATTCAACTGCATATCCCATTAATTTAAAAATTTAATTTTCTTACCTTCAAATAATAGATGTGTACTCTAAAGCTCTAAAACTGACATACTTTTTGCTCTTTGCAGACATTGTTCTCAACACTATACACATATTAGTTCACCATCTCTAAAGGCTCAGTTTGATACATTTTGACATTTTGGGGAGAGCTCTAAGTAAGTTTGTGGTGTCTCCACCTAATTATGAAAGTAGAAATATCACAGAGTGACCAATTGTGTGGACTTTGCTGTCCAACAGATGGTACCAATGCAAGATTGAAATCAAGCAGAAATTATTAAGTAACCTCAATTGACTTAACTTCAGGATGAATCAAGTTCAACATATAGCTGCTATACTTGCTCATGATAAGAGGATAGAAATTAATTTTCAGAATAACTTAGACGTCTGGTGTTCTTAATATTTAATTTACCTTCATTCTATTTCTCATTAATTTATTGAAAAAATTACCATTTAGTTTAACTAATTGATTATTAGTTAAGAATCTATTATAATTTATTGTAAATATACAACTTTTATTAATATAATACCATCAAAGTATGGTACTAGGGAAAAATACCAGATCGGTTAGAGGGACATTGTAGTCATTAATTTTTATAGTATCTATTTCAGTCTTCATAAGGAACAAAGAAGTAATTACCTGTTCTTAGAAGAAATACCTAGAGGTTTGGAAGATTTGAAGGAGAGTTTAATTAGAAGAAAGATCATAGTGTAGTCAACAAGGATGGAAGCAGTTATAAGAAGTTGTCATTTCAAGCATATACAGACACAAGCATATATACTTCAGTGTACATTGGTTTAAAATTGATGTACAATAAACTGCATTAGGAGAGCATCAATTATTACATTTTGATATATTTATACACTCGTGAAACATCACCACAATCAAGATAATGAGCTTACCTGTCTCTTCCAAGTTTCCTCATATTCTTTGATATCAGTCAAAATAGAATATACATAACTTCATTTATATAACACTCTAGAAAATGTAAACCAATCTATTGTAATAGAAAGCAGATCATTGTCCATTTGCATCTTTACCTACCAAAGACTTTAAGGATCTAGTATCATCCAGAGACTATACTAATGACTAAGAAAGTTATAATGAAAAAGACACAAGTGTTTTCAAATTTTATGGAGATTATATTTAGTTGGACTAAACTAGATTATGTATGAATGAACAAACAAATCAGTTTACCAAAAATACTCATGGGTCAGGAAAATGTCAAATATAAGAAAAAATAAGACCCAAACGAAGAAAGACAAATATGGTAACAGAGATCAAGATGTAACAGTCAATAATTGTGAGCTAACGGTTTAGGACAGCAGCAGTTCACAAAATATCAACACTAATCCAGTTTCTAACTTCAGTTTTCTAAATTTATATAATTTGGTTAAAAACTAACTAATCCAAACGTGGTTTACCATTAGTAATTCCCAAATTTTACTGGTAAAATTATTCAATTGGAGGGTCTTTATTAAAAACAGAGAATTCTTAGCTCCAGTCTCACCACCTAAGTCAGAATTTCCTGGAAAGAATACTAATGATCGTATTTTTAGGAAAACTGGTCCAGGTCAATGTGGATAATAAGAAGTTCCTAAATATGATGAATTGTGCATGGCAGAGATAAGTGGTGGCTTCCAGCTGGCTGATAGTGGCAACCAAGTTGTCCAAAGTTTGACCTTGGAATAAAATATTAGATACTTGTATTTTTTAATGTGTGCAAATATACTAATACATAATTCATGTAGAGGGACTTTTGTAGGAACATAAAAGAAGTGGCATTAAGGAAGTTTTAACACATTCATGGACTATCATAGACTGAAAGGATTTCAGTGTTTTCTTGTTTGCCTTTCTCCAAGCTTTAAGACCAAAAATATAGGTAGATAAGTCAAATTCATGGAGATGTAATTATTTTTAAATGCAAACAATCACTGGGGCGCCTGGGTGGCTCAGTCGGTTAAGCATCCAACTTTGACTCAGGTCATGATCTCACAGCTCGTGGGTTCGAGCCCCGCGTTGGGCTCTAACAGCTAGCTCAGAGCCTGGAGCCTGTTTCAGATTCTGTGTCTCCCTCTCTCTCTGACCCTCCTCTGCTCATGATGTCTCTAACTCTCTCTCAGAAATAAATAAAACATTAAAGAAATTTTAAATACAATCATTACATGATTTTATCTATAATTTGTTTTTGTCAACACAAACAGCATTAGATAAGTGACTGATGAATGGCATTTTCTTATCCCATTGAACACAATTAAGTTTTATGTTTTCATCATGTTCATTCTGTTTCAAAGTCATTTTTATAGACATCTTATCCTAAGTGAACTATTAGTCACTTAAAAATTCAAAAAAAATCAAAAACCTTTTAGTACAATAAAAAGTCTATAATTATCAAGGAAGTTTACCTATAAAAATTTATTACTAGTAGATTCATGAAATTCACTGGATGTACAATACCAAATCATCTTATCTCTACAGGTGCTTTGCCTTTTTATCTCAGCCAACATTTATAACAGTGACAAGCTCAGAGAAGAGGCTACAATTGAGTTTGATGGAATCATTTAGGAATTTTGGAGAATCCATTACTGAAGTCTTCTTAAACAATTGACTGATTTTTCACAACTGATATTATTACAAACAGTATTTATTTGGCACCTGCTCTATATCTGACATTATACATACAGAATCATATTTCAATGTTACAAAAAGATGAGTTTGTACTACTGTTACTATGTTAAATATAAAAAGGACATTCATAGAGGTTAAGTAACCTAAACAAGATCACACATCTAGAAAAATGGTGGCTGCCAAAGGATTTGATGCCAGTTTTGTGTGACTTCAAAGTTGTGTGTGTCATGTCATGGGGATAGTGTTGCCTGAGCTAGGTTTCCATATTTGAAGAGGTTAGACACATTCTGCTTTACATAATGATGGCAGGGCTTTGTATATCATTGCTTGAGTTGCCAATTTTTTTTAAAAATATTTTTATTTATTTCTAGGATAGAGAGACACAGCGTGAACAGGGGAGGGTCAGAGAGAGGGAATCACAGACTGAAACAGGCTCCAGGCTCTGAGCTGGCAGTCAGCACAGAGCCCGACGCGGGGCTCTAACCCATAAACCATGAGATCATGACCCAAGCGAAAGTCGGACACCTAACCGACTAAGCCACCCAGACTCCCCAAGTTGCCGATTTTTTTATATCATTATCGATAAATTAAACAGACACAGATTAGCAATTTGTTAGCCACTAGACATATAACTGGAATTGAACAATTAAGTAAATGAATGGCAGATGGTTGGAACCACTGTTGTTGTGTGTAGGTTACGGATAAGTAAGGTGGAAGCTACAATGACCTGTGTAGTAACTGATTAGAGGTGGTAATAACACTATATACTCATGTTTCATTTAATGTACATATGTGTGTATATATAAGTATTATCTATAGATATACACAGGTTGATATAAACACATTTAGTTCCTAGCTCTATCACCTAAAAGGAGAAGTCATGACACCCCAGTAGCAAAAAGGACATTCAAATCTTTGTTTCTAACAACATTCTCCAATAAAAGAAACCAGCACTACCAGGAGAAAGGACAGATTTCAGAACAGGGGTGTTAAATAAACAAGATGAGCCTGGTGAATCTGATCTGGTACTGTTGGAATGCTATAAATAAATAAATAAATAAATAAATAAATAAATAGGAAAAAAGAAAACCAACAAATCCACAGTGATAAGGGTATGACAGAGAGACTGAAAGAGTAAATCAACGGTCAAAGCTTTAACAATTTGAGTTACAAAATAAAATATTAGATTTTATACCAAAGTGTAAAACAATTCATGTGTTTATAATTATATAAATACATGATTAAAAAACAAATAAATAAGGAAAACTGGACAAATCTCATGTGCAGAAAAATTCCAAATAAATGTATGCAGATACTCTGGCCTCAAGGAAGCACAGAATACTCCCCATTCCTTAAGTGCAAGCTGTACATAGTGACTTCCTTCCAAAGATTAAAGTATGGAAGACTTGAAAAGAAACCTGATTAATGTTACTGCAGTCGGGCAATCAAGGTTAACCTAACAGTGATGTTATATTGATAGTATGTACCCTTGATATGATGTAATAAAATAGAGCTTTACCCCCCAAATCTCATAACCCCACTCTAATCATGAGAAAAACATCAAATCAATAACAATGAGAGGTACTCTAATACTTATCAGTATAATGAAAAAATGTAAAAATCACTAAATCAGACAAAGTCTGAGACAGTATTGCAGCAATGAGGATCCTAAGGAGACATAACGACTATACCATGTAATCTGATGTACAGATGGAATCTTGGGACAGAACAAAGAATAAATAAAAACTAAGGAAAACTGAATAAAGTATTGACTTTAGTTAATAAAAACATGTCAATATAAATTTATTAATTGTGACAGATGTACTGTTTACACTGTTGTAAGATATTTCAGATCAGAGA